>OY770114.1:7393197-7993197 GCA_963669365.1 Verbascum thapsus
TTCTGATATAGTGCAAGGGCCTTTGTGCAATTAGTGATTAGTTGTATGTATATAAGGTTTTTTTCTAGGGTTCACGGTTCATTATTCAGTTTACGTTTATCTCTCTAATTTGTTTCTTCTCCAGAAGTTTCTGATATATTCAATAAACAAGCAGTCATTTCATCTGCTTATTTTCTTTTTACGAAGTGTGTTCTTCCATGGTATTTTAACATGGTATCAGAGCATAGTGATCCTGGCCTTCCGTCTCAGTGCTTCGCTGAACGTTTCGTTTGTTTTCTGTTCTTGGTTACGAGCTCTCTGGATCTGTTCTGGTTGAGTACCTCTTGTGGTATTCTTTACGGATCTGGTGTGATAGTGCTTGTTTCAGACAAATCAGCTCCTTGTTTACGGATCTGGTTCCTTTTCTACCGTTCTTGAACGTTTTTTTTTCAACCGATCTGTGGTGTGTAGTCTCAGATCTGTTTTTCGTCTTTATACAGAATCTGAGACTTCTTCCTTCGGTTTGATTCGGTGACTCAGATCTATATGATCTTGAGTCGGTTTTTTATTTTTCAACAACGTATCGTTCAAATTTTTCGGTTTTTTTTCTCAGACTACGGTTCTGATATTTTTTTTTTGCTCTTGTTTCTGTTTTCTTCAGTTACCGTACCTGTGGTGACTTTGGGACAAGACGCTTACTGCTGCTTCCGCGCCTAGCACATTATTGTGCTGTCTTTCTTGTTTTCTGTGTTTTTTGTAACAAAACACAGGGGTATTATCTTTTCTGGTTTTTTTTACATACCTTGTTGGTTGTGGTGTTTTTTTGTGGTTTCTCAACATGGCTGATTCAACTAGTATTACTGTCTCAACCCCTGTTACCACTATTGTTGGTCTAGATGTTAACGACCCTTTACACCTGCATGCATCTGAGTACAGTAACATGAACATCATTTCTTATGTGTTAACTGGTTGCAACAACTATGTTATTTGGTGTCGTGCAATGACTATTGCTTTGACGGGTAAAAACAAGCTTGGTTTTGTTCTTGGGACTGTACCATATCCCACTGAGCCTGTTTTACAGAATCAGTGGGATAGGTGCAATGCCGTGGTGTTATCTTGGATCTTGAACTCTGTATCTAAAGATTTGTATGCTGGTCTTGTGTTCGCCAATAAGGCTTCTGATGTGTGGTCTCAACTACATGCTACTTATAACAAGATAGATGGCTCTAGAATCTTTTCTATACATCAAGATATTGCTCAAATCCGTCAAGGATCTGACTCTATATCTGTTTACTATTCGAAATTAAAAATGTTGTGGGATGAGTATGCTGCCTTAATTGACCTACCACCATGTTCATGTGCTGCATTTGACAAAACTGTGAAATATGCTCAAAACTTAAAACTCATGCAATTTTTGATGGGATTGAATGAAAAATATTTCTCTGTTAGAAGCAACATTCTCTTACGTGAACCTCTACCTGATGTTATGAGTGCCTTTAGTCTTGTGTCACAGGAAGAATCACATAGGTCTCTATCATCCCATACAACCTCTGATAAAAATCCTTCTGCTTTTGTCAGTCAAAGCAACTCGGAAAAAATTAAAAGTAGTTCCAAACCTACTTGTGAACACTGTGGGAACATTGGTCATACTATTGATAAATGCTATAGGATTATTGGTTTTCCAGAGAACTATAAAAACAAAAAGAAACCTGGACAAAATCAGTATGTTAAAAAATCTAATAATGCCATATCTGAAAAAACTGACTCTGTCCAGGTTAATAACAGTGCTTCTGACTTCACTCCTGAACAAAAAGCTCAACTTCTAAAACTGTTAAATGGACATGAACACAAGGAGTCAGATGGGAACAAGTCTGTTATGGCAGGTATCCTATCCAACTCTGTGTCTTTGTCATCACAAGGGTGGATTATCGATTCAGGAGCCACTGACCATATTGTCTCATCCCCGAACATGTTGTGTAATCCAACTAATATAGAATCTCAAAACATGTTCATGACTCTTCCGAATGGTAACAGTGCTAAGATAACTCATACTGGAACTATACAACTCTTTCCTAAAGTAGTGCTTAGGGATGTTCTTGTTGTCCCTGACTTTCACTATAATCTATTGTCTGTTTCTAAACTGACTAAACACTGTTCTTGTTATCTTAAATTCTTTGAAAACTTCTGTTTTTTTCAGGACCTTCGGGATGGAAGTCTCCTAGGGACTGGTAAGCAAGAGGGAGGTTTGTATCTCTTCCCCTTGCCCACAGGTACCCTTACGCCCTTTGATGCGGAGATGACGGATGGGACGGCGGCGACCACCCCAGGTAATATGGTCGATGAAGAAATGACCGTGCCCAAAACTGGTATTGACAGTCAAGCTTTTAGCGATGAAGCTGTCTTTGCTACGGAGGGCTCGTTATCCTTTGATGACGAAGGCCCCGAGACCACCTTCATTCCATCCTCAACTTCTCCCATTCGTCATCAACAACCCGCGGCCACAAATGAGACAGATTCAGATTCTGATTTCTCACACGTATCCTTTGATAATCCTACTGATGTGGCTCTTCGAAAATCCACTAGGGCTACTAAACTCCCGTCTCATTTAAATGATTATGATGTGTCTTTACCTAGTAGTCAGTCTGTTTGTCTTTATCCTCTGTCCCAAGTTCTTTGTTATGATAGAGTAAATTCGACTTATAGATGTTTTACTTCTAGTATTGATAAAACCCGGGAACCTGAAACCTTCTTTGAGGCTATTAAAGATCCAAATTGGAAGTCCGCTATGGACCTAGAAATGTCAGCCCTTAATGATAATCACACTTGGGTACTAGCTGACCTTCCTAAAGATAAGAAACCCATTGGATGTAAATGGGTGTATAAAATTAAATATAATTCCAATGGGTCCATTGAACGTTATAAAGCGAGACTTGTTGCCAAAGGATATAGCCAAAGGGAGGGCATTGACTACTTTGAGACTTTTTCACCCGTAGTGAAAATGGTCACAATTAGAGCGCTCCTTTCCTTGGCCGTATCCAAAGATTGGCCCATTTTTCATTTGGATGTTAATAATGCTTTTTTGAATGGTGATTTACACGAAGAAGTGTATATGTCTTTACCTTTAGGATATTTTAAACCTGGTGATAAGCGTGTTTGTAAACTACAAAAATCCTTATATGGGCTAAAACAGGCACCTAGGCAATGGAACGAGAAATTTACCGCTAGTCTAGCAGATAATGGTTTTTTTCAAAGTTTATATGACTACTCCTTATTTGTTAAACGCTTAGATTCTGTGTTTATTGCTTTATTAATCTATGTTGATGATATCATAATTACTGGGAATTCTGTTGATCATATTAATCTTACCAAAAGTTTTCTTCAGTCTCGTTTTCATATTAAAGATCTAGGTGATTTGAAGTATTTTTTAGGAATAGAATTTGCTCGTTCCTCAAATGGTTTAGTTTTATGTCAACGAAAATATGCTTTAGAATTAATTTCTGATTTTGGTGTTCTTGGCTCTAAACCGTCGCTTGTACCTATGGAACAGAACTTGAAATTAACAACTGAGATAGATAAATCTGATGTGTTGTTAACTGATATTTCATATTATCAAAAATTGATTGGGAAACTGATATATTTAACCAATACAAGGCCTGATATTTCGTTTTCTGTGCATGTCTTGAGTCAGTTCATGCATCAACCAAAAAGTTCACATTTAAAATCTGCTCTTCGTGTTTTACGTTATCTTAAGTCGTCTCCTGGCAGAGGTTTATTTTTTCCAAAAAGTAACTCTATTGAATTATCTGCTTTCTGTGATTCTGATTGGGCTTCCTGTCCGTTTTCTCGTAAATCTGTTACAGGTTTTTGTATATTTTTTGGTAAATCGTTAATTTCATGGAAAAGCAAAAAACAAACTACTGTTTCTAAATCTTCAGCTGAAGCTGAATATCGAGCTATGTCTAGTACGTGTAGTGAACTTGTTTGGATTTTAGGAATCTATAAAAATCTTGGTATTTCTGATTTGACACCTGTTGAGTTATACTGTGATAATCAAGCTGCAGTACATATATCTTCTAATCCTATTTTCCATGAGCGTACAAAACATATCGAGATAGATTGTCATGTTATACGAGAATATGTCAAAAATAAAGTTATTTCTACTAATTATGTGCGTACTGATAAACAGGTTGCAGATATTCTGACCAAAGCAATAGGACGTACAAAGCATGAGGAGCTGGTTAAGCGGTTAGGAATGATGGACTTATTTTCTCCGGCTTTAGGCTTGTGGGAGGGTGTTGATATAGGGCCAGAAGACAAGCCTCAATCCAGGCCTAATATTATACAGGCCCAAAAGATTGAAGACTAATTAAGAGGCTCATTTATTATTATAGGCCTTCAGCCCACGATAGTTTCTCGGCGGTTTTTTTTTTGTAGTTCTGATATAGTGCAAGGGCCTTTGTGCAATTAGTGATTAGTTGTATGTATATAAGGTTTTTTTCTAGGGTTCACGGTTCATTATTCAGTTTACGTTTATCTCTCTAATTTGTTTCTTCTCCAGAAGTTTCTGATATATTCAATAAACAAGCAGTCATTTCATCTGCTTATTTTCTTTTTACGAAGTGTGTTCTTCCATGGTATTTTAACAACAATCGTGTACAGGCGTCAAATGGGTGAGTTGGATTGGATTTGTGGTTCCAATTGAATTGGTTGTTAACAGGATTGGGTTCAATTCAAACGGAACTATGTTTAACAGAAAGAGAACCAAATTCAAATCGACTCAATCTGTTGCATGTATTTTTCTATTGTTTTGTCTTATTGACAAACTTTTAGTTATTAGGGAACAAACCAATTTGGGTCCAACTAGGAACCAAGTTGGGCGCACTGGTACCAAGTTGAATTCCTTTCGAACCAACCCAATTTAAAACTAATTGGATTGAGTTTGAACTATGGATTTGAGAATATATTTTGTCGATCATATAAGAATCTATATTGTCAAGCACGTACATATGTGATAAGTATATATCGGTAATTTTAATATAAATAGAGAATTGTCAAATTTTTCTAATCAATCATATGCACACTTGTCATATATGTGTGCTACATAAATTTTTTTACAATAAAATTTGCATTGATATTTGAAAGCAATGGGACCAGAACGGAATCAGATTTTCTATTCCAAATTCATGTTCCACATCCTATTCCACATTTCCATGTATCAGATGTTTGACACGTGTTAAAAAATTTACACATGTTAAACATCCCTTAATAAGTGTATTTGTAAATTACACTTGTCAAATAACTAACTACATGGAATAGGAAATGGAATTTGGAATAGATAAACATATCCCGACTAGAACTCCTCTTTCTAGGCCCCGATCACGAAGAGTGATGATAGCCGTCCGATCCCACAATGGACTATGATCTTTCTATTGTAATAATGTTTTTGTATTGTAAAACATTTTCATAATGAAAAAAATATGTGGGGTCAATCAATTTGGATCATATATGTCAAACACAAATTTTGTGGAAAAACAATATAAGAAGCTGTCAAATAATTGGTTCAATAAAACATATAAAGAGCACAACAGCAAATATATGCTTTATGTATAACTGTAATCCATGTGAGAGACTAGGATAATGTTATTACATTAGGTCAACTAATTACATGTGGATGTTAACTACAATACGACTTCGATGAGCAATCATTAGAAGTGTGTAGAGATAATTATTCTTACTTCTTGTGTGCCATACACACATACATATATATTATATATATATGCACAATTTTTCCCCTTTAGTATGTGTTTTGGGATTTTGGATAAATGTGAGAAGTCTAATTTGGAGGTATATATATATACATATATGAATATATATGTTGAATAGAAACTTAAAATTTGTCTAAAATTATGGGATCTTGGAAAAGTTAATAAGTCTTTGACTAGGCATTTGGATTGGTTCAGTACATGTAATCAGTCATCTAAGTGTATATTTAATTAAGTTGCAAGTCAAATAAATATATATTAGTAATATTATTGTTTTGTTCTTTCAAATTATTATGTATTAATCCAAATATTTACAAACTTACTCGAATATACATATTATTGAATCAATAGAATTAATTAGACGGGGGCAACCCCGGTAGAGTTGGTAAGGGCATGTAAATTTGTGGCATTGGTCACGGGTTCGAATCCTGATGAGGAAATGCCTAATTGCTTTCCTCTACTGTGAGTCTGTCAGCTATAGATGAATACCATTTGGTTATATTCTAGCTTCAATTGAAAAAATAAATAAACTTTATACTCTTATTAGCCGGTCAAATCTTGATCAAATTTTAACTAATAAGATGGAATCTCAAAACTCAAAATTTCGATATATAACTTATAAGGTAGTGGTCACATCCCAACTCATATATATTGGTATTCTAGTAAAATATATGATATCACTAATAGCTATGGCATATTGGGTAAAAAAATATTATAAATTCCACCACCTTTACAATAACTTTACAACAGATCGAATTCAATACAGTCAGAGTTTTGTATTATATTTTGTATTCTATTGAATGCAGTAGCATTGAGTTGTTTTACCAAAAAAAACATCTCATCTTATCATCAGTAACAGACCGACTTCATTGAACCCGATCTGTTATACAATTAACAATTCCTGAAAAGCTCGATAGTTAGGTTATTCTTTATTTTGAACAAAACAAATATCATCATCAACCAAACCCTAAAATCTTATAGGTTATAATAAACAAAGACTCCAATGACAATTAATAGATCAAAATTAATTTCATCTCATGAAAACATTCTCTAGTTTTTGCATCCTTCTTATTGGCTTATTCCATTTATCATATTTCATTTTCAACTCATATTTACATAATATATTTTTGAATTTATATATTATGAAATGTCTCTCCATGCAAGAAATCCATGTGCTTAGCAACCAGATATGCTCTACACGTTCTTACAGCATTATCCCACTCAAATCATAGAGATTTGACTCAGTGCCTTATTGCATAATTATATAATTAATCTAATTAAGTCTACTATAACCCATAATTTAACCAACAATTAAAATATGAGGACAACTCTACCTTAATCTAATTAATCAAATACTCAATTAGCCAGAGTGTAACTGCTAATTTTTTTAATAAATTTTTAATACATTTTGGATTTTGTAATTTGTCTTTTGAATCTTATTCAGACAAGTATAAATAAGTGTTCAACCTTTGCATGTGAAACCCAACAATTGTAAGAAACCTAGTACAAAATGAGAAACCAAACAGCCACCATTTTCTTGTCCTTTTTGGCTTGTATTGTCTTTCTAAGTATCACTGCCAATGCTCAACTTAGAACCAATTTTTATAGCACCACATGCCCTAATGTTGAGTCCCTTGTCCGGTCTGCCGTTCAGGCGAAGTTCCGGCAGACTTTTGTGACTGCTCCGGCGACTCTCCGTCTCTTCTTTCACGATTGTATGGTTCGGGTAAGTACATTTTAATAATATTCGTATTAAACTTGTTTCGTTTTGGATAATTACATGCAAAATTATCAATACATCTTTGATAAGAAGTGAAACTATAATTTATTTATACTTACATAGATAGAAATTGTATGTGATGAAATTATAACATGCATTTACTGACGAGAAAGTTATTATAATTTCTTAAATCTCGAGTGTTTACCCTATAATTAGTTTTTAAAACCAATAGAGATAAGGCGTTATTTTTTCGACTTTGATGATATATAAGTATATCTATATATATATATATATTCTTTGTGATTAGGGTTGTGATGCCTCCATATAACATGCATTCACTGACTAGAAAGTTATTATAATTTCTCAAATCTCGAGTGTCTACCTTTAGATCCAATAGAGATAATGCGTTATTTTTCCGACTTTGATGATATATATATATATATATATATATATATATATATATATTCTTTGCAACTAGGGTTGTGATGCCTCCATATAACATGCATTTACTGACCAGAAAGTTATTATAATTTCTCCAATCTCGAGTGTTTACCCTACAATTAGTTTTTAGAACCAATTAAGATAATGCGTTATTTTTTCGACTTTGATGATATGTATAAGTATATATATATATATATATATATTGTGATTAGGGTTGTGATGCCTCGATCATGCTATCATCGCCAACCGGCCAGGCGGAGAAGGATCATCCCGACAACCTTTCATTAGCCGGAGACGGGTTCGACACAGTTGTTAGGGCAAAGGCAGCTGTGGACAGTAATCCTCAGTGCAGGAACAAAGTTTCTTGTGCTGATATATTAGCATTGGCTACAAGGGATGTTGTCAACTTGGTAAAAATACTAATAAATATTAATAAATTAGTAAAAAAATATAGAAAAAATAATTAAACATTTGTAATTAGAAATACAAATTGGGATATTTAATTTCAAAATATTTAACAGGCTGGAGGACCAAATTATCCAGTGGAATTAGGAAGAAGAGATGGGAGAATTTCTACAATGGCCAGTGTTCAACATAGACTTCCAGGTCCAGGGTCTAATTTTGACCAACTCAGGTCATTGTTCTCCAGCCATGGCCTAAGTGCCACTGATTTGGTTGCATTATCAGGTATATATATGTATTATATATTTCGATTATTGTCTATTTGAAAATCTGACTCGATCTTGATACGATTATTGTCTATTATGATACGAATATAATTATGATTGAATCAGAACCTTCAATGGGAGGGCTAATCAAAACTTTAATTAAAAATTTAAGGGTGGCAGTTGGATTGAATGGGTAATGGGTTGGGTTTGGGTCGGGTCCATATGAGTTGGGCTTAAATTGGGCTGGGTCCAATATAAAAAATATGCATTATAGTTGAAGCAATAAGGACCCAATAAGGATCTGAAATGGACTCAATAAAGACCAATTATGAATTAAAGTGATGTAAGGAGTTGTTGTATACTGTAAAATGTAGATTATTAACTTTCAGTGAAAAATAAGTTGGACCCAGATTGGGCCCAATTTAAAACCTTTGGACCAAATATTATTAAAAGTTAACCCAATTGGAACCATAATGCTAAAATGTTAGGACTCAACCCATTGAAAACTTATTAAGTTTGAGTTCAAATATGTGTATGAACCCACATTGCCATCCCTAATTAAAATTAAGGGGCAATTCTGTTCTTTTGTACCATTTTCCGGTGATTTTAAGATGCACTGGATCCAATCGAATCGGTGGATCAAATGTTATTAGATGCAGGGTTAAATTGCTAAACTTATATGAGTTTAAAATCAAAATAAATGGCAAAAAAATGTTGAATTATACAAAAAACGAGGCAATCTTAATGATTCCAGCATAATAATAATAATTATTATACAATAATATTAATCGCATACTCAATATCCTACCTCTGGTTGCACTCTTTTTTACTCAGAAACATCCTAAAAAGCACTAAAAATAAGTCGGGCCCGAGTAACAAAATATCCATTTATCATCGAAAATCTAAATGTCAATACGTCGGTTTTAACAGGTGCACATACCCTCGGATTCTCCCACTGCAGCCGGTTCTCGAACCGGGTCTACAACTTCACCCCGCGGACCAGAACCGACCCGACCCTGAACCCGCAATACGCCAACCAGCTAAGGCAAATGTGCCCCATTAATGTCGACCCGCGAATCGCCATAGACATGGACCCCACAACGCCAAGAACGTTCGACAATGCCTATTTTCGAAACCTTCAAAACGGGCGGGGCCTGTTTTCGTCGGATCAAATACTTTTCACAGATACCCGTTCTCGGGGCATTGTGAACCAGTTTGCAGCAAGTAATACGGCATTCACTCAGGCGTTTGCTGAGGCCATGAAGAATCTGGGCAGAGTTGGGGTGCTGACTGGGAACCAGGGTGAAATTAGAGTTGATTGTACTAGGCCAAATTAGGAGGGGTAGTTTGGTCTTTTTACGGTCTAATTGATGACATGGACTCTTTTTTTTTTTTTTTTTTTTTTTTCAGATTTTTGACGAATAAAATTGTTCTGTTTTCTTGTTTGGGTACATCCGTACATGTCATGTGTATTGATTTTGATGGAATAAAAGACATATTGGTTTAATTATTAATATAGGAATTTTTTGTTGGATTAAATGTGTGATACAATTTTTTATTCAATTCAAAATTTACAGAATTATTTTGATGAGATCTCACAATAACAATGACTCTTAAATATAAGAAATGGTTAAGCATTGTATTTTTATAAAGCATTTTGGATTCTAGATTATAGAGTTTGAGCCCTAACCTTGAATAGAAGTGTGGAAAGGTGAAAAATTCTTGAGAATTGTGTATTGATAGAAAATCATATGAAAATGAAATGATATGCGTTTGATCAAAAATTGAGATTGTCTCCAAAAGATATAGGTCCAAATCGTATTTGTTCCTCAAAAATAATTTTAAAAAATAAAATGAAAATGAAAATGATTATTATTATTATTGATCTCTTATCCTGTAAGCATGCTCTTTCACATACATGGTTGGAAAACATTTAATATCATTTACTTTTATTTAATTTGACATATTAATTTGGAGAAACCCTGTTTGGTGCTAAGTTGAGAAATGGGAATTATAACTAGTAATAAATATCAAAATTAAATGGTACAAAAAAGTTCAACTTTCTATGGAGGAATAAAAATTCTTTAAGCCCAACATTGGGATTTAAATGAACATAATTAGAGGCAAGATCATATCTCATACTTCAACTTCAAAACTTATTAAGCTAACAATGTCAAATCTACATGCATGTGTATTCAATTATACAATATTTGATATCCACATTAATTGGATCATCCAAAAGAAATGATGTGTTTCAAGAAAAATCGAAGCTTTTTCTTCAACGTTTAAATTCTACATACAATGTCTCGGTATTTCTCGTTTTTAACTATGTATTTAGAACACTCTTATAGCTCACTCTTATAATGGCCCTTATAATTTAGCTTCACAAACTGTGTCGATTTTATGTTGATATCGGTATTTGGACAAAGCCTTTCAAAGGGTAATAATACATACCTGGAGTTTTATAGCATTGAACTGGTGCAATATATGAACTTTCAAAAGGCCATTACTAAATTTTGGCTTCTTTGATGATAATTCTATTCTTTGATTGTTTCTTGTCGAACAAAATGATGAAGCACGTCTGAGAAATGTCGACTTCTTTATTGGCCTGCATGATTTACATTCAGCATCAGTTAATTGTAAGTACTAAAGAAATATATAGATTATTTGAAATTAAATAAATGAATGAATGTATACAAAGAACTAATGGTTGAGTTTTCGAAAAATTGCTATAGAACCCTGAATTCCCATGCATTTCTCGACGAAGAATAAAATCAAAGTAATGTATATAGCAAAATTGGAGCTTGATGGTAAATACTTTGCTATTATACTGAAAAATGATTATGCTATACATGATATTTTCTAAACAAACTAGCGGATATCATCTTTAATTGTTAAACTAGTCATCGATTTGCTAAAAAATCGTGCCTATTTTGTGCATGTATGCAGGGTTCGAGTATATATTCTATTTCTACTATACTTTTCAGCCTCAAAAACAGAAAATTCACCGAAAAATAATGGATTTCGAAACACTACTATTAAAAGTTAAACACAGAAACAGAATATTACAACTTGTCAAGCCATTACCACTATTTCACTTCAAACATAAGCATGCCATTGATGATAACATATAACAATGCACTGCTCTTTTAAATACGCTCTTCGTGGTTCTAACATGTTAGAAGACAAATAAATCCGTGCTGACAATAAACCATTGATAAAACAATTAAAAAAAAAGGGAATAACTTGACCAATATGAACAAAAAATTAAATTTCACATACAAGTAGGGGTGGCAATTGGGTTGAATGGGTTGGGTTTGGATCGGTCCATCTGGGTTGGGCTTAAAGTTGGTTGGGTCCAATTGGGTATAATGTAAAAAAATATGCATTATAGTTAGACCCAACAAGGACCCAAAATGGACCCATTAAGGACCCATTATGAATCAAAGTGGTGTAAGGGATTGTTGTAGAGTGTATAATGTAGATTATTGACTTGAATGGAAAATCAATTGGACCCAATTTAGACCCATATTGGACCCAAATTGGCCCAGTTTAAAACCCAATTGGACCCAAATATTATTAAAAGTCAATCCAGTTGGAACTAAAATGCTAAAATGTTAGGACCCAACCCATTGAAAACTTAGTTGGATTTGGGTCCAAATATATGTATGGACCCCAATTGCCACCCCTACATACAAGGAAAAAATTATAAACAAAAAATCATAAACAAATATCGACCTTTTAGTCACTCAGTCATTGTATGCTCTGCAAACCTCTTCAATCTCCATTTCAGAGCCATTTTCACCCAAATCATTCTCTAATGTCTCGTTTTGATCAAATTCCACCTCTACACAATCATCTTCCGAGTCACTAGCAACCAAAGCCTCGTCCCCCGAGCCACCAAAATCCTCACAAAACTCAATCTTATTCTTTTTCCCTCTATAACCAACATAACTCAACACTTTTTCCTTCCAAACAACCAAAGGATGCTTATCGATCAATTCTGAACCATCATACGCCTCGTTCAAGAACACACTAAACCTTTTTCCCCTCTCAGAGACATAAAATATCCCAAAATGCTTTAACAAAAGCCTCATTAGCTTTTGTGGCATCACAAATTCCCGTCTAAAATGTGTTAAGTAATCAGTGACCAATCGTTTCTCGATTGTGAAGCTAAGCAACTCGTGCATTACTGCAATTGCCCTTTTATCGAACTCTAAAGAACCGGCTTTTAAACACCTAGCATCTGCATAAGGCGATAAATACTCCCTCTTTTGAAAATGCTCGATTTTCCCACCATATCTATACACCTTCTTGTAAGTAACGGGAAATTTTAAAGGAAAAGAAAGTGAAAGCAATCCCGGGACATGATCACTACCGTTTAAACCTTCCTTTATACCGAAAACCCGTTTTTCCAACTCTGTGATCGCCCAATTTGGGTTCCAAGAAACAAGCTCCAAATATTCACCCTCGTCATATGGCTTAAAGGGCTGAACAACCCTGAAATTTTCGGGATATTCATGCACCCAATTCTTCCTAAAATCAATCGGTAACCCTAAATCGCGTCTAAAATGTGCAATTTTATCGAGCGTGAGGCGTTTATCCACAGCCATCATTAACATTCTAGTAACACATTCTGCAGATTTTTCATTATTATCTTTAATAAGTTCCTCCTCCTCTTTCACCAATTCTTCAGCTTTTTCAGTCATTCCACACCAAACAATGCCCCTATGATCTTTATACAGTTCGAAAAGCTTCGGCGATTTTTTGAGAAAATCTGAGATTTTGTGGGGCTTGGGGAGATTGATTTGTTTACGATGTTGGTCGAGATTTCTTAAGGGCATGATGTGTTCTTGCTCCCCTTTGAGGATTTCGAACAAATTCAGGATTTTGGAGATCACCTTGAGCTTCTCTGTGGCGATTTCAAGATCATGCACTCGCTTGTTCTTGCTGCGGTCTTGAACCCTTTTGCTCGAGGTCATCCATCGGCGTTGAACGTGTAATAGTAAACTATTGTTCCCGTAAATGAAATCATTGGTTAAGTACTTCGTGTAGTTCGAAGTTAATGTACGATGGAGCATTATGCAACAATCATGTAGCAGAGGAAGTGCAAGAGGCTTGTAAGCTATCTGTTTGTATAAATGCCACAACCAAATAACAAAGTTATAAATGTTCTTAGCATTTTCCCGATATCTAAGAATCATCATTCATTAGGTAACGTCCAGTTTGGTCCCATTAATAACACAAGAAATAGCAGAAACATGGGATAAAGCTTTTGTTCGTTCCAATTTTTTTCTCTGAAAATTAATTAAAAAAAAAAAAGCAAAGCTAAGAGCAATGAAGGAACCCGTGTGGGTTTTTCTTACCTTAATCTCCGACAGCTTTCGCGGTGATGACTGGTGGCGATTTGTGGGTTAACAGTGAGAGTGTTGGGGGATTTTGGGTTTCGTTCAATACTTTAGTTTATAGATATAGGAAAAATATGAACATATTTGACACTTCTAATTTTAGCTTTGACACTTTTAGTATTTAGGATTAGGATTTAGGCACCGTTTGTTTGACAGGGAATGAAATCTAAAATGGGAATAAGATTTCTGGTAATTTAATTATTAGAAATCTGATTCCATTAACAGTGTTTGGTTGTCTTCAAAAAATTGGGTAATGCTATATATATTTTTCATTTTTTATATTTGGTTCAAAACACATATAATAAGGAATGAAATCTAAAATTAAAGACTTTGACTTAAATATCCTTATTTTAAAGTATATTTGTATAATCTAATTATAAATTTTCAACCATGGTAGAATATTTGATATTATATATATTTTTTGTATGTTTGTGCATAAATATTTACATATATACCAATTTGGTTAAATAATAAAAAATAAAAAAGATGACAATTTGATTTAATTGCATTATCATCTTGAAAAATGATAATTAAATTGAACATGTTTACTCTTTGACTAGATAAAGGTTGATTTTTAAAAGAAGAGATATATAAATAGATTTTTCGTGTAACTATTCATTGATGAATATTTTAAGATACAGACACATTATTCTTAAAAAAAATAAAATACATTAATCGTATGTTTTAATCAATCATTTTAAAGGAACTATCACCAAAACCATATGAACAATATTTCAATTTCATTCAAAAAATAAATATCAAAATAAAATTTAAATCACGATCTATTTTAACAATAATTTTTTTTAATAAATTAAAATAATCAACCATTCCTCCATAAATAATATATATGTAACTTAAATAAATTTAAATTAAATGTATAAAGAAATAATTTTTTTTATTAAATTTGTAATGTATTTAATTGAAGGGTAGTAATGGCATTAGATATTGTATTTATGATTACCTTGATATGGGAATCATAATACCTCAATAAATAAGGTATTGTGATTCCCTTATTTGAGGGGAAGATTTTCATATTTTAGGAATTAGATTACATTCCATAGTATCAAATAAAAAATACCAAACAATGCTATTTGATTTTTGGGAATCATATACCCTATTTACATTCCATTCCCTTGACAAACAAACGGAGCCTTAAAGTTATACACATAATTTTGGACTTTTTAAAAAAAAATTATAATGATTGAGATTAAATTAATCTTTCCCAAAATTATTAATGTTTGTTTATGTTTTTGAAATAAAATTTTGAAATTTTTTCGGAGATCTCGTACTATACAAATTTGTGTGAAAATGATAAATGTTTGTTTATGTTTTTAAAAATAAGTTAAAAATTGTAAGATATGTCAAATCAATAGGGATGGGTTGATGGGTGATGTGTAAAATAATTGTGTTAGTGGTGTATATAATAGTTATGTATATAAAAAATATGGATAAAAAATTGTAAAGTATGAAAGAGAAAGTAAAAAAAATAATTATAATAAATGATTTAATTTGTAAGTGTGTAAAATGATGTATATATTGATTGATAGATAGTTATATAGAAAATTGAAAAAGTAGAGTTGAAAAATAAGAGAATTTGGATGAAAATTTGGTATGTTAAGTTATTTAAAATTTTGTAATTTAAAAACTTAAAAATAGAATTTGAAAACATAAATAAACAAACTTTTTTCCAAACCAATATTTGAATTTTCTGTGGTTTTCAGTTAGGCTCTCTCAATTCTCCCAATTTTAATATTTTCTGATATTTTGGTCAAAAATAGTCTTCCAAACAGCGCCTTCTCAGTTCTACATACACAAAAACCCTAAACATAATTCAATACCTACCTCACTCAGAACAGTAAAACCCTAATCAATCAGCCCCAAAAATTCTCTCTCTCATCAGTCTCTCCACAAACCCACCACCATTACAGCTCTTCGATGAAGAAGAGACCCCGTGACACCAAACCCATACACCCATCTCTCGCATCATCCAGCGGCCCCGCCTTAATCAAACACTTGGCCTCATGTAACACCACCGTCAGATCTCAATCCCTTCGCCTCATTCAATCCTGGCTCTCAGCTCAATCCCAGGAGCTATCAGATTCAGACATTAAAAGGCTCTGGAAGGGTCTATTTTACTGCCTGTGGCATGCTGACAAAACCCCTAATCAGGTAGCCCTAATTGATAGGCTCATTTCCTTGTTTTTGTCGCTCAAAAGCTCTGTTGCTTTGGATTTTTTTCGTGGGTTTTTGGTTACACTTCGAAGGGAGTGGAGTGGGATTGATAGGTTGAGGTTGGACAAGTTTTACTTGCTGATTAGGAGGTTTATGAAGGCGGTTTTTGAGTTGATGAGGTTGATGAAATGGGATGTTGGGGTTTTGGGGGACTATTTTGGGGTTTTGGAGAAAGATGGGTTTTTGGCTGAGGATAAAAAACAGGGGAATGGGGTGAATTATCATGTGGTGTCTGTGTTTTTGGAGGAGTTGAAAGGGGTCAGTTTCCCGGTGAGAAAAGAAGTGGTTCATGTGATTTTGAGGCCGTTTTTCGCAGTTTTGTTGAAGAGTAAGGATAGGATTTTGTTGGCAAAGTTGAAGAGTTGCGTGTTTGATGAGTTGATGAAGTTGGGTAAGGAAATGTTGGCGAATAAGTGGATGGAAGTGGATTGTGATGAAAGTGATGGGAATGGATTGTTGGGCTTAGTTTCTTTGAAGATGGGATTGTCTGGGAAATTTTATGAGGTTGGTTCGTCGGTTGAATGCGTTCAGGGTAATAGGAAGGTGGCTTTGGGATTGCATGAAGAGTTTTTGAAGCTGGAGAAGGAGTTGGAATTGTCTGGGATTGAAATTTCTATACCTGAATATATTGATGCAGATGATAAGGTTGATGATGATGATGAGGTACCTCAGTTGATCCATATTGAGTGCACTACTAGTAATAGTGATGTGGAAATGGTATCAGCTAATGATGCACATGAAGATGATAAAAAAGTTAAGAAGAGTAAAAAGGCGAAGAAAAAGAAGAGAAAAGATGACAATGGGGTTTCTGAGATCAACCCTGTGGTGAAGGAAAATAGTGATTCAATTATTTCTAATGGCATAGAAAAAGGGCATTCTTCTAATGATGATAGCCTGATAGATGATGTCAATGGAGTAGAATTGGATGAAGCTGTAATATCGAATCTTCAGAAAGCATTTGAGAATGTTGCTGCTGAAACTGGTTCAGATATATCTGATATTCCCTTAATATCAATCAAACAAGGCAAGCGTATGAATAAGAGAAAAAGAATAAAAGGCGTAGATAGTGAATTTGATGCAAAGAGTGTTGATAAAAGTGCAAAGAAAGTTAGGTTTTCTATGAAGAATAATTTGGTTTGGAAGCCACAAACGCCATTGCCGCCTGAAAGTTTGAGATTGCCACCATCTGTTACGCCTCGAGGTAGCGCCTTGAAGAAGGGGGTCCCGCCGGGGCCCGTTATAGAGATGCCGCTCAAGAGAAAGATGAAACCGAAGAGGAAATTGAAAAGCGCCTCAGCTGTGATAAAAAGGCGGAAAAATATACAAACTCGATCTGCGTAATGGTAATTCAGGTTCGAGGGATTTATTATTCTGCGTTGAGTTACTTTCTTAATTTAGTGTTTCTGACTGTTTGAGTATTCATATGCCTTTTGTGTTATGATTAGAGTGATAATCTTGAATTTTATATTCTAAAAGTCCTAGTTCGTTATTATTCTCGTTTGGTCCAATTTGGCAATATATTCAGTTTGGTGTGTTCTGCTAGGGGTGGTAATTAGGTTGAATGAGTTGGATACTTGGGTTTGGGTCGGTTCATTGAGCTTAAAGTGGGTTGGGTCCAATTGGGTTCAATGTAAAAAAATATGCATTATAGTTTGACCAAATAAGAACCCAAAGTGGACCCAATAAGGACCCAATATAAATCAAAGTGGTGTAAGGGGTTGCTGTGATCCAAATTGGACCCAGATTGGGTCCAATTTAAAGCACAGTTGGACCCAAATATTATTAAAGGCCAACCCAATTGGAACTAAAGTTCTAAAATGTTAGGACTCAATCCATTAAAAACTTAGTTGGGTTTGGGTGGAAATATATGTATGGACCCAAATTGCCACCCCTTATGCCATAGATTGATGTTACAAGAACAGGAGAATGTTCTTGCCTCGGAGCTTTTCTCTGTGATGCAAATTTAGAATATATAAGTTGATCAATTTTCTATAAAATTTCGTACTTTCTGCTGAGAATTTGATACTATTCATTAAAACATAGTTGCTGAAGTGATAACATAGTGCAAAAATGCACATTTTTTGTCTTGATTTGCATGTATTTCAGCCATGTACATGTTTTTTCGATGTTTCATATAATAATAACCCTTTAAGAAGCTTTAACTATGAATTCATTTACACTATCCATAGCCCCTCATTTACATATATAGTAATTCTTGAATAGACTTTTTCTTCTTTGTATCTTAGTCAAGCATAAACGATAAGCTCGTGTAGGATGTATTTTTTCGCGTAGAAATAAATTATTTCTTGGCCTTGAAAGTCTCTTTAATGGCAAAACATCAAATTTGGTAGGCCTTATATACGTTTTTCATTGTAGTTATCGATCTTTTATTGTCGAATGACTATTTTGCAGATTGCTATGTTGGGAATATGCCTCAACGGTGATTTGCATATGATGATTCGTTTGATATTTAACATCATTAACCTTGAAAATTATTGTTTTTGTGATTTTATTATGTGGTTGCTAATAGCGACAAATTTTGATTCGATGATAAATATAAATGTGATTTTTTCGTCGTGTTTATTTGGATACAAGGACACTTGGAGTAATTGGCTAAATTTTTTCTTTGTGGTTAAACAGATTTCTGGGAATGGATTTGGATAATGTGCTTATGATTCTCAGTTAGAGTGATGGAGCTTATATAAACTTCGTTTCGAAAACGTTTGACGATTTGAGTAATGAAATCCGAGTCGTAGATTTTTTTTTTTTTTTTTTTTCGTTTTTTCGAATGTGAGGGTAACCTTAAAGCATTTTTGTTTCCCATTATTGTATTTTTTTTATGTTCTTTAGAAATATTATTTCATGAATGACAAATTTTCGATTACATGTTTGATTTATTTTCTTTTGTTCATTTTAATATTTTGGGAATTCTGTAAAATTTTAAGGTGGGATAATATTCATGTTTCTTTACATTGTTTCTAATTTCTTTCAAAAAATTCTTAGTCACTTAATAACTAGGGAAAATATATTTAAAAGGCATTCTTTAATAAATTTTATTACCTAAAAATGAAAAATATTTTAGCCCAAAATATTATTTCACCAACTTACTATTTAAATGATCCAACAATTAAGGTTATAATTTTTATGGATTTTGTTTTCATTTGATAAATTGCACAAACTATTAAGTAGTTTTACTTTTTTGAGTTAGCATATAATTAACTTGAAAATATTTTATTATTTTGCAGAAGACATAAGTAATTTGTAAAAAATAAAAATTAACATTGTAATAAATGCAGTTCTCAATCTAAAAATCCTAAAGTCTATAAAAGAAGTAAATTTTAATTCTAAAATATGAAGTTAATTGAGTTAATATTTGTTGATTTAATTAAAAGTTGGTGGAACATTTATTTTGGATTGGAAAATTTTCATGAATATTTTCAATATAAAACTTTATTTTAAAAGAAAATAATAATCTAGTAATTATAAAGTGTGACTCTACTTCTAAGGCAAGATTAGAATGACTTAATCATATATAAATATATATATACTGTATATTATATTTGATTCATGCTTTCTGGTAATATGGAGACAAATTGAAAGCTTCAATTTTCTATATATTCTCTAAGATTCTAATAAAATATCTCAATTTTAATTTTGCTTTTTGCTAAAGTTTGCAACTTTTTAAACATTGATTAAGGTGAAGTCAAAAGCAAAAAAGGGTTGGTTTTATCAACTCATCAAGATACGTTTTGTCCTCTTATTGTATGAAGTAGTTAAGAATTATCATTGTCCAATAATATATCATACTCAACAAATTTACAATAATATCAATGTTTCATTAAAAATAACTTTAAATTTTTTTTTTTTTGCACTTATAACTTTTTTTAACTATTTAAAAAATATCATTAAAATAAAAATGTGGATTGTAGAGATTATGAATGATTTTATCGAAATCCTCCTATTTTACGAATTCAAAGAAATATCCCTTATGAGTTTGCTTTATGATTTTTAGGGCTCGGACCTCGATAACTCTGCAAGCATTAATATAAATCATTGTAATTATATCGAAACTCAGAATTTTTTTAAAAACACCATGTATATAGTAAACTCGAAGAATATGATTTTAAAATAGCTTAAATAGGAGTATCAATGTAAACAACCATTCTACCAAATTTATGCTCATTCTCATCAAGAATCAAGATGACTTATATATTAATTAGGGCAAAATGTGTTCAACTAACCCCTTTATATTGGCCTATGTTTGAGTGGCATTTGGTGCATTTAGAACTGAATCTCATGATTCATCAACTGCCATTCACATGCTTCTATTCACATTATTGAAATATTATTACTTTTTAAAAAAAATCTTGCATTTTTTGGATTATATGTGTATTTATTTATTTATTTAATTAATTAATTTCTTTTTTCAATTATGCTTTTAGCCACTCAATTTTTTGTGTGTTAACTTTCCATTGCACTGGTAGTTGAAACAACATTGTCAAATCTATTAAGGAGCCAGCTGTTTTCTTCTTACATGCATGCTACTTGCAAAAGACAAATTAAAAAAATTAAATATTTGATCAATATATTTAATTTAATGTAGAAACATAGGCCTTAATTGTTTATAAATGCTATAAGTGTCATCATGTAATGTGTTAACCATTTATAATTCCACATAGCATCTTTCAATAATTAAAGATTTTAAGGAGTCATAACTTGGAAAGGTATCATATAAAAATCAATCAATTGTAAATAATTTTTTTTTAATGTGACATTCATTCAAGTTATATGAATGTGGCAATGAGATTAAAAAAATTATATATGTGTGATGATAAATATGCCTTTTAGGTAACAATTTAAGCTCGAGTATATTTTACGACTATACCCAAAAAATAATTATCGATATTAATAGAAGAGAACTCTCTAGAGTCTTCTACTTCATATTTTCCAATATTGAAAAACAAACTATTCAAGTACAATTAGTTACTAAAATATAATACAAAACTATTTATTGACAAATTATTTAAGAAGAAAAAAAAAAATCTTTCAAATATTATGACATAGAAAAGGAAATTTACAGCTCAATATGATTATGACTTGTTTTGAAGGTTTTCCATCATTAATTACTTGATATAATGACTGAACTTAGATGACATATAAGCATTAACATAGAGTTCCCAATTTGAATAACATTAAAAGCACAACACTAAATAAAAAACTAAAAAAATTGTCCATTAGCAATATTTTAGAATGGAGCCAAAATTTAGTGTTTGGGATGAATATAAAAAATTGGGGATAAAAATTTGATATTTTAAATTTTGATGGGGCAAAATGTCAAATAATTCAAATATTCTTGTAAATCACTATAAATTTTTGATTATCACTATAATTCAATAAATATAGTGAATTATTTTAAAAAATTCAAAAAATTCTTAAATACATATAGTCCTCCATACAAAGGTGTGATTTTTTTTTCTTTCTGAATAGTCAATGTAATATAATGTGACATGAATCTAAATCGTTTAGTGCATGATACATTCGATGTACCTAAATATTTTATCGAATAAATTAATTTGTAACAACAATCCTTACACATACAGTTAACAGTTAAAATCCCTTTATTGACATGATTTAACATTTCTTTTTGGTATTTAAATATAATTTGTAGTTAATTGTCCTTTTTGAAATGATTAACCCATCAAAACTATTTATTGTATTATTTTTAAAAGACTGTTTAGTGTCATGTTTTGGTTGAATAAATTAAATCCCACTTGTTTATAAAGACAAACTCAATCATAATTTTCAAATCTTTGGATTTAGTCAATGTTTGTCTTATGAGCATCCCAATGTATTTACAATTATATTTTTCTGTCACAAAATGAGTAACTTAGAAGGCATATATGTAATTATTTTCAACCATTTAAAATAATACATTTATACACATTCAAACAATTTTTTTTTTCTTTTCTAAACGACATAATTAAACCATTCCATGCTGGAACTCATTGGCTTTGCTGGCATTGTCATACTTATCATAAAGCAAAAATATATGTATGAGTTGGCAAATAATTATTTTACAGTGGATCGAGTGTAATACACATAATTCACTTATTAGATATTCGGGTTTGTATTTTTTAGCGTTTATGACACTCTTCATTTGCCTAGTAATATTAAATGTATCGAGTGAAAAAAATTATACGAATAGAGACTTATACGGACATGTGAATTCGAAATAGCGAAAAAGTCTTGTATAATCTAATATATGATGGTCATTTTACAATATATCGGACTAAGGGCAATATCTCCTAGTTAGTTAGGGCTGAAAATGAAATTAAGTTACTCGATATTCGATTCGAGCTCGATCGATAAAAACTCGTCTGAATTCGCTTCGATAACTTATTAAATCAAGCTTAAACAATATTTTTTTGTTTGATAAGTTTTGAAGCTCGTCTCAATTAGTACAAAAATAAAAATGTGCACAGATACACAAACTACTCGAGTTCGACTCGATTAACAATCAAACCAAACTCAAACACAGTTTTTAAAGCACGATTTTGTTCAAACAAGCTTGAATAATTACGTATTCAGCTCGATTCGACTTATTTACAATCCCTACCCTACCCTAGTTTGTTTGTGACCATTAGGTATAAGTTGTTATTCTTTACCTCTATCCTCTTTTCTTTTCATTCGATGATAATTCTGATTGTATGAAAAGTATGGCAAAAAACGTAAATTTACACGTAGCAAAAAAAGTCTTAAATAGAGCAAAATTGGCGTAATATAGCTACAAAAAACGATACAATATTCGCAAAACATATGTATCTTGTATCTAATGGCTAGTATGATATAATATTTACATGCCAATTTCAATGATTTTAGGATTTATTTTGTGATTAATGGAACTCACTTGAGAATGAGCTATCATCATCACATTCACATTCAAGATCCTCAAAACCCCAAAACTCTTCTTGATCTTCTTCTTCTTCCTTTGGCATCTTCCATTTTCCCTTGTCAATTTCTTCTTCCATTAACATTATCTCCAATACCTATCAACATTACAAACATATTAATTAGCTCCAGATATTCTAAATCCCGTTATAATTACAATCATTCGTCTGTTTTATCTGGACCCGCATGAAAAATTGCATCCAATATATATATATATTATATGTATACTCTTATTGGAGATAGTATGAATAATATAAGAAGATAAATAAAAAATAGTGGATTTAATTAACTAGAGGAGTTTAGACCATTATTTTGGCATTTTAGCCAACAATGAGACAAATAACAGCTTATGAATTGGCATAATTTAATCTTCCAATTAAGATAGTAAATTAAAATAATTTGTCTTGCATTTGTATTGTTTTTTTGTATGAACTAGAAGAAACAAATAAGGCTGTCATATGCAATAGAATTCTTCTTGTCCCTATATATGCTAGTAGCTAGTAAAAACAAAAAACAACCTTTATTTTCTAATATCAAAACCATATTTAATTGAAATTCAAATAAAAATAAATTTATGTTTTTAGCCTGTCATTGTCACAAAAATATCATTTAATGAGCTATATAATGATTTGCCTAATAAAGCATAAAGATTATGGTTAGGTGAGGTACTAACATCAACAAAGTGTTTTGGAATGGAGCGGTGAAAACTACCCGCAAATTAAAGTTTAGACTCTATTATAGAATTATATTTCGTGATTGATCACTATTTTTTTTTTTTAATTATACTTAGTATTTTAAATAAAACTTCGACAAAAAATATTAAAATTAAAAAAGATTATGCTTTCAATGTGACGTGGGGAACCCAATATTTTATTGTTTTTTAAATAAAATATTTATTCATTCATATGATAAGCTCCACTAAAAATAAATATTTGTTATTTTTCGAAATCACCAAAAATCATTCATCTAAAAGACCCCATCAAGACTAAAAAGCTAATCCACTAGCAACTCTAATAGTGTAAACTTTTACTATAAGCAAATTATTTTTAAATTCATGATTGCAAGTCATTAAGACAAAAATATATATGTTTTTTTCAATTTAAAATAATCTCTCTCTTTCATATTATCAATTGACTAATTGCTCGTCGGCTGGTCAATTGTGAAGACAACATCAATATATACATGCATGATAGAGTATGATTAGGGCTGAAAATTAAATAAAACTATTTAATATTTGATTCAAGTTCGATTGATAAAAATTTGTACGCGCTTAATTTATTAACTTGTCAACTTAATTTTGAACAATTTTTTAAGTTCGATAAGTTTTGAACCTTGACTTAATTAATAAAAAATCATGAAAATATGTACAAAATAGCAAAATAGCCAAACTAATCGAGCTCGACTCGTTTGAATTAGATTCAATTAACAATCAAATCAGGATCAAACGTAATTTTTGAAGCTTGATTATAATTCAAGCTTGAAGAATTATGTGTTCAGATTGACTCAACTCATAAATGTAATATTCACGTTTAAATCAAGAGTGTTCAATTTAGTGGTTTTGAAATATCGAGACCCTCTAGAAATTACAAGTTAATATTCTTTAATAGAGTTATAAAAATTGATTAAATTAAAGGGGGCGTGACAATTTCATGTTTAAGTCGTTATCAGTAAATTAATCAGTGATGGAATTATTAAGCATAAATTTAGGTGAATCACCGGATAAAATGGAGTATAATTTCAATCAGAAAACGACATGAAACTTTTAATAAAAATCATTGACATCTGTCGGTTGAATTGACATGATTTTATTGAGATTTTAAAGGGTGAAATGTACAATAATATATCATCAAAAGACTGACTAATTCTTAAAGATTTTATGATAAAATCCCAACTAATTATTAGGATTTTATTAAGCTCGAATCGGCTTGAAAGTTGAAAAATTATTGTAAGTTCAATATGAATATTTTCAAATTTGAGTAGAAGGTTAAGACTACTTTAGATTCATAACATAGATTCAACTTTAAATCAACTTCAAATAAAATTGAGCTCGCGTTAATAAATAATTTTTATTTTAAACTATATATAAGATTACAAAAACAATTTACTAACAAATACATATATTTATACAAGGATGACTCATAAATTATAAAAAAGAAAACACAATTTCTTGGAGTTCAAATGAGAAGGTAAATTATTCCAAGAGAATTGTATTTTAATTCAAAATATTCTCTATACAAAACCAATTTTATTTTGGGAATTTTAAAGTGTTTCGGAATGGTTTTATTTCATTATTTAGTATAATTATCTTATTATTTTTACTAAGAACATAATATTTAAAATCGAAATGGGGTTCGGTTTGAAACTCAAATTTATTTTCAACTCAAGCCCAAATTTTTAGTAAAAAAGCTCATTTATTATCAAGTCGAGTGTGAAACTAAGCATAAAATAAATAATTAAGACTGGTTTAAAAAAAAAAAAAACTAGATGTCTAAGTCCAAAGAATTGCCCATAAAATTATTAAAAAAATTAAAATCAACCATATATTAAAGAGATGAATATAAATTAAGGAAATAAATAAATAAATATATGAAATATATAAGAAAAAATAAATCACCTCACTCATAGTTGGGCGCCATATTGGAGAAGCTCTAATGCAGAGAGATGCCACAAATGCAAGTCTATTAAATTGATTCACATCATAATCATTTCCAACCCTTGGATCAATCACCTCTTTTACATCTCCACCATTCAATATTGGCTTTGCCTATTCATTTAATAATAATAATTTAAAAAATAGGTAAAAATATGTACCATAATTTATAAAAATAAATAAATTATTTATTGAGTTTTTAGACATTGAAATTAGGAAAATTACCCAACTATGCAAACTTTGATGAGAACTATCCACAGGTCTTTTTCCAGAAATAAGCTCTAATAAAAATACACCAAATGCAAATACATCTGTCTTCTCATCCACAACTCCATGCATAAAATATTCTGGTGCTAAATGCCTGAAAAATATAATTTAAATAAATATTTCAATTTAATATTTGGACAATAATCAATTTTCATAAATATACAATTGTATAGTAAGTAAATAATAACTTAATTTAGTACCCAAATGTTCCTTCTATTGGAGCAATTGAATGATGGCTCCATTGTGATGGAAGCCATTTTGCTAACCCAAAATCAGATATCTGAAAATACACAAAACAAATATAATAAAAACATTCAAAAGGGCTAATTTATATATATTTTTATTTTTCAAAAAATGATTTTTTTTTCTCAAAATTATACCTGGGGTTCAAAATCAGCACCCAACAAAATATTAGAAGATTTAATATCTCTATGTATAATTCTCCTTGGACACCTCTTGTGCAAGTAATGTAGCCCTTTTGCTGTTCCAACTGCAATTTTGTATCTTATTTTCCACTCCATTGCCAATTTCTCATCTACAAATACCCAAAGAAAATGAAATTAAGCCCATAATATCACTAATTATATACAAAAAAATTGAAAAAAATAAATAAAATAAATCTAAAAAATACAAAATTTAATTTTTACCATGGAGAAGAGAAGCAACAGAGCCCTTTGATGAGAACTGAAAAATGAGATAAAGCCCATTATCAATACAACATCCAAGAAGTGAAGTTACATTTTGATGAGAAACATGTCCCAATGTTCCAATTTCAGTCAAAAATTCCTTTTCTTTTCTCTCATCATTTGATGTTTTTGATAATCTTTTCACTGCAATTGCTTGCCCATCTTCAATTACACCTCTGTAAACCTCAGCAAACCCTCCTTTTCCAACCAAATTATCTAAAACAAAACAGAAAAAACACATCAAAAAAATGGACATTATAGAAAAAAGAATGAATTTTTGGTGGAAAAGAATGAATTTTTCCATCAAAAGAGAGTGACCTGGGGAAAACCCATTTGTGGCAGCATAGATTTCCTCGAAAGAAAAGCATTTCCAAGTGGGTTTTTGAAAATTTTGAGGATTTTTGGTGGGATGATTTTCTTCTCCAGAATTAAAGTTACATTCTTTTGGGATTTCTTCTTGATCAAAACTGTGTCGTTTAAGGGAAAACAGCCTCTTCAGACTGGCTGTACGTATGTATCTCATGTTTTTGTACTTGAGAAAATCACAAGTTTTTGGTAATGGAAATGAAATGTGTTTGTTTTTCCTAACAAAATGAAAGTACAGATTTTGAACACTTTGAGAACAAGACAGGATAGTCAAGACTCAAGAGTTTATATAATAGAGAAAGGGTCAAAATGTGAGTTTATATAATAGAGAAAGGGTTAAATTTGAGTTTATATAAGATTCTATTTTGCATATATCACATATATAAGCTGAGTTGAGTGATTTTCATCACTCATTAGCCACCATCATCGGTTATAAACATCGAGTATGTTGGATCCAGTGTGTTATAAATTTTTATATACTGGGATGTGTTTTAATATTGGTGTTTTTAATCCAACATTTAAATGATTGGGGTAGTTGAGTGAAAAAAATATTTTTTTAGCAAAACAATGAATAAAAGTTGTAAATGGGTCAAGTACAATCCGACCCATCATCTACTTTGCATTGAATGTGAATTTCCATAAAGATAGACTAAGTGACATGCATCATTTAATTCTATGGTTGGTTTCAATAAGGTTAAGAACATAAGGTGATTGGTCAGTTGCAGTTTGGACTTTGTTGTTTACATGAAGAGAATTTTGACAAATGGTTCAAGAAAACATACAAATATCAATTTTTTTGAATATATATATATATATATATATATATATATTCAAGAAATCATAATGTATGTTTGAGAAGAAAGATCAAGAATCCCTTTTGGGTAGGAAGCATTTAGGCTTATGATAGAGCACTTCAAAATAAGAAATGGATTTTTTTAGGAATAATTTGCGCGTAAATACGTTCATGACATTCACTATTATGATATTTTCACTCAATATCACGTGTTTTATATACGTAAATTTTTCAAAAAAGTTATTAAATTGTTGATTAATGTAGTTGGCAGTTATATTTTGGACGGTGTGACTAAATGTGAAATAATTTTTACAAGATGATATATGTAAAATTCAAAATAAATCAGACTAAATTAAATTACAAAACAAAATATATATTTTTCCTTGAATTTATTTCTCAAGGTATTTTAATGAATCACCTCATATCAGTTGTAACTGATGGAACAAATTGGCTATAGAAAATAACATTAAACAGACAAAAAGAAAAGCAGAAGTGAGACTTTCTATAAATAAAATTACTTGACATTTGCTGTTATTATCAAGTTAGGGGGCTGACACTTTCCACTTCCCCTTTGGTCCATATGTACCAATTGTACAATTTTAAATAAAATTAACTTTTTCTTTTTCATAAATAAATTGAAGGATTGGAGGGGCTTCTCTATATGATTTCAGATTTGGCTCGATGTTACATACACTACATATTGATGATGGGGCCCACTACCTCGTTCCTCTCGAATGTGTAGTCTATAATATATTGAATTTGTAGAACTCAGTGTGTTATAGAATTTTTCTGACATTAAACAACTGAATTTGTAACGAGTGTTAAATGATTTTAGTTTTATCCTTCGATTATTTATTTATCAAAAATATTAAAAACTTCATCTTGTATGAGATACTCAAAGCATGTCGACCGGGCCTAACATTTACTCTATGGGTCAGCCATGCATTTTATTCTATGATTCACGGACACGCGACATGGGATACGGCGCATGACACGACAGGGACACAGCATTTTAAAAATATTAGGACACGACACGACCTTGATACTATTCATTAATTTACGTTAAAATATATAAATTAGCCTTTTAATTCTAATTTAAAAATGACTGGTTAGAGAAATAAACTATAAAATGACTATTGTACATTATAAATATATGTTTGAAAGAAAAATAAATACTTCAGTTTTCAAAATCACAAAAAATAAGTAAAATAACATCAAGTGTCACAAATAATACATACATATTAGAAAAACACACTAACTGTGTCCATTACGGTGTTCATATTTATTTTTTTCATTTTATTTAAGCAGACAAATTTATTTTTATATTGAACACAGTATCGGAGAGTGTCGTGTCCGATCAGGTGTCCGACACGACACATTGTTATATTTTGAAGTGTCCGTGCATCAGAAATTTTATTCTATGTCAGACTTAGATATGTATAAATAAGTTGTAAGTACATCAACTGTCTCATAATTAATTTATATCAACTAATTATAATTTATATATATCAGCAAATTACAAATGACGAAACACATCCAAATTTCGTAACAGATCGGCTCGATCAGACCTGACTCAAACAACTTGTAGCTATTGTCAAAGTCCAATTAAAGAGGGACAGAGGATAAATGGGGTCTTGGTGCTGTATATTTGCTTTTATATATATATATATATTCATATATATATATATATATATGTGTATGTATGTATAACATTGATTGATGTGTATGTGTGGGGGTAAAAAGCTTAAACCTAATTTATGGAGTAGAGTGAAAGAGGGCATGCCTTGTGTTGTTCTTTTGGGAATTTGCATTTGTTTGAACACTAGATCTAATGCCTTTCCCTCTTATCAATGCATAATGTTACTCTATAGGTAAAATCACCATCAAATTTTAAATCTTTATGTAATTAATTACATTTGTTATGTATAATGAGTAATGTATAAATGATTGTAATTGTTCCTACTTAAATATGTGGAGCTTTTAAAAATGTTATATGATTGTAATTGTTTGTTCTTAAGTATGTGGAGTTTTACCCCTTTAATCGAGGACTCTTAAAAAAAATGAAATTCTAAGACGTTTGAGAGACATTATTTAAAGCTACGAATCACATAGCTATCAAAAACTAAGGTCTTGTTTGTTTATGTTTTCAAAATTCATTTTCTTGTTTTTTAAATTACAAAATTCAAAATAAACTTAACATACCAAATTTTCATCTAAATTTCTCTTTTTTCAACTCCACTTTTTCAATCTCCTATATAACTACCTATCAATCATACATACAAAATTTCACACATTTACCAATCAAATCAATCATTATTTCACTTTCTCTTTCATACTTTACAATTTTTTATCTATATTTCTCTATTTATTATTCACATAATCATTACATATACAACTAACACAGTTATTCTATACATCATCCATCAACATATCACTATTGATTTGACATATTTTACAACTTTCAACCTATTTTTAAAAACATAAACAAACAACTATCGTTTTCACACAAATTTCCATAATACACAATTCGCGAGAAAAATTTAAAATTTCATCTCAAAAGCATAACCAAACAGAGCAAATAATTTTATGAAAAAATCACTTTTGAAACTCTATTACTAAAGTAACAATTTTATTAGTTAAATGCGACATATTTCATCTTCCATTCGAGCAAGAGGTAGTTAAACTATATAAACCTTGTTCGTTTATTTATAGTGTGTTTGAATCATCATTTCTCTCAATTTTACGTTGTCATGCTTCAATACCTAAATTTAAAATGTCAATCGTGCCCAAAAACAGGCCTTTAATGTTTGTTAATTGGAGTTAGTAGTATAGATAAAGTGAAATCTTCTAGTAAAATTGAGTCGGTGTTTATAAAGATGCAAAATACAAATTTGAAGCACTTATGTCTCCAAACTACATAATTAGAATTTGATGGACTAAAGCGTTATGGTGTTAATTGGGCCTTCAATCGTAATATTTTAAGGTATCTAGCATTAAAAAATAATTCAAGCCCATAATGTCCCCCTGTAAAGCCCAATTAGTTTTTTTTTTTTTTTTCTCTTTAAGTATCATTATGATAATAAAAAGAAATAAGTCTAATAAAAAAAATTGTGATGGACTTGATGTAGAGAGAATTCATTTTTCTTCGAATTCTTTAGTAAAGGAATTGTTTAATTATTTTGAATATGTAATTAAAAGACATTATATACGTAAAAAAAGAATAAAACTTGATTTATTTATAAGAAAATTAACTATACATTTAGTGCAATCGAATCAATAATCTTAAAATTCACCGTATATCACATAAAATTTTCATTTTTACAAATATAAACAAACTGTATATCACATAAAATTTACATCTATGTAGTACGCAAATGTCGCTAATTTTTAAAGTTATCAATTAAAAAATAGAAACAAACATAGCAACAAGTTTTGTACTCAAAATACCATGAGTCACATTATATTGATTAGCTTCTAAAAATATTAAACAGTAAATAGTTACATGCCAGGATCAAATTGTGGATAAAAATATCGATTATTCAGGCTATTCTCGAAAACCCGTAAAAACGAGCCTCAACCAAACTAGTTATAGTTTACGCCTTTTTCAACAAGTCCCTAAATTTAAAACGAACGACAAAAATATATTAACCCGAAGCCAGAATGTAAATAAATTACCAGGAATGTCAACAGCATAAATGATAAGATCCAACTGTATTTATATGAAACGATCATAAATTCTACGTTCCAAATTCGAAAAACAATGATATTCCAATAAACAATTATAGTAAAATATCATCTAAAAATATCGAATTATCTCAATGCCAAAGCTTCAAGCAAAATCCAGACGGTACCTTACAACATCGTCTCTTGTCTGAAATAACATCCGAGAATGTATCCACAAGTTGTCCTGCAAGAGATTCCGAATCTTCGATAAACGTATCTACAAATACCTTCACGACCCGTATTTCTTCGCGGGTCGCCCTTAACCCGTACCATGTCAAGAATCTTTGTCTAAACGTACTATCCACATAACCATCACATTCCAAACGTCGAATAACTTTCACATAATACTCCAAATCGTTATTTTCAATACCATTACAATCCTCGTCTCGCCTTTCTATTCTCTTTTTCGACGAGCTACCTGCCTTGGAAATGACGTCAATACCCTTCCCACTCGATTTTTGTCTATTTTTCCTAACAGGGCTGTTTTTCAAATTGTCCAATTTGGAGGGACTGATTTGCAAATTCCCATTGCTTGTTTCGTCAACTATGTGACCATTTGATGAGTCTTTGTTTCCGATCGTGTCATTAAGTAAATTTGCAGGGGCATTTTTGTCATTGTTAGTCTCGTCTTCGACCGAAGAAGGATTAGAGAGACTAGAGTTCGTAATTTTCGACTCGTTTTGAGAATTTCCCGTTCGAAACTGAAATTCATAAAAGCCCGTTTCTTTATCTGTGCCAAGGGTGGTAATAACCTTGAGAAAATACAATGTCTCGGGATTTAGACCAGATAGAACGAACTTTTTGTTTGGTTCGAATAATCTGCAAGTGGGCTCTGAAGGATAGGCCATGCCATTAGCTTTTCGATGCCACAAGGTGTAACTTACGACATTTCCCGAGCTCAAACAATCGGAGTTTAGTATGATCGTGAGGGATGAAGCACGTATGTCTTCAAATCGGACGAGTTTCGACTCTAGCCCTTTGCAATCTGGATAGATATATAACACGTAATCGGTCAGATGGAAAACACAAGTGATTCATCGAGAGCCCTTGGATTCAAGCCAGTGAATAATCACAACCGTTCATCCATGTATGGTTAACCCCAGGTGGGTCCCATGACATGAACACGGGAGATCCTAAGAGAGACCTCGCAAACACTTGCCCCCCCCCCCGCGTGCGCGCGCGCGCACACACACACACACATATATATATATATATATATATATATATATATCAATGTTTAAAAAGGCGAAGGGGCGGGGCATATAAGTTTGATCTAAATTAGTGGAAAATCACAAATCTTCGGAGGAAAAATGAAGTTAATAAATTTCGATAGATAGAGTTCTAAAATTAATATATATTTAACCATACAAGTTAAAAATTCTCTTACGCATGATATAAATACATGAGAAATACATAAAAAAGTACACTTAAAACTCCAAGTTTTGTTGAAAAATATTAAAGAGAATAAAACACAAATCTTGTTTCTTGCATGAATATTTCTTAATAGGAAGACTTCTAAGTTCTAACATGTCGTGCATGGGAAAAAGAAGTAACTGACTGTTGAAATCTGGAAAGGCTTTCTAAAAATTTGATATTACTTTAAATGATTTTTAATTGTGTGACTTAATTGAATATTTGAAGGTTTGAGTTTCTTAATAAAATATTAAGCATATTTAGAGTAGGTTAGAAATAGGGCTGACTAACTTTAAAAAAGTCCAAACTTAATTTTTTTTTGCTAATACATCATTGGACGTACGCCTCACCTCTCTGGGCGTACCCAGTGGGATTTTAACATCCCATCATTGCCCCGGGCATTTTTGGTATAGTCCCGCCTCGAGGCATGCCCCAAAAATGCCTTTTAAAACACTGATATATATAATATATATATAGATTATAGATATTGATGTAGATATAGATATAAATATGCTTACCAGAAGGTGTATCTAACAATCGTTTAGAAAGCATCGAGTCTAGAGACTCTACAGCACAAGCACAAACTCGTTGAATTTCAGGTCCCACCGATAGCCTATTAACAATACCCCTAGCTTTTTTAACAGGTAAACCAGTTAGAGGCCCCATTTCTTCTTCAAGCTTTTCGATTGCTTCATCAACGATTTCACTTAGATTCTGATAATGTTTAGTGCCCGAAAGAATCTTATGGGCTAAAGAAAGCCTATAACACAATATGTCGACCCGCCTTGTATCCCTCGCCACCAACAGTTGCTTTCTCCAAGACCTGCATTATATCTTCTACATTATATTTTCTCGGGATAAATGGTGACGAACTATTATCACAAACATGTGAATGGCATTGTATGACTATATAAGAAAAGAAACAATCAAAACGCTGAAGCCCTGTTTGCAAAACGAGAAAAAATGAAAATTTTCCCTAAAATAAGCGAAAAGTAGAAGTATGTCTTGCTTTTTAGCAAGTTTTGCAAACAAACGCAACTTCGGCTTCTTTTGGACACTTTCATAATTTTTAAAATATCAAATTCAGCAAATCTTTTAGGGTGTGTTTGGATTGAGTGATTTGGATTTGGGGAGGGGATTTGGAGAATGATTTGAAACGACACCTAAATTGGAGACATTTGAAATCTACCGTAGTTATGGAAAAAATAGGTCAAAATGAAATCCATCGTAACATGAATTCATCCAAACGAACTTAAATGGATCTGTCGATAAATTTGAAATGCATAGATTTCAAATCCTTCAATCCAAACACACCCTTATAATTTGCATTCTTTTTATAAAGAAAAGATTTATCTTTTTGAAGCAAAATGCAAGCTTTAATAAAAAATTACACCAAAAAGCGCACAAAAAACGTAATGAATCAAGGGCTAGCCATTTACCCGAGCAAATCATTCACTTTCCCACAAGATACACAACAAAAGCTCCCATCCAGTCCTCTATCCTTCCTATCCTTTAATATCCCCGATTTTTCATGCTTTAACGCACATTCAAGGTGGCACGAAATCCCACACGAAACCCCATGAAAAGGAGGGTCCGAGTTGCAAATTAACCAAAGACTAGGGTCCTTATTATCATCATACCCTCGACAAATGCAACAAGAACACCTTTTGCAGAAAACATCCCCCCGGCTCATTTTAGCCTTGCAAGCTGAATTCTTACAAAATACAGTGCTATTTTCGGTGTTCTCATCTTTTCTTTGCCTTTTGGGCGTCCTTTCACCGTTTTCTAGCCTTAAAGAGACATTTTCAGTTATGGGCTCTTGTGGTTTTTTCTCGTATACGATTTTAAGAAGATGTTCGATTATTTTTGACTTTGTTAAGCCTGTGTATTTTCGCTCTTTTCCAAGTTCTGCACAGAGGATTTCCAGTATCTCTTGTCGGCTCCAAGCGTGTAGAATTTCTGTGGCGGCATCTGACCATTTCGATATTTCGTAGACGAGTTCTCGCTTTTGATCCACGCTTAACTTGCTGCATTTCGATGGATCAAATACCACTGCTAGATCCAAATGTGACAAAAAAAAAAAACATCACAATTGTATAATATAGTTTATTATTATTTGTGAAACCAGAATGACAGGAAAAAGATATAAATAATCGGAGGAAAAGGAATGACAACAAGCAATTGCAAAGTATTAATTCAAAATTTTCTGTTTTATATGAGTTTTCCAATGAAACAATGGATGTATAATTGATTTACCGAATATATGACCACAGAGTAACCAATAAAAGAAAAAATTAAACCAAGAAAGAAGAAAGAAGAAAGCAAAGAGAGAAAATATTGCAATAAATCATCATATTTAATTCTAGCCATCTCAAGTAGAGTCATACGGGACACTTTCTTGAACGTTCAACCTATATCTCGTTCAGTTTAAAATTGATCATAATCTTTACAGCGTTGTTTAGTTTGTCAATATTAATCAACTAAAAGTAAGCATTTTCGATACAAACCATCATAACAAATTTAAAGAAAAACAGCCATGTGAACAACAGGTAGCTGTAAATAAGCAATCGATTACGTTAGTACACATTTCCAGAACCCCATGAATACAAAAATGAAAGTGAAAATGAAAAAACGATCTATTGGCCTACTAAACTCATCGTCTATATAAGCTAGTTGATTCAAAATACATGTCGTTTCACGATTAGCTTCCATGAGAAGGTGCTAAAGTATATAAAGAAACAATCAATCCACCAAATTATCACACAAATTGATTCAACAATTTCAAGTAACCATCTTATATCCCAAGCAAAGAATAATAATGAAAATGAGAAAAAAGAATCTGGAAATTCATTGTATCTTTATCATAGATCATCTTTTTTCTTCTTAAAGCATCTTTGAAATTCTTTAGAAAAAATAAAAAAAACATACAGGAAAATAAAATAGAAAAGAATTGATAATGAAGTTTGTGAGCATCTCTTTATGTGTGATGTCAGTTTCATCCAAAACACACATCCAAAAACACTAAATCAAGGGTGAAATCAAACCCTTAAACAGATCAACAATGAATCAAACAACACATTATTAACAAAATCTTGAACAATAAAAATTCAATCTTTTTCACATCAAAGTATCAAAATCATCCTCAATAAACAACCCACTAAATAAATAAATAATTGCGAAAAATAAAAGGAAAAATGATATAGAAAAGAGTGAAAATTCTTTACCCTCCAAAGAAGCAGCATCCATATCTTTCAAGAACAATAGACTAAACCCACATTAGCACCAAAAGCCCATTTTTCCTAAACCTGAAAGACAAAAAATTTCAACCCCACATACATACATAAAGACATCACTCCAGTTGTGTGTGTTTGAGTGCGTAATACATATACTATATATTATTATATATATAGATATAGATATACATATATATATATAGAGAGAGAGAGAGATAGAGAATACAATTACCAAGGAAGGAGAAGGAATCCATGAAGAGAGGGGGTCCTTAACGTGGGTTCTCCGCACCCCAAGCACAATTTATTGTGTATATATAGCAATATATATATATATATATATGTATATATATGTGTATATATATTGTGTGTGTGTGTGTGAAGAGGGGTGGGCAAATGAGGAAAGAAAAGTAAGAAAAAAGAATAAATATATGAGAGGCTAAAGCTACTGAGGAAAAAAAGCGGCTCAATATAGAAAAAGCCCTTTCAACCTTTTATCCAATGTTGTAAATTAGATCGAAATTATAAATAAATTACTCGATAATTAATTTGAGTTTATTTATTAAAAATTCATTTTTATTATGGGATTTTATATATATACATCGATAAAGTCTAGTTTTATTGAGGCTCGAGATGTTTAAAATTTTGGGTTCTACTTTCCTTGTTTGTGTTTAGTTTTTAGCTACCTATAATAGTTGCTAATTCATTGCAAATTACTTCTATTTTATATGTTGGAAAAAAATTAGAGCTTAACGGACTGTGTTTATGAAAATAAAATGTTGAGATACAGATTATTCAATTTTCTTTAGACAATATTGTCTTGTTTTAAGTTGTTACGGAGTACGACAATTATCCAACATGATACAACGACACCGTCTCGCTAATAGTAATACAATAAATTTCTGAATATAGAGAACAAAATATTGTTTCAATTTCTCTACTCGTATGAATTAAATGTATATCTAAACATTTATTATGCAAAACATTTTCTTAAAAATATTAAATTAATATTTAATAAAATTCAAAATACTAAAATTAGTAATTAAAAGTAACTTTAATATTTTAAATGCTCTATTCATCATTTAATGTTCAACGATATTATTAAAATATTAAAACTACAGTAAAACCTCTATATATTAATAATGTTGGGACTGGAGAATTTTATTATTTTATAGAGATATTATTATATCGATAAATTAATAATTTATTAATTTAAAGAGGTTTTAACGTATATGCACAGTTGACCTTCAAAGTTCCAAATTCTTTGAATAACTTTAAGTATACATGCATAGTTATTGATGAAAATTAAGTTAAAATACAAATGTACTAGTAGAAGAGATAGTGGCCGATGTCACGAAGTTCAGAGTCTAGAAGAGATAGTGGCCGATGTCATTCATAATCCGGAAGATGATGAAGCAGAGGATGATTCAATAGCTTTGCAATCGGTCACTCTAAAAGAAGCATTGCAAGCATCAACAACTCTTCATAACTTTTTGTTGCAGTACGAGAAGACAACACCACAACTATTGGGTGCAGTAAGGAGATTTAAAGATGAGATCAACATAGATTTGAAGTTCAAGAAAAAGCAAGTTACAGTAGATTCTTATTTTACTAAGTTGTCTTAAGAATATTCAAGTGCATCATATATATATATGAATTATTTTTAATAATTATTAATTTATAGTTTCGTCGGGACCAATATATATACACTGGGATCTCAAAAAAATTATTATTTTATAATTTTATTGATTGGGTCCCAAATTTGTACTGGTCCCAACTTGGGACCGGACAAATTATTAGTTTTAGCGAGGTTATTAATTTATCGAATATTAATTTAACGAGTTTTTACTGTATTATTTAAGAAACAACAAATTTTTCAAGTTATCCAAATTAGTATCTATGAAAGCAAGTGAGAAAGAGAGTATGTTGGTAGTGCAATTAATTCTAAACTAGGTGAACCTATTTATTGAGAAGAAAGTTTTTAGGTCAAAAAGATGTAAAGTTTTGAACTTTACAGAATGGCCCAAAAGTATGATTTTTTGGACAAAAACCCCCTCCAAACACTTTTTTCTTATTGCTAAAAGCACCCTCAAAAGTTGCCTTATTTGGCGAACAACCCGGGCAAGGCAAATTTGGTGTGTGGAGTGGAGGTGCCTCATTCACCATGTGTAATTCAGTCCCTTACATCCAGAATACTACAAAGTAACCCTAAAATTTTAAATTTTGAACAGTTACGTCTTTTTAAATTGGTTTCTCAATATTTTGATAGTTCTCAAATTCAATAGATTTTTCTCGTAAGAATTAAGGTTGTATCTATTAAATAATTTATGATTATTTATTTATGCATCAACTTTTATTGTGTTTCTATGATATTCAATGACGTTTTAAATTGATATTTATTTTGTGTTTCTCACTAAATCATAGATCATGACGTGGTCTATGGATTTTTCGTCCCACTTTTGAAATTTATTTTCTTGGTGGTATACCTACTCTTTACGAGGTCATTAAGGCTATTTTATGCCTATTTATTATTATTATTATTTGTTTTTTTTTTTCGGAGATTTTGGGTCCAAAATGCAATTTGCAACCCAATTATTATTGACTAAATAATGGGAAATTTTCAAAATTTTACTAAAAGAATTGCTGACTAAATTATGAATCATGGGAACAATTTGCTTAATTAAGTTATGCAATGTAATATTTCATTAGTTAGGACTATCAATTGTTTTATTGGCTCCACTTGTGTTCGGATTACCTAGTTGGGTAAAATTTAACAAGTTGAGCTTGATATTTTGGTTAAATTTGACTAATTTTATATCTTAAATTGATTCAGTAGAGCTGGTAGTGCAGAAGAATCTTGTGGCTTTGGTCATCGATTTTCGCTGAATGAATGTCTATTAGTCTTTTATATCTGATTAAATAAAAAAATTAGAATATTTTACCAATTGTTAAAAATTAAATGTTACAATTTACAATCTTTTTTCATATATACAAAAAGACATTTTTTAATTTTATTTTTCCTTATTTTACCAATAATAAAAAAATTATCACTTGTACATGAAACCTCACCATTTATAATTAATTGTTTTATTTATATTGCTAACCATTTTCGACCTAAATAAAACATCATTTCATTGTAAAGCAATTTCCACCAACATTTTACTTTTCAAAAATGTATCTTTAAAGCACCCAATGAACTCACGAGAATTGATTGTAGTAATACAATTGTAAAACTACAAGTTAGGTTGCAAATTTGACGTATTCTTTATTTTTTAGATCGAATAATTCGTATAAATATCAAATTTATTAAAGTTGATATTCAATATCGTTCATCATAACAATATAGTGGTAAAACCACCGCACCTTGATCCAACGGTGACCGTTGACCAAAATTAACGGACCAAGTCCACCATAAGCATATAATAATCACGTTACATTGTGTACACCAGATACTTCATTTCAGAATTGTGTTTCAAATTCATGTCATTTTTTTTCATGTATACCCAATTTGTGTATAAAATTTATGTCACATATATAATAAGTTTTACGCATATAATATGTATATGAAAATTGAAATATAATACGAGATGAGACATCAATCTAAAACAAAATATCGAAGTTGAAATTAGGATAAGAGTAAGGATTGTAGGGTTAGTAGGGTGTTGGTACATTGGCTTTCCAATTTTAGTAAAATCTAAAAATGGATTTAACCTAATCGAATTTAATTTTATAATAGATTAGATCCAATAAAATTGATTATGTGAAAACACCCCGCATTGGTTTATAATTTGTTGGTTTATTAAACTCGATATGTTATATAATTTCTTCTTATTTAACCGAAGTTTCTAATTATAATTGGGTGTAATATTTTCCGAACATATTTATTATAATTGTTGATTTTGAATGTATTTATAAGAAAAATAGATAAACAGAGTACCTTAAAATGTTGCATTCAAAGGTGGAATTTCCCCTAACACACTACATATTTCAAAGAATTCCAATTATTTGATGCTTACTATCCAAAAAAAATATATGCTATATTTCTTTAACTAATTCACTAGTTAATTACTTCTTTTCTAATTAACATTATTTAACTTTTTCTCATTACAATTTTCTGTCTTGGTTAATATTTTCGATGTATTGTCATATCATTTGTAAATTATAATAATTATTGTAATTTCATATGTCAAGCAATGTGGGACATAAATTTAGCAAGATTCATCAAATATAGAGCATAAAATGGTCACAATCCCAATCATGTCATTGAGTATATATTATCTTGTTGGGTGTTAATTTAATTAATGTGCCTTTTTGGATGATAAAGTATCTAATTTTTTTCTATTTTAATGGATGGTCTCATTTCATTAGAACATAAGTTTGTAATGAGAATGATTGTAATAAAACATGACATGTTGCCTCAAAGGAAAAATTGTATGTTTGGTAGCATATAATATAATTATTTTAGCTTTAGTCCCGCATTATAAAGTTTCAAAATTGTTCTAATATTTTGAAAAAAAAAAAATCAACGTAAATCCATTTTATAAACAATGTTAGTTCTATATTTTATATTTCGTTATAAGTTAATGAATCAAATTTCGATTTTCACTTTGATTTCGGACTGTTCGGATAACTGTGAACAACCCTGACGTTATTTATTAAAGTTCTATGCAAAAAAAAATTTATAACACACCGAATTGAATTGAGCAGTGTGTTATTCACCATACAATTATATGGTAAATTATCGGTATATTATAGTGAATTTATTGAACCTGATTTGAAATAAAATTTTATGTCCCATGCATATGCATCTACTATTGGCCCAAAAGGTGAGTGGAGGAAGGCTATCGAATTGAGATTAGAAAAGTACAATTTTGAAAAGTTGATGAAATGATAATGAAAGCTACGTTTCCCTAACATCATATAATATAATAAATACTCTTAATAAACGAAACGATAAAATGTGGCTCTTGATTGGTCACCAATTCCCAATCAAATTAAGGATGTATAAAAATATGGAAATTACAAAGCAAACCTTGATTTCTTTTGAAATTGTTAAAAATTCCAATGTCAATAAGTAAAAAAGAGATCTTTGTATTTTTTAGTTAAACTCCGAAAAATTGCACTTTTTGTTCATATTTTTATACGAATTTTATAGATTTTTATATTTAATCTCTTTTTTCTAAATCTAACGATCTCTTTCGTTAGAGCATTGATCGATTTTTTTTGGAAAAATTATAGATGAATAATAACTAAGGCTTAACATTAAAAGCCCATTTTATATTTTATTAGACTGCATTATTATTATTTTAAATTCCTAAAAGTAACCCAAAAGGAGCTATTTGGCAAAATTGACCTGATTTCTTCTTGGGCCCGTTTCTTTTTGGGCCTGAAAAGCAAACTAATGAGAAACTTTTGGTGGGCTTAAAAGTACAACCCATTCTTTCGTTTTATCTTATGTCAAATATCATATATATTTTCACTTTCATTTTCATATATTTTCTTCATCTTAATACCAAAATGTCATTAACTATACCATCGTAACATTTTTAGAAATATCATCATTCGATGTATTTTCTCGGGTTATTAGTAAACTTTAATAATTAATAATAAGTTAGTTGTTTACTTAGTACATTTTGTAACGCATTCTATTATAAACGTAGAAGGTAGTGCATGCTTTAATCGTCTCATAAGAAAGGCGAACATAAATCATATATATGTGTGGCATCTACGATTTGGTCATATTAATTTTTATATAATCAATTGATTAGTGAAAAATCGATGACTAAATTGAGCCTTATCCAACTTGTAAATCTTGCTTACAAGGAAAATTGACTAAAGCTCCTTTTAATAGGAAAGTAATTAGATCAAGGAATGCTTTAGAGCTTATTCACAATTGGCAAGATACTATATTTAAATAAAGTAGTAATATAAAATCTATATAATCCGTTTGTAAGTGCATTAAATCATTAATTCTTTCCAAAAACGCTGGCCAAAATTTTAACTAACGGAGTTTTATTAATGTTACATTTCGTATGAAAAAATCAATTGGAATAAGTTTGCAGTGTTCAGATATAATACGAGAAACCTATAACTATAACGAGCGATATCAAAATCGAAAAATACCAAACTTATAGGGGGCAACCCCCAGTAGAGTTGGTAAGGGCATTTGAACTTGTGGCTTAGGTCATGAGTTCGAATCCTGATGAGGGAATACCTATTTGCCTTCTCTACTGTGAGCTTGTCAGCTATGGACAACCTAGACTGGTTTACCTCTCTTGTGTGGTTTGCAGGCTATTACACAAGAGCGGGGTTTACCCAGTGCAACCCCCAGTAGAGTTGGTAAGGGCATTTGAACTTGTGGCTTAGGTCATGAGTTCGAATCCTGACCTCGTCATCCAAAAAAAAAAAAAAAATACCAAACTTATAGAACCAAAATTATAGTTTTCCCAACAATGTATGATGAACAAAGGACCCGAAACCATTTCGGGTCCATAAAATATCGACATATATGTCCGATTATACTAGACCAACATTCAACAAAAAAGACCAAAAAGTAACACCCCCTATGAAATGATTGTCAATCCCATTTTGTTCCTAATCCCATGCAAAAAAGCCCTAAAACTCTCATCCTTTTGACCAATCCACTCCTTTTTGCACTCATATTAAACAATATAGACATCATTCAATCCCGAAAATCGGTGTTTGAAACGTCGATACATTAGGGTTTGCTGTCTGAAACGCCCAATTCTCATTACCATACGCCAATGCATCGTGAGTTGTACCTTTGTCCCCGTCCCGTGGTGTTGAGCTACTCGAAGTTGTACCTCCCTCATTGAAGAAACCCTCATTCCCACCGTTAACGTCGTTGATGACGTGGAAACTCGTGCTATACGGTGTTGTACCTTGTAGGGTTGTACCATCTTGAAATAGAGTACTAATGCCACAATTAGGGTTTGTGGGATTGCATGAAATTGTAGTGTTTTGGTACCCTAAAGCAGCCCACAAGTTTGATGATTGATTTGTGGGTAGGCCAAAATTTAGGGTAGGAGTGGGATTTTGTGATCGAAACGGTGCTGACGTGGCGGAGGTGGGGTCCATGGTGGTATTATCAACGGACGGTTGGATTTCGTCGAGGCTCTTGTTGTCGGATATTGATTCGGATGAGGTTTTCGGTTTGTTGGTTGAGGGTCCGACGGGTAAACTGCAGTTGGCTATGCTCTTTACGTCGTATCGACTCATGTCGAAATTCGTTACTGCGTTTAGGCCCCGGAATTTGATAGCGGCTATATCGTATGCTTCTGCAGCTTCTTCTTGAGTGCCTGCATTACAGCACCAAAGAAAATCACTTGCAATTAATTGATTTTAATAAATTTATTACATCAAGAGGCGGTAAAAATCTGTGATGTTAATAGTTAAAATGATGGTGTATAGTATATTCCAATATAATGTTCCATACCTTCATATATCTAATAAAAAAAATTTCTCTATAGGGTCAATATTCTATTGGAACAACTTATATTAAAAAAATATTCATCAATAATATGGGAAAATTCTTGGGTACACACATTGTGCGACCTAAAATACATGTACTTTCATTCATTAGGGCTGAAAATCAAAGCTACTCGAAATTTGACTCAAACTCAATCGATATAAGCTTGTTTAAGCTCGATTTAATAACTTATTAAACTAAGATTAACCAAATTTTCATGTCCTGGATAAATTTTAAAACTCGACTCGAACTCCATTAGTGTTCCACTCGATTAAAGCTCGCTTGAATTCGATTCGATTAACAATCAAATCAAACTTAAACACAAGTTTCGAATCTCAGATTATAATTTCAAATTGAACAATTATACGTTCGATTTGACTGGACTCTGACTCATTTACACTTTTACTCTCAACATTAAATAATAAAAAATGTTTATATTAAAAAAAACAAGACAAACATTTTAAATTGGTTGTTGTGAGAACAGAAAGCACCCATTTTTTTTTCAATAATATGTCTGACAAATTGAATTAAAGAAATATAAAATAAATAGACATATCTACATCAGATGATTTAATAATTCATCATTTATCTTATTCACATTATGTCTTATTCCACATTATGTCACCGTTTTACAGGCCAAATATGAGTTGCCACGTAACATATTTGTTTCTTAATAGATTGGCAGCCTTCTAGATATTAATTTAGGGCATCCACCGCCGTGGCAGCCAATAGTTTTCTAGCAATCATTCATATATATATATATATATAAATATATATTTGTGCATTTATTTGATGTCTTATATTATCTATATATATAATATAATTTTATTGAATTTAAGTAATTTATATTAATGGAGAAAAAAAGAAATACTTACTGAAAGTGCCTAAATACAGATCTTTATTGCCGGCGACTCTTCCAATTCTTGCTTGCCACCGGCCATGCTGGTGGTGCCTGAAAACATTTTTCCGGTGAGAATAATTAAAAATAATATTTAAATATATTTGCAGAAACAACACATATTTTTTCATTTAAAAAATGAGTGGCAATTTATAAGGAAAATAATTATAGACCTTGTGACTCCTCTATACATTGAGGCTCCCCTAGAAAACCCACTGCTTTTTCTGCAATAAATAAATTATAAAATATTAAGCAAATAAAAATATATTAAATATCAAAAGAATTAGGGATAATGCCATTAACCATCCAAAATTTTCACATTTTTGCATTTTGCAAACAATTTTACTACATTTCCTATCTGAACTAAACGGGTTTTACATAATTTTACATTTTAATGAATGATTATTTTAACATTTTCTAATTCAAAATTTGATTTTTTTTAATACTTTTTTATAAAACGGATGGATTATCATCATTACCCCGAGAATTATTGGAGATCAAAGAAAATGAAACCTTCTAAGTGAAGCAACAAATTCCTGCCTTGTCATATGCTTCATTTCCTCAATTTCCTTCTCATAATCTAATACCTGCATAATATACAAAATGCAAATAATAATTCAAAAAAAATAAAAAAAAATGTATATATATACATATAGAATATAGATACATGATATGTAATTGCATGTAATTTATACTTAACAGGAAAATTGGTAGTGGTAGACGGACCCCAATATTTAAGGGCTGCAAGATCATAAGCCCTAGCTGCTTTCTCTTCTTTATCATATCCACCTTAATTAATTAATTAATCATTAAAAATAAATAACATTTTAATACAAAAAAAAAAATGAAAATCCAATAAATAACTTTTTCAGACAAAAGTACAATGATACATAAGATACTTACCTAGATAAACTGAAAATTTCCAAAATGATGAAACTTGAATCATCCGTGGTATAATCATTTGCCACGTTCATAACCCATAAATAGAAAAAATAATAGAAATTATGTTTAATTCAGATAAATGTACAATATAGTGAATAATGACGTCATATTTATACTAATATTTGGACATACAAACCCTAGAGCAAAAATACAAACCTTGCCTTCCTTTCCGACTTTGCCCTTCTCTTCTGCAACTATTGTCCCATAAATGAGCTTCATATCTTCCAGTCCACCTATGTCTAAAATTGTAAAACATCAAAAATAATGTCAAAATAATATATATACAGCAAACCCTAAAATTTGTATATTATCACGAGTTTAGGGCTGAAAGATGATCTAATTAAACTATTCAATATTTGGTTTGAGTTTGCTCTTGAAAACTTTGTTGAACTCAATTTGCTAATATATATCAAATGAAAATTTAATAATGTTCATATTTAATAAATTTTGAAATTCGATTCGAAATCAAATTGAGTTAGTAAAAATAATAAAATTAGGTAAGAAAAATGAAGTTAATAGAATTAGTAAAAATAATAAAATATATGTAGGAAAAATTAGAACTAATTGAGTTAGATTTAATTAATCATGAAACTGAAGTTCAAATTCAAATGTGAAACAAAACCCATATTTTGAAACTCGATAATAATAGAAACAAATTTGAATAAAAATTTATTCAACTTGATTCGTTCAATGCCATAAGCTCAATTATATATATATATGTATGTATACCTGGTGACTCCTCTGAAAATTGAAGTACGGTGGCCGAAAGTTTCCACCGCCTTCTTCGCCGGAGTTTCAGGCGGCGGTGCCACCGCCGCAAGCTGCTTCTGGGATGCGCAATCACTTTGTTCAGTTGAAAACCCACGTAAAAAACCAGCAGCAATCGTCTTGAGCTCCAAATCACCATACATCTCTACATTCGTACAGCTCAGCCTCGAAGAACCGCCGGAAACACCCAAGAAATCCTCCAGCTTCGGCCCTCCTCCGCCGCAGACCACCGCGAGAGGATCGATTGCTGTACATGCACCACCACTCCCATCATTATCTTGATCAACACCTATATATATATATATATATATACACGATCATCAAACATAAAAAAGATGGAACATTAATATCACCATAAACTGAAAAAACAGGTGGGATTTGAGATATATATATATATATAATAGATAAACTTACAGCAGGAGGAATTATTGGAGTTGAATAAGGAGTAATTGGAAAGTGAAAATGCCAGCCAGTTCTGATGTGAAGAATCCATATTATTAATTAAACAAAAATATAGGTGATTTTTTTCAGTGTTCTTTGGGAAACAGCAAAAATTCGCAGTTTATGTGAGAGAGAAAGAGAGGATTTAATTTTGTTGGTGAATGTAAATGTAAGGAAGATGAACACAGAGATATAGAGGAGGAGGAGGCCAAAATGAAAATGTCACACATTAGAAAAATATAACATTCTATTTAATAAATTTGGAGTAATTATTTAACACATGCATGTTTGTGATTATGGGTCGAATTTGTCAAATATCACCGTGAATTTATCATTTATTGTCATAACAATTTTTATTCGAAAAACATAAAATGTCTATTTTTTTTTTTTTTTTGATGACAAGGGAACCCGCAGCCGCTACCATTAGGTGCGCACTGGGTAAACCCCGCTCTTGTGCAATAGCCTGCAAACCACAGAAGAGAGGTAAACCAGCCTAGGTTGCCCATAGCTGCCAGGCTCACAGTAGAGAAGGCAAATAGACATTCTCTCATCAGGATTCGAACCCGTGACTCATAACATTGTAGCAAAGGTACCTAATTTAAAAAGTTTGACATAACAAAGAGTGAAATTTATCCGGTAGACATTCTAAAGATAATGGCTACAGATTTTCTTTATATTAAAAAAAAAAATTATAAATGACAATAGCATGTTGATTTGGATCATTCTTTGTATGAACTATAATATGTATAATGAATAAGAATAAAAGAGTGGCAATGCAGTTATTATAATATTTTATGCTACATTAATTTCAATGAAATTAGTCTAATTTTTATAATTGAATTATTATACTAAGTTAGGTTTTAATGCAGCCAACTTAGCTTTTATTATTGAAGTTGTCAATCACAAATAAAAGTTAACTATTTTAAAAAAAAAAAAAAAATAGTTAGTTGATTAGTTTAAGAAACTTTTAGTATATTTACTGATAAAATAGTTAATTGAAGTTATATTTATTTTTATAAACTACCATTTCAAAACATATTTAAGCGTTTTCATATTAAAACTTCTGATATAACTAATAGTTATTAATAATGAATATAAGGGTATTTCAATACATCAGATAATATTATGATTAAAAATATTATCAACATCATTGTAAATTTATCAGTTGAAATTTAGTCCTCATAACAGCCTCCTCTATATTGAAATATATGATTAAGTTTATTAGGCTAACAAGATGAATTTTTATAATTGTTTTGTTTTGTTGTAAGTACAAATCTGTATACTTGAAAATAAGCATTTTGATTCTAACATAGGTATGGGACTGTTCATGCATTCGGGGTCTGCATTTTGCAGTAAGGAGAGAGGATAAGATTTTGCAATTAAATATTGTTTCATTTACTATTTTATTTATATCTTATTAATAAAGTTTACATTACCAGTATTTTTAAATTTAAAAAAATAATATAATTGGTATATATATATAAGTACTTGTATATTTAAGAAATAAATCGTACAATTGGTATGCACAAAAGTATTTAGAGTATGATAATGAACATTATTTTGAATTAAAATCAAAATAAAAATCTAAGGATGCAACATTATTTTCAATGTCGTTATATATTATTTTCAGTATTATTTTCAGAAAATATTATGGCAAAAAAATTGATTGGTAGGCAATTCGGCGCCGCGTTTGTTTATCTTCATCATTCATTTCTTGTGTGCTTAATAGGCTCTGGACTAATTTAAAATATTGTTGAGGCTCTTATGGAGGGGTATATATTTTTTTATTTCTTTTTTGTAAATATAAATTTAAACCAAGATAATTGGAAGTTTGTTTATCCTTAATTTGCTAACTTAATAAATTAAATTTAAATTATTTTTTTATATTTATAAGTTTTAAAACTTGATTCGATTAATAAAAAATTAATAAAATATGTACGGAATAATTACTCTTTACTTTTAACCCACATCATCATCATTATCACTTTTTTATTTTCACTTAATTATTAGCTTTTTCCATGAAAACATATGGTTTATGCAAAAAAAAATTACATTATTTATAATTTAATTATATTATTTCAAAGGAAAAAGAGAAAACATAAGCAAAGTATCTCCAATCTTATTCTCAAAGTAGCGTTGGCGATAATCAATTTCTGAGTGGATTTCGAGGGGAGGTCCCCTATAATTGTTAAAGGTCTGGAAAAGGGAGGTTAATATTTAAAGTGATGATATACTATTTTTTAAGATATTTTTTGTTTTCATTTTATTTATTTTGATAAAAAATGTAATTAACTGATTTTAATAAATTTATTATATTTATATTCTGTAAATTAAGAGGCGCTAAAAATCATTGATATTAATATAATGGGACATTAAGGGGACATTTTGTGCTTAGATACATGTGATAATGAATAGATATATAATATAATTTGTGTTTTAAAGAATTTTATACATTTTTCCAGAAAAAATTCTGTCAATAATTTAGAGTTGATCGTTAATTTTTGAAAGAAATTTCAATTAATTCTAAATGTGAAATATTCTCATCTAAATTCCATAGCCTATGAGATTAAAATCAATCTTGTAAAGAGTTAAAGAGACTATTATTTTTCATAGGGTATATACGGGATAAGATTTTAATTCTAAATTTCTATTTCATCTCATATTCTAAATAATTAGATATGTGACCAATAAATAAAACCATTTATTAAAGATTTCAATGTCTGCAAATATTTTGACTATAAAAAATAAAACACTATTTGAAATAGAAAATTGTGACTCAGTATATATCATTTTTCTAATATTTAAAATTACATGCAAGTGAGTAAATATACAAACGGCGATGCATGCATGTAAATGGCAACGCTTGTCACAAAGAGACGGGGAAACCCAAGACGGTGGACATAACTTCCCCAATTTGTTTTTTTTGCAAATGGATTTTTCACTTTTAATTAATGTTTGGTGATATATAAAATGCAGAAATAAATGTTTTTCCAGCTATATTTTTTGAAATATACATGAGTGAATAATAAACATAATTATAAATAATAATATGGTTTTGTTAGTTAATCTGTTTGATGAATATTATTAATAATAATGTTGTATTTCATTTTTTGGGCATTTACAATCCAAATCTAAACTTTTTGATAATTGAATGCAACCCCATCAAACCTTTTACAATTCATTTAACTTTTGTAATGTATTTTTGATTTGAATCTAATCATTTAGTTTAAATTTGGTCGTGCGTAGCACAAGTTACATACTAGAATTATATATATATATATATATATCATAGTATTTGTTTTGTAATTACCACGAGTATCTGAAGTTTTGAAAACTACTTTTTTGGCTATGTTTGTTTATGTTTTTAAGTTAGAATTTTGAAAAAAAAATCGAGAATGGCGTATCATCGAAATTCGTGTGAAAATAGTAGGTATTTGTTTATGTTTTTAAAATTAGGTTAAAAATTGTAATGTGTCAAATCAATGATGATTGGTTGATGTTTAATGATTGAATTAGTTATTTTTGTAATGATTATTTAAATAAATAAATATATATATAAGTGTGTAAAATAATATATATATTAATTGTAATTGATGAATGTGTAAAACGATTGATGTATCGATTGATAGGTAGTTAGTATTGAAGATTGAAAAAGTAGAATTGAAAAAAGGAAATTGAGATGAAAATTTGGTGTGTTAAGTAGATTTAAGATTTTGTGATTTGAAATCTTGAAATTGAATTTCAAAAACATAAACAAACATAGAGATTCTCTATTATAATAACTTAACATCCTCATAAATTGTTACTTTTGCTCAACAAAACTGTACTCATCAAAACTCCCAGGATTTAAAATACACTTTCACCACAGTTTAACAAAAACAAAAGCATGACCAAAAGAGATTCTAATTAGCTAATAAACATATGAATAATCGTATCGTTCTCCAAGATTAACGAGGTTCTAATTAAGACAAACGACACGAACAACGTTAGATACGAAGCAGCATACGTACTAGCACTCGTTTAGGAAAAGAAAGTTGAATTTCGTGTTTTTTGCTGCTCATTTTTGGAATCAAATCTACAACTTAACTTGCAGTGGACTTGTAGTGAAATTCATCAACTGTAGAATAAACCAGCCCTTCAGATTCAAGAGACTCCATAGCTTCTCTGTTGTAGATAAACAAACGTCGATTATTACACAATGTTTAATATGTAATAATGAGAGATATAGAGAGGCATACCTGATCTTTTCCTGGGAAATTTTTAGTTTTTGTGCAATTTCATTTTGGTGTACACCCTTTTCCTGTGCACTGAAGTATAAAAAGGGGCATTATAAGTTCAGTCACGAAACGAAAAATAGGATTTATTTTGCTCATAAAACAATGGAGAATGAATTATTAGGCAGCAATTGAAGTTAGTGTACAAAAGCAACTATATTGAATGCAAATGCAACAATTGGTGTAATCTTTGTTTTAGGAGTCAAAGGATATCAAATCAGTACTACTATTCTATGATTACACAAAGAAAAGTTCATACTAGAATTTGAAAACCATAGAACAATTCTACAAGGGTGTGTTTGGATTGAGTGACTTGGATTTGGGGAGGGGATTTGGATGAAGGATTTCAAATGACACCTAAAATGGAGTCATTTGAAATCCACCGTAGTTATAGGTCAAAATGAATGACAAGGGATTCGAAATCCATCGTAACATGAATTCACCCAAACGAACTTAAATGGATTTGTCGATGAATTTGAAATCCATAGATTTCAAATCCTTCAATCCAAACACATCCTAAGTTTTTATGCATCATTACAACAGGTAGGTATCCATATAGTTTATTTTCTTTGGTCTTACTGTAAAAACAATTAAATAGCTGAGACATAAAGATATAACACAAGTATGCAAACTCTTTCAAAATAAGTAGAGCATTTTAGGTGACTTACAGGGAGGAAGGTTGTTGGAGATAGTCTAAAACCATCTTGTCAATGCTCCCGAGTCCGTCCAGGTTGTAATCTTGAGAGAACTGGACGAAGAAAAAAAAACACAAAGGAGGAATAAGTTATGTAATTGGCTAATTGAGAGACGTTCAAAGAAAAAGAAGCCTTTGTGGTGAACTAACTTGACTAGATGAAACAGTTTGGCTTGCATTAGGATTACTACTAACAACTGTGGAAGCTGAAGATGGGGCAGAAGTACCATTCTGTTTTAAATCACAAGAATTATGAATCCAAATCATTATTTCAATTACAAAAGGAAATTTGGAAACTTTCAGTTCAGGCATTTGCATAAGAAACATATGGAATAACTGAATAATCACCTGTATTCTGGTATTGCAGCAGTGGGTATGTACACATTCAAGAAAGTGGTTTGCAATCTCATTGTAATCATTTATAGACCTGAATATCCCAGAACAAAACGATTCAAAAACTAGATGCTTTGTTTGGTCATGAGATTCAGGCAAGAAATACAGCCTCCTTGGGTATGGGGAAAGTTTTATATGGTTCAACTGATAATATAAATAAGAAAAGTATTGGAGAATCTATTATTATTTTTTTGCAATCCATTGGATATTCATAGATGGTCCCTTCCCAAAAATGTCATTTGCAAAAAAAAACTTGGAAGTCATGACCTTAATACATTACAGTCTGTACAAGTATGTTCAGATTAAATCCTTTCTTGTGCTGATGAAATAGAGTATACTTCTGAAAAGGTCAAATTTAAATATATTGGCAGCACAGCATCTATAGAAGTAATCTTTTTCTAAAGAGGTTTGTAGAGAACGGTAGCGTCTAACCAAGGTTTATTCAGTCAAATAAAAGCAACAGACAAAAGTGTACCCTATATATCGCTTATATTAAGGAAGCACAGAAGAAATAATTCTCAGAATGGCAAAGTTTTTTAGACAAGAAACTTATTATGTATATACATACACATTATATCACTAGTCAATTTATGAAACCAATAACTTCCAGCTTTTTCATAAATCTAACAAAGTTCTACGGTTCATACATCTTTTCCGGTGCACGGGTACATTTCATTTTTTAAAGTTTACTTGCAGTGAGCATAATGAGAAAGTACCTAATGTTGTTGATGAAGTATAGATGCATTTCATTTCACAGGGAATGGAATTTGTAACAAAAATTAATAATCTCTTTAGCCACTGCTAGGCAGCTATTACCTGATTGCATAAACCACCACTTGCTTTTTACCCTGTAAGGTCTTCAAATGCCCATGGATCCGAACATAAGTCTCATCCCTGTTTTTGATCAAAAAGAATAAAAGCAAAAATAAATCAAAAATTCAAACACTACAGGAAACAAGATTTCAAAAGTAGAAATTTACATTAATCCTTCCACTTCCTTGGTGTCCTGCGAATCATTCACCCTGCATAAAAATATGCATATATCCACGTTAGTACCCAATGAAGTACAAACAAAAGTTGATGAAAAAGTAATGGCACTGATCAGGATCTCACAAAGACACTCTAAATTTTCCAGCATGACTTACTACAAGACAGGGGTGAATCCAAAGCGGCTAGGGGCAAATCAAGTAACTTTTAACTATTTTCATTTGTTCATTAAAAGCCAAAATCGAGTAAATTCCACATTGCAATAACTGTAAAAAACTTTTCTCACTTAATGATGACTTGGTTCCCAAACTATCAATCCTAGATCGGTCCCTTCTACAACAAATTAGGGTATACTACTAGTCAATGGTAATATTATAACACCGAGGTCATTTCTAGATCAAAGACTGGATGAAACTAATATTAGAGAAACTCACCATCTATTGCAGCTAATACGGCCTGTGCCATCATCAATCACAAATGAGACATCAGTAACTCTTTCAGATTTGTTGTATACCATTCCGACCAATTTCACCTACAAAGAAAAACTCAACTTTGAAAACCAGAAACATCAAGAACTAACTGGAAACTGTAATTGAATACATATATTTGTATTCAACTTTGAATTCCAAATAATCTAATAAAATGGAAAGTAAGTTCTGGAGCTAATCAATTCCTTATTTCCAGAAAATGCATGTCAAGAATTACATATTCCCATCCTCCATTCCAATTCAAATGTCCAAATATACTATTTTCCAAAAGAAAACATTTTGAATAGTAACTTGACTTTAGTCAAACACTTGAAACTATAGGTTACCTAAAAAGTTGTCCATCTTAGGAAAATTTTTATTACGAAGAGTTTCATAGAGAACTAGCAAAATGCAAACACACATTACTGAGATTAAAATTACGAAAGTACACAGAAAAAAAACGTACATTGTAAACATCAACACCGTCAATTAGGAAACTAGATTTGTCATCAGTAGATGAAGTAGCTTCTACGATCTGCTTCACCGTCACTGGATACATCGGCTGCTCATCGCGACTCTGCTCACAAAAAATCAAATAGATTAAAAAAAAATCAGAAAAAAAATACTACAAAACAACATTCGGCGATTATTCTTTTGCTTTTATCTGAAATCGATCAATTACCTTGGCAGAGGTTGGGGAAGGATCCGACTGCGTTGTTTGTGTAGAGACGAAGCCTTCGAATTGGCTGCTGCTGCTCTCAAACATCATCCTTTTTTTTCTTCTCGTGGTGTGAAAATCTGGAAAATGGAAAATGGAGTAGTAGAGTTTTTGGGGGTTATTTAATTGAAGAGGCTATTAGGGTTTTCGCGCCCTTTTCATGTGTATTCCCGCCATTTTTCTCTAATTTTTTTTTTTTTTTTTGTGAATTCATTTCTTTTTTTTTTCTTGTTGTAAGTATTTTATTTTTCTTTTTTTTTTAAGGGTTGAACCAAATCAAGTTGAATGACTCGGGATACGAATCAGATGGATCTGGTAAACGTTTAAAATATTTGGTATCTCCTGGCTGATTTCGTGTCTTTGTAATGATCGAGTCTAATCATATTTAATATTAACTAATCGCATTCGTACGAGAGTCGTGTTTTAATCGGGTATATATATATATATATATATATATTAATGCAATTGTCGTAATGTGGATAGAATACTAGTGCAATTTAATATTTTTTGTCTCCCCCTTCGTGTAATGTGAATAGTTCTAATGACAGCTTGTTCGAATGCAGTCTGACCACATAGAATATAACCGTACACGTGTTTTAAGATCATTTGAGCTAGAACGGCATTCGACCCGGAACCCCACTAGTAAGTAGTATGCATGTTTACTAGTGTAATGCAAATATTATCTTTCAAATGGGGTCTTTATGCAATATTTGAGAGTATGACCTATATAGCCCTTTTATATTGGGAATATAATCCTATATTTATATTGGGAATATAATCGTACACTTTTGGCATTATTTCATTTGATCATTGGGTTTATACGAGCTAAACCTAGTTTATCATGATCCATGTTGTCATATGTCATAAGCTAATACAACTAAGATAATGAGTTTTGAGTGTTGTGTGTAATTTGAATAATGATTTTAAGTACATTATTGTGTAATTTGCGCCTTTTTTTTATATCAAAATTGAGCACTAATAATACACATGAAAATAGGAAAACTATAGCCTAAGAAATGATTAATTATATTTCCTATCAAAAATTCAAAATCAAATTCTACTAATAATATCAACACTTTTTCAACATAATCAACATATCATTATCAAGCACACTCAACTTCCATGGAATTTTAGGCACTTAGTTCCAAATAATATATTTTGTGGAAAAAGTACTAGAAAATTCAAGTTTAATTGACTCTAATAACAATTTTCCTCAATACAAAAAAAAAACACATCTAATTAATTCATAATTCATGTTCTTCTCCAATCTTGAATCTTGGAAGGCCAATCTTGAACCCCACAGTCTTCAAGTCCAATTCCTTTTGAGCTCGAAAATCATCGTAAGTAAAAGGCTTGTACTTGGGGCTATCGATCACACAACCTTCAGACGGGAAGACGAAATAGCATATGGATATTCTCTCGTGCTGCTTGTTGACCCTCACTCTGTGTGTCGCACTTACATACTCGTCGTTACTCATAGCCTAACATACCAATATTTCGAGTTCTTAGCAATTTCCAACAAAAAATTGATTTTGCACCAAATTGGTGCAACTACAGTAAATTCAACTAAACAGTATTTACTCCATTAAAAAGGAATATTCTCAAAATATTCTTTTTTCATCTTTTTTATAATATTATAATCTTTCACAAATAAAATCCAAAACTTTTACGTACTATATATTTCCACCAAAGATAATATACTTTGTTAAAAAAATTCACAAAAATAAAAATATTTTATTATTAAATAATTAAAATTTATAGTAATAGCGTTTCGATATTTCAAAAATTAATTGACAACAATATATGTTATGTAATTTATGACTAAATTATTAAAGTTAGAACTTTATTATTTCAAAAGTTTTTTATTTACGAATTACTTATAAATTGAAATTAATGTATAATTGAATAAAATATAATCATAGGGACATAATTAATTAAATTTTTAAGAGCTAAATTGAAAACAATTCGAACTTTAATAACTTGAAAACCCGATCAAATAGCAAAATTAAAAAAAAAATAGAAAGAGTTGCGCCAAATCTCGCGCAATTAGAGCTGGTAAGGCTAGAGACAACCCAATGCCAATTTACTCTCTGCTCACGCAGGCTATGACAGCGTTGATTGAAGATGCTATTAGTAACAAAAAGGCTATAATTTTAGAACATATATAGTATATATAAACATAAGGATATTAGTTTAAAACCTGCATCATATCTCCAAGGTTGACAATGAGAGTGTTATGAATAGGTTCCACATCTAGCCATTTGTTGTTGTTGTAAACTTGAAGGCCTCCTATTTGATCTTGATGAATAATCGTAAGAACCGAGCTATCGGTGTGCTCATCGATGCCCCATCTTTGGTCCGCCATTGGGCACCGGAGGTAACGATAGACGCGTAAAATTCCGGTGGCCGGAGATAGATAAGATTCCGATTTCGATGCCGGAAAGTTGAGATCCTTAGCCATGGTGTTGAATAGTGTTTTTGCAAGCCTTGTTTGGTGGACTCCATATTCTTCTAATAAAGACCTTTAATGCAAAGGGACACAAAGAATGTTCCATCAAAATTGTGTTTTTCTTTTTTGGGGAAATAAAAATGAAGATGTCAAATCAATGTGTTATGGAATAATTTCCCAAAAAAATCTTTTTGAAAAAAAGTACTCACCAAAATGTTTTGTATCAATAAATATGCACTCAAGTGGCCATTTTGGTAGAATCCAGTGACAAGACTCTTTAGAGCTTGTAAGTCTATATTTACTATATTTTTGTATTTTTTCCCTAAAATTCTCGATTCTAATAAGAAAATCAAGGGCCACTTTCATCAGGTTTTTTTTACAAAATATTTAAGATTGCTTAATATTCCCATCTACTAAAAAAATAAGTATAAAAAAATCCAAATTACCTGAATTTTTCAAATTATTTTATTTTATTGGACACGATGTGGCATAAATTATCCTGATATTTTTGGGCCAATTTTATCAAGAAATATTGAATTTGGTAGCCAGCATATTCCAACAATTTATAATGGGCATGTGACTCAGCAACATAAATAAATCAAATCGATATGATTTAACAAACTATCAAACAACTAAAAAAATTTGTCCCCTACTGAATTTTGGGGCTTTAGTACTCGAGAAAAAAAAAGTTAAATAGTTTAAATACTATTTAACACGTTCAATTGCATGTAACAGTATTTTAAATTCGCCAACTTTTTTTATAAATAGATAAAATGAGATGTTGAAATGGTGACATTTCCTTAGTCAGAGCTTAAACAATGACCTATTATCTGAATGTCCTATGTTATCAAATAGGAGAAATATTCATTATAATGTTAAGAGTTAAGACAATGTTTGACTGAGTTTATTAAATTTAAAAAAATATAAATTAATACTTGAGAAATTTATGAGATATTTAGTATTGACTATATATTTCAGAGTAAAATCTTGCAAATTTTATGTAGAATACTTTTTTAGAAATTGTATAATTGGAAGAAAAAAAAAAGATTTCAAAAAAGTTATAAGTTCCATAAAAATTAGTTAGAATATTCTAATTTCTAACTATTTTCTTGAAATCATAAACAAATTTAGCTCTTTAATTTGATTGTTTTGATTTCATAAATACTACTACTAACATCTTATAAGTTTTTTAATCTCATTTTAATAAAGAAATTAATTTTTAAATAGTACCAAACATCTTATAAATTATAAAATAATTTAATAAATATATATATAATAAACTTAATCAAACATCCTCTTATAAATATCTCTAAGAAAAGTCAAATAATTCTAATATGGGATTAAGATCAATCATGAAAATTATATGGTTAATATTCAATTGAGTTCGATCCTAAAAGCTTATTCGAACTCAATTCAATAATTTACCAAAACAAATTCGTACAATTCGATAAATTTTGAAGTTCGACTCAATTAGTAAACAGACGTACGCACTAAATAATCAAACCACTCAGCTTGATTTACAATATTCAAATCAATCTCAAACAGAATTTTTGAATCTCGATTAATTCAAACAAGTTTGAATAAAATAATCAACTTTAACTCAAACTTATTCAAACTTATTTAACCTTTAACTACTTGTCAATATAGTGTTTGTGAATATTGTCCAACTTCTTTTATTAAAAAAAGTAAATAATATTTAACAAATTAGTTGCAAATTAAACACTCCAAATGAAGAAAAAAACCTAACCTGAAAGATTGAATAATTGAATCTCCATTTTCAAACTCTGTTAACTTCCCCAAAGGAACATTCAAACCCTCCAACCAGTTATGATTATGAGCATAAGGGTCTGTTTGTTCACCATTTTCAGCCATGCTAAGTGCAGGTGTGCCCCAAAAGTACAGCAAAGGGCTGCTGAATAAGGCCTGTTTGGATTCAAAACTTAACGAAAAAACCTGATTTGCCTTCTCTATAAGCTGGCTCATCATCTTCTCTGGAACACCATGATTCACCAATCTGAAAATACCCCATTTTCTGCAAATTTCACCCAGATTTTTAGGGTTTATGTGCTCAAAATCTATCACTGGAAGAGAATCTGGGCAAGAAGAAGAAGAATCTGATTTAGATTCTGATTTGGTTTCATGGTTAATGATGGGGTTTGGGCGAAAGAGAGGAGGGTAGGATTCAGATTTGTCTGAAGTGAGCATTGGAAAATGAGAATCTTCCAAAAATTTGCAGACTTTAGAGACAAGAATTAGGTTCTGTTTGTTTGTTGTTTGTATTTTGTTCTTGGTTTTAAAAGAATTTTATTCCCACTTCATTTGGTTTGTTTTGAAGTTTCCACGTGCCAAAAATTCGTAAATTATTTTGTGTTACGCTGGTTTTAATGAAGTCAGTTTAATTTTCATCGTTGAATGATTAAATTTGAGGTATTTTTCGTATATGGCGGAGTTTATAGATAGAATAAAACTTTTCATATAGGACGGAGTTTATATAAATTATAATTTCTAATTTTTTGTTTTAGTTTTTTTCATAAGTATATCAATTATTTATTGACGTAACACTTAAGTGTTGCACCAAAACGTAATAGAAAAAGTTGTTATATTTGGATTCTTTTTTAAAATATTTTGTTCTACTAACAAAACTTTTACTATTAAATTTGGGACGATGGAATATTCTTGTTCAATTTGCATTTAGAAAAATTAGGATGAGAAACTCCTTTCAATTTAGTATTTTGTTTCTTACTCATAAAATTAACCACAAATATATATATAACACATGGGATTTTACCAAATTAATTACACTTTATGTTGACTTCACCACATTTTTATTATTCTTTAATATATTATGAAATACTTGAGCTCTGGCACAAGTTTCTTTACCTAAGTGATAATATTAAAATTACGAATTCACTTGACCATATTCGATTAGGCATATAAACAGCTTGATTAATTTAAATGTAGTCATAATTCCTCATCCAATAAGATCAAATTCAGCCTCTTAGATCATTGACTTAAGCTGAATTATCCAATTAAATTTGTTCTAAATCAATATAATAAATCAAGTTAGAACAAGTAAAAAAGAATCATAAAGAAACTTAATATTATCTTTATGTTAATGTCTATTGTATAATGTATTGATGCTTGACCTATAACTATAAATTGTCTGGCCCAATATTACCAGACCTTAGCCCAAGCCGGCCCAACATGAATAAGCCTGATCATTGAACAATATTCAATTTTAAATTTTATACAAATTATTTGACTAGATAAGTGCTTTTTTATTTATATTTTAACATTTTAAGGTTACAAATGTTAAAGGTGAAAAATAAAATGCATTGAAAATAACAATGTCAATATATAATGTAATTATGCTAATTAGGTATATGAGTGTTTTGAAATCCAACCCGAATTCGATTGGTTGAACCGATAAAATAGTGATTAGTTTTTAAACCGGCCAGGGTGGGTGTAAAAAATGGTAACTACAAAACCCACCAAACTCGTGCTACTGCGGGTTCGACCCTTGAGCCGTTTGATCTGGTATTGGTTCGAGAAAGTCGATTGATTTTGAAATCATATAAAGTGAGAGTTAAACAATATTTGAATCACTTCTCCACCTCTTATATTTCTTGTCTTCAACCCTAAAAATTCATATAACTCACATTGCTCTCAATTTTTAATTTCAATATTGATATATATATATATATATATATATATATATGAATATAGAGTGAACATAATGAAAATAGTTATAAATATATAGAATACGACAATACATAATTATATTTATTTATATATTAGTAATTATTTATTACATCACTGTAATGCCTATTCGATCATGGTTAACTCAATGGTTGAACCAACTATCAATTTTTTTTTCAATGTCTGAATTAAATTTCAAACATTGTGATTTGTGAACATCCAATGACTGCCAATTTTGACAACTAATCACTAGTATTGAAATCAAGTTTGAATTAAATAATGATTTGAAATCAATGGGACAGCCATATTCTTCAAATTTGAAGCAATTGACATTTATTAATCCTAATATTATAATCAAAAGAATATCTTTTTTGAGTCAGATTTTAGTTTTCATTTCATTTAATCACATGCTAAATTTTAATATTTTATTGTAAAACCAATTCTATGAAAAGTATAATTTATTTATTTTGTAAACGATTTAATTTCGATCGGAATAAATTCGAATTATAATTTTACCATATATATATGTTTTTATTTTCATTTTTGACATTAATAAACCCAACAAAGATTGCTGTCCTGACAGATGGGTATTTGTTGCAGTTGGAAGTTGGCCAATTATTTTTTTGAAGGGACCAATTATTATGATTATTACTATTATGATCAATTTTATTGAAATTGTCAATAGCATAAAGACATAGAAGTTGACCATTCTGTCGTTTATATTTATTTTTGTTACAAACTTATATATATATATATATATAGCAATTGTGTGAAATATATTTACACTCATTTTTTAAATACTAATTGATATAAATATAATTAAACTATGTGTATTAGATAATTATACTCCTGCAACTAGAGCTTTGTATGTTTACTATTTTTAGTTGAAATTCTGAAACTTTTTGGAGATTTTTTGTATTACGAAAATGCATAATGATAGGCATTTGTTGTATATAAAAATGAATTGAAATTTATACAATATGTCAAATCAATAGCAAATACGTTGATGGATAATGTGTAGAACGATTATGCTAGTTTTGTATATAATAATTATATGAATAAAAAATATAAGATATAAAGTATAAGTATTAAAGAGAAGAAGAAATAATGATTATAATCAATAATTTTAATTGATAAATATATATGAAATGTGTTGAATAATATGAAACCCCGTGAATTATATTATTGATAAAAGAAGGGTATAAATAGTGTTACAATAGAATCTAATGAAATCGTAATCTACCTATAAACATGGAAATAAGATAAAACTAAATAACTACAAGATTATAAAAGATACGATAGGATACGATATAATCTAAACTAATCTAAGAAAATGTTTAGTTTGTAATGTCCATAATTACATAGATGTTAGTCACTAAAAGTTATTAAAAATTTCAGAATATAAGAATTGCCAATAACTATTAAAATTAAGTTACCATGTTGCATTATTCATCACGCATTTAATTTTAATATTTTTGCTGATTGAAAATAAATGAATTTCTCTAACTATATGTATGTAAATTAGGTTTTCCTGTTATAACTCACATGCGCCATGCAACCTTTAATTGATGCTACAGATCACGTCCAGAAGGGACCGCAAATCCCGAAATGCTTGCATTTGCATTCTGACTTTTTCGTTTTATATATTTACAGAGATACATATAATTGACGTGTGTATATATATATATATATTATATATATACTATATATTTCTAGATATTCTTCTATAATTACAAAATCGACATATTACTTGTGTACGTTAATTAAATTTCTATAATTGACCATTATTAATTTAGTTTAATGAATATATATAGAGTTACAATACTTGATGATTAAGATAAACCATAAAATAGAATAAATACAAAAAAAATATAATACATAAGAAAAGCTAAACTATCTCTTAATATCTTCTAACAAAAATATCAGGTCCGTGTATTTATCTCTATATGTATACTATGCTTGTGTACGGTCCCAAATGTTTTTATTTTTGAACAATTAATTATGATAATTAAGATTATATTTTGTCTGTGTACATAATACAATTAATTGAATTAATAAATGCAAATTTTTGCTTCTCAACATCAAGTTCAAGCGAATTATTGCCTAATTATAATAATAATTAATATTTGAATTATGTTCATTGACGTCTTAGTTAATTTTAAGAATCATTGTTCAAATCATGTAAAATAACGAAACATTCAGGCCTTTATTCATTAGAGATAATTGTATAGTAATATATTTCTAAAAGAATAAAAATACTAAATATATTAGAAAAAATAATAAATTAAATATCTTTAACATAGTCCGATTTCCAATTGAACAGAAATATCGAAAAACAAACATTTTTCAGTGGTAATTGACAATTACCAAATCGTAATCAATGCATTTATTCTTTTGCCCCGTTTTATTTCTTAATGTAGACTTTAGAAAAGTATATAGTCTTGAAACTAAAATTGTCTGATCGTAAATTTAAAATGTCGGATTTAATAAACAAACATGTGTATTTTTTAGAAAACAAAAAAAAAAATATTATACCACATTTTTTTTAAAATCAAGAGTCTTCATCCACAATCTAACAATTCATATTTCAAACTTCTTACCTAATTAGTTTTATATTTTCTGCCTTTTTTCTTGCTAACCAAATTATTGAACTTGTTAGTGTTCTTCAATTTAAAAAGTGATATAAAAATAATTCAGACATATTTATTTCGGATTTCTTAATTAGTAATTCAAAGTTATTTGGTATAAAATCAATTAAATCAGACGAATACAAAATATGCAAATTTACGTATGCAATTATATATCCAAGACATTTTAAACTAAAATACTTTTGTATAGTTGAATAAGTATCAATGGATGTTCCAATTGACCAAAAAATACAACACGTAATTGAACATGTTCATTTGTTTTCTTCTTTCTTAAGTTTATTATATTTTAAGGGAGTTCAAATTCAATAATCAAAATATCTTAAATTAATTAATAAACAACTCGATGTTACAAAAATGAAGTGTACCCTCTAATTTGAAAATTAAAAAAGAAATTGCACTAAATACCATTATTTTTATACCACTGATTTATCATGTTTCTTAATAAATTCGGTAAATTGATAAATTATAAATAATTTCGTACCAAAACAAATAATTTTAAAAATCAATAATATATAACATTTGTTAATTCTATCCATTAAGTTTGCTCCTAATAAAAAGTATTATGAAATCTAATTAGATTGAAACCTAGAGACATTAGTGGCCAAAATAAACCAAAAATAAAAAAGATAAAAAAAGAAATTAGTATATGGTATGACGTGTAAGCAAATGAGTGGGCCGAAGAATTCCAGGAATAATAGCACGATCACACGCGACACACGAGGCCTCTTAAATAAGTGTATTTCTAATAGTACAAGAAACAAAGTGGCATTATGTATAAAACTCAATTTTCTTTGTTATGAGTCTATTGATTGGAGATTGTTCTAATCTAATTAGTCTTTTAAGTAGGGGAGTGATCAAGTTTGTTTGAATTATAATCGAACTTTGAAATTGTGTTTGAGTTTTGTTTGATCGTTCCTCGAGCCGAGCTCAAACGAGCTTTAATCGAGCTGATCATGAGTCGAGCTCGAGTAGTTTGAATATTTTGTATATATTTTTGTTATTTTTTGTTAATTGAGTAGGGATTCAAAATTTATCGAACGCAAAAAATTGTTCAATTTTGGTTTAGTAAATTATTGATCTGGGAGGGAGAGCTTTACTGCACAATAAAAAATAAAAATGTTAAATCACTGGTTAAAAAAATGTCTTTACGAAGATAAATATACATTATATGTGTATCTTTTGTGGACCCTTTATATAATTTTAAATATTTGAAATGAATATTTTTCGAGAGTCGTACTCACCGAAAATCATTGATTTTATGCCATATAAGTTGCCTCTTGCTTTCTTCCAAAAACCTCTATTACTATTTTTGCCCACTAGATTGCCTTGTTGAAATTTAAAACTAGGTCCACCTTGATATATACTATCTATAAGTAAGAGATGATTAGATTTCTCTTAAATCTTATGATATTGGTTACGAGTTTAATTTCTTTGAAGGAGTGTTTATTTGGTCTCGCCTGCTGTGAGTCTATCAGCTATTACACAAGAGCGAGAGTTACCGAATGCTCACATTAAGAATAAGAACTGCGAGTTTCTCTCATATTAATAAAAGTGTGTGATAATGATTTATGTTAGAATATATTCATTAGTTTTGTGTAGGATATTTATTTACTTATGTATTATATTTCTTTGTATTTATATTTTCCTAGTTTATTTAAGTTTATCTCAATTGTCGAGTAATGTAATGGTATATATATATATATATCTCATTATCAATAATATAATTAAAGAGTTTATATTATTCAATATGGTAATAAAGCTTTATTATTTTCTAAATTTTTTAAAAAATAGACAAGTCCTATAATCATAAATTTGAAGAGAAGGCATGAAAAGTGTCTTTAAGAAATCCAGTTAATTGATTTCTTATAGTTTGTGAAGTCTAAAGATAATAAGTCTAAAAATCAATAGTATTTTAACCGGGTGTTGCTTTTGATAAAAACCTAGTAGAGTGTTTTTATTTTTATTTTTATTTTACATAAATATTATTTTAGAGGTGTTTTAATAGTTTAAAATTGCTATAAGTCTGATATTCATGATGGGAAGGTTAATAATTTAATTTAAATTTCCGTATTTGTGATGCTTATCCATTTACTTTCTTTAAAATTACTTATTAAATATACTCATGATTTCTTGTTATGTATATATGAATTAAATTTTCTGGTTATATACTCGTATCTCGTTCTCATAATGGAGAAGTAACTTATAAAATAACAAAATACTTTTTTTTAAATAGTTTCGTACACTTATCAAATATACTCATGATTTTGATGCTAGTCCTTTTTTATATGCAAAATTGGTAAAATTTCGGTAAACACTGGTTAAAGTTTGTCAATGACATAATTATCGTGTATGCACTCATTCAAATTCCTTAAATTTTCACCACATTTGGACTTGTCCAATTTAAAGTTAGGAATTAATTACATCATCTGAAAAATGTTTAAATTTTGTTAAATTTAATTACATCAAACCGAAAGTACACTACATAAACTTAATTAGGCAAGCCTATAAGTGTTATTGTATTATTAATCATTAATAAGAAGTAGAAAAAATAAAATATTTAAGAGCAATCTTGTGTAGGCAAAAGCCAGCTCCTTTTAGCATAAATTTGTTTTCATTTCTAGAAAAAATGTCAGTCAAAATAATAAATATATCAAAAGATTGAATTATAAAATCATAAATATATCGAGAATTATTTCAAACTCTAGTCGAGCTTTTTCTTGGGCCAAAACTCATGTTCTCTATTTTAAATATCAAAGTATAGATCCTCATTTTTCACAAAACTAGTATTTAAATTTTATATAAAACATACTATAATGAATTTCGAGATATATGTTCTTTATTCAATCACGCATAATAATAACACTAAAATAATAATTTATTTATAATAATTAATAATATATTAGTTTACAAGATCTATTTCTACAAATTAATTCAATTGAACAATGCTTCAACCAATGTTTTGAAACTCAACTCGGTTATCAAACCGAAAAATTGACCGGGTCATGGGTCACTGGTTCAACCGTCGGGTCAACACCGGTTGAACCAGTGATGTCATAATTATGTAATAAATATCAAATAAAATACTAAATTTATTATAAAATTTGAAACAATAAAATATAGGTATGTTCCTATATTCAAAATCATTTTTAGTACATATATTTATGTCAAAATGATGAAAAAAAGAGAAAATTATTTTAGTAAAAAAGTAAAATTATGTTGAAGTGATATAATTTCTGAATTCATGGAATAAAAAATCAAATATACATCAAATATGACATAATTACTATATCATTATATAATAAAACCAACAATTTTGAAAAAAAAAAACTTAAAAGAGCTCTAATAATTTGCAAACCAACAAAAATTAAAACGAAAAAGACTTGAGTTTTACCGATAGTATATTTTGATTTGATTTGTTCGAAATAAAGGTTTTCGAGAACTTCATGTTGGAGTAACAAAATAATAGAATGAGATTTGCAAGGGTTTGTGATTTTTTGAGGAAAAAATTAAGTTTTAAGTTTGAATTTTAAAATTTATAAAAACCGAACGGTTCAATTGACCCAGGACCGGTTTTACCGGGTCACCGGTCCGACCGGTGGGTCGAACGGTTTTGAGGCAAATTGACTGGGTTTGAGCCAAAAACAGGTTTGTGGGTCTGACCGGTTCGTTTTAAGAACCGGTTCCGAGTCAAACCGGTTGAACCAATCGGGTCGGGCTGGGTTTCAAAACATTGGCTTCAACAAGTACGGCCTCAATTGGATGGAAACTTCATTCCACAAAAAAAAATCTCAGAGTAAAAAAATTCTAAAAAAATATCAATTGTTGGTATGTTACGAAAAAATTCTTTAAAACAATCTCACAAAATTTTAGATTATTTGAAGAAATTTTTGCAAAAGCAGAGAAAAATTTACTTGTACTATTCATGATTTGACAGTTCACATAATCGATTTATAAAGGTTTTTCAGCTATTTTTCAACTCTAAAAATCAAATTATTCACATATTTTAATGTAAAATAATGCGACGTTTAAAATAAGATCCATTGTGACTATTTTTTGACATCTATATCGATGATTTTAACTAAAATAATTTATTATAAATTATATTCAAATAACAATTACAACAATTTTTTCACAATAAAAAATATATCACATCAACCATAATCATTACATATTTTTCTCTTAAAAAAATTTTAAAACACAAATCTCACATCATATTTCTTATTCCTAAAAATATTTTTTCCTTACATTTATCATAAAAAATATTTTTTTGGAGATGGATGTTTTATCCAATTGGCCCCATACATTCTTCTATTTTGTATGGTTTCTAACACCATACATATTAGAAATAAAAAATGTCTTTTTCTAAACTAAATTCTAAAAATAATATTCTATGAAGTTATAAAAATTTCATATTTATCTTTGATATAGGTAAATAAATGTTCACTTGGTTAACTAAACTACACAAATTACACTTCAACTCAAACGTATTATAAATATACAGTTACGAATAATCCAGCAATCCAGCATAATTAGAGTTTCTTATTCCATATTCGAAGAATTATATATATGGGTTCCTGTAAAATTTAAACGGAAAAGTAAATTTATAATTATTCGATTTAAATATACTTTTAAAACTATATTATTTTGTTGGTAAAAAGAATTCATGAAAGAATCAAGAAATAGACTTAGAAAATCTATGATGCAAAATCTAATTGCATCAAACTCAGATTTCTAAATCTAGTAATGATAAATGTTACCGTAATAATACATGTAATAAGATAACGTTAAAATAGGCATTTTATGATAATCATTATATATTTTCAGATTTAGTAATTATAAATGTTACCATAACGTATGATATATATTTTTTTCTATATTATACGTACAATGAACACGTTTATATTATTACCTCATAATTTGTAGATATTACCGAAATAAAATATGTAAAATATTTATCTTATCTTATTCTTACATATACTTTTGCAATTATAATCATTACTTTTGTAAATGCCAATCAAATTATGAATCATAATATCATATTAATTTGTAGCACAAATTTTCAAGCCAGCTCAAACTTCATATAAATTTTTAAGAGAGGTCTGAGTTTTGTTAAAAAAAGAAAAGGTCATATAAATTCAAAATTCAAAATTCAAAATTCAAACTATATAGTGATAAAAACTCGCATAATATCAAGATGAGCGTAAGCATGATCATGCTCGACTTGCATGATTAAATTTCACACTCAGAAATCGGAATTAATTTTTTTTTAAAAATGAAAAACTAAGCCAATTGGATGGCACACATCTACGAAAAAAAAATTCATGATAAAAGTAAGGAAAAAAATATTTTTAGAAGTAAGGAATATGATATAATATTTGTGTTTGGAGAATTTTTTAAGAGAAAAATATGTAATGATTATGGTTGATGTGATATGTTTTTTGGTGTGAAAAAAAATTATTATAATTGTTATTTGAATATAATTTATAATAAATCATTTTAGTCAAAATCATCGATTTAGATGTCAAAAAATAGCCACAATGGATCTTATTTTAAACGTCGCATTATTTTACATTATAATATATGATTAATTTGATTTTTGGAGTTGAAAAATAGCCGGAAAAAACCTTATAAATCGATTGTGTGAACTGTCAAATTATGAATAGTAAGAGTAAATTTTTATCTTTTTTTACAAAAATTTCTTCAAATTATCTAAAATTTTGTGAGATTTTTTAAAGAATTTTTTCATAACATACCAAACAATTGATTTTTTTTAGAATTTTTTATTCTGAAACTTTTTTTTGTGGAATGGAGTATCCATCCAATTGAAGTCTAATTTACTAATTATTAATAATTGAAGCTCGAGAAATACAAAATATGCTTGAAATTTTTAACAAACTCTGATCGAGCTCGAGTGCTACTCACTTAAAACCCTTTAAAACTGATACTAAAATATTTTTTGGTTTTTGTATTTTGAGGGGTATATTGTCAAAAATATATTTTAGAGGGGTGAAATTGTCTATACTCAAAACTTAATTACATGACTAATTTTCATATAAATACCCATGGTTAATAATAAATCATAAAATTTTCTTACACCTAACCATGGTTAGCATGTGTTAGGTGGGAGTTTATATTGCCACCCCACACCCCCTACCCCACCCCCTCTACCCCACACCCCCCCTACCCACCCCCTCTCCAAGTCTCCATATAAACTCCACGCAAGACTGGGTCTCTCCAAACTCACCTACCTATCTCTCTCTCTACAAAAATTCACCAAAACCTCGCAGAATTTGTGAAAGAGAGAGAGAGAGAGAGAGATAGAGAGATCGAGAGAGACCCTGAAGCAAATCAACCCTCATGGAATCGACTTCGGAGAAGCTTTCCGCCTTCGATTTGATGGCGGCGATCTTGAAAGGTGTGAGGCTGGACAGCTCGAACGGATCTTCCGATGGGGCCCCGGCGGCGCCGGAGGTCATGGCGATGCTAATGGAGAACAGGGATTTCGTGATGGTGTTGACCACGTCTGTCGCGGTGCTTTTTGGATTCGTGGTGGTGTTGATATGGCGGCGCGTGAATGGATCGGGGAAGAAGGCGGTGGAGCCGCCGAAGATGGTGGTGCCGAAGTCGGTTGTGGAGGCGGAGGAAGTTGATGATGGGAAGAAGAAGGTTACTGTGTTCTTCGGAACGCAGACTGGCACTGCTGAAGGCTTTGCGAAGGTATGAAATGGGTTTTGTTTTGTTTACTTTTATTGGAATAAATGAAATTGGGAAAAGTTGAAATTGAATTGGAATATGATTTGAATTGTTCCCTAAAAAGGGGGAGAATTTGAAGGACATTTTTCTTGATCCGTAAGGTATAAAAGGTTTTTCCTACTTTTATTGGTAATAAAAAAAATTGAAATTGAAATAAAATGGAATTATTAGCTAGAAATGGGGAATTATTGGAAGCTTTTGATAAATGTTAAAGGACATTTTTCTGAATCTGTTAAGATAATTGTTGAATCCCCAATATTTTTAATCACAATCAGCTTTGTGATTGACTTATTGTAAATATTCAAAAATTATTTGATTTCTTTTGTAAATTAAATTTGGCTTTTCTTACTTTAATTGGAAAATTGAAAAAGAAATAGGAAAAAGTTAAAATTAAGATAAGATTGGAATTTTGCCCTTAAAAGGGGGATCATTGGAACTTTCAAATAAGTGGTAAAAGACCTTTTTCTCAATTTGTAAGATTCATTGTAATTGTTGAAAAAAAACCCAATGTTTGTAATTATTCAGAAAATATTTGATTTCATTTTGTGAATTAATAATTGATTTTGTATGTTCAATAGGCACTTGTTGAGGAAGCTAAAGCTAGATATCAGCAAGCCAAGTTCAAAGTGATTGACTTGGTAAGTTTTAATTTGAAAAAAAATTCTAATTCCATTTTGGGATATTCAAATTATATATTCACTTTTTCCATTGTTTCTGAATTTGATCTCGATCTTCATAATTTCGATAGGATGATTATGCTGCCGATGACGAGGAGTATGAGGAGAAGATGAATAAGGAGACTTTGGCATTCTTCTTCCTCGCCACGTATGTTCATTTATTTTCTAACTTACTAATTAAATAAAGACAAACATTTATGTGAATGTGCAATTGCCAGATCATATGATGTAATAATGTTTTTGTTTCATGAAATTTATTAAGGTTGTTGGGTTTTTGTGGGTTGCAGATATGGAGATGGTGAGCCTACCGATAATGCAGCAAGGTTCTATAAATGGTTTAGCGAGGTAAAGCATTTTACAATTGGTTCATCATTTTTCAACATTTATTGGCGTAAATTTGAGGTTAATTTTTTAAGTTTTACAGTTGCAAGGAAAAGAGAACGGGGATTGGCTTAAGAATCTCCAATACGGTGTTTTTGGTCTCGGGAACAGACAATATGAGCATTTTAATAAGGTCTGTATTTGTATTATACTTCAAGTTGAGGAAATAAATTGTTCGGTTTTGTATTTATGTTCCTTATTTTTAAATTTTTGTTGTAATAACAGATTGCAGTAGTAGTGGATAACCTTGTTGCTGAGCAAGGTATATATATATATGTATATAGTTGTTTCGATAATTTTCATTCTCTGAGTTTTACCCCGTCTAAGTGATATATATATTTTTTTTTTCAGACAATTATTTAGTTCTTCATAGTCAGAGGACACAGTTGTTATATTGTGTTGAGCCGTTTAAAAACTTGTAATAGTATTAATTTCTTTACTTTTCACTTTGTTTAATCTCTCGAGACATTGCGACTTAACAAGATAATGCGAATAAAGTCCTTTAAGCCTACAATTGATATGTACCTTTAGGGTGTATTTGGATCGAGTGATTTGGATTTGGGGAGGTGATTTGGAGGAAGGATTTGAGATGACACCTAAAATGAAGTCATTTGAAATCCACCGTAGTTATGGAGAAAATAGCTCAAAGTGAATGGCAAGGGATTTGAAATCCATCGTAACATGAATTCATCCAAACGAACTTAAATGGATTTGTCGATGAATTTGAAATCCATAGATTTCAAATCCTTCAATCCAAACACACCCTTAGTAAAACGGAAATTGAATGAAAGGTTAACTATAATATCGTCAATATTTTTCAACGTTGCCTTTTTTCCATAATTGTACCCTCTAATTTCAGGCGGTAAGCGTCTTGTCCCAGTGGGTCTTGGAGACGACGATCAATGCATCGAGGATGACTTTTCCGCATGGTACTTTCGACAAGAATCATTACAAAAATGATTAAATTTCTCCATATATATATATATTTTTTTAAAAAATATTTTATTCTAAATAATGATACAGGCGTGAATCACTATGGCCCGAGTTGGACAAATTACTTCGCAGTGAAGATGAAGAAACCGCAGCTACTCCATACACTGCTGCGGTTTTAGAATATCGGGTTGTGTTTCATGACGAAAATGACGATTTAGTCCTTGAGAATGGCTCAGCCAATGGCCATGCTGTATATGATGCTCAACATCCATGCAGGTATATTAATCACGCCCCGTTTTTCAATTTTTTTTTGGGATTTTTTTTGTATAATTTGGAATAATAAATCTTCGTTTTTACCTAACTCTTGGATTTGTTTTTGTTCTTGAAGAGCAAATGTTGCTATAAGGAAAGAGCTTCACACCCCTGCATCAGACCGTTCTTGCACTCACTTGGAGTTTGATATATCTGGCACCGGACTAGCGTGAGTTTCTTTGAAAAGTATAATTAAGGGTGTGCTTGGATTGAAGGATTTGAAATTTATGGATTTCAAATTCGTCAACAAATCCATGAAGTTCGTTTGAATGTATCCAAGTTATGATGGATTTCAAATCGCTCGACATTCACTTTGAGTTATTTTCTCCGTGGATTTCAAATGACTCCATTTTAGGTGTCATTTCAAATCCTTCCTCCAAATCCCATCCCTAAATCCAAATCACTCAATCCAAACACACCCTAAGTGATTATTAGATTCTTCTGCTTAAAATAAGTAATCTTGGGGTGTTTGCGAACTCTGATTTTCATTCTGATTCTTCTAAATTAATTTCCAAATCGTGATCATCTATAACATGGCATGATGGGGCTTGTAAACGATTCACGATATTTTTCTAATTAAGTTAAAATTGTATATTTTTCTACACGTTTCTGTGAATTGATTGTGAATCATTACTTTTCAGTCAAAACATAACCAATTATGATTGTTTCTCGCTTTTAATCACTAATCCAAACTCGGGTTTTTCGCAAAAATACTCTATTAGCCTATTGCATTGTATAATATTTCAATTTTTTCTTATATCCCTCAGTTACGAAACGGGAGATCATGTTGGTGTATACTGTGAGAATTTGATTGAAACAGTTGAAGAAGCAGAAAGGCTGCTAAATTTGCCCCCACAAACATATTTCTCGATTCACACCGATAAAGAGGATGGCACGTCACTCGGGACCTCTTTGCCACCTCCCTTTCCTCCTTGCACTTTGAGAACAGCACTAACTCGATATGCCGATCTTTTAAGTGCTCCCAAAAAGGTACATTTTAAAAATTGCATTTTTATTTGAAATTCGTTTATGGTGTGTTTGGATTGAAAAATTTGAAATCCATGGATTTCTATTTCAAATCCATGAACAAATTCATTGAGTTTGTTCGAATGAATTCTCGTTGTAATGGATTTCAAATCCCTTGTCATTCATTTTGAACTAATTTCTCTGCAACTATGGTGGATTTCAAATGACTGTATTTTAGGTGCCATTTCAAATCCTTCCTCTAAATTCCCTCCCCAGATCCAAAACGCTCCGTCCAAACACACCCTTATTCTTTTACTAGCCATTATTAACGCCGAGTTTTATCTATTTTTCCAGTCCACTTTAATTGCATTAGCAGCTTATGCTTCTGACCCAAGTGAAGCTGATCGCCTCAGACACCTCGCTTCTCCTAGCGGAAAGGTTTGAACAAATTCGATTTCGTCTTTTTTCTCCAAATTCAACATTTTTACGATTTATTATTTATGGTTTTTTTTTTTATTTTTTTCTGTATATTCAGGAGGAATATACGCAGTATATAGTTGCAAGTCAGAGAAGCCTACTCGAGGTTATGTCTGAATTCCCATCTGCCAAGCCTCCACTTGGCGTTTTCTTTGCAGCAGTCGCCCCTCGTCTGCAGCCCAGATTTTATTCTATCTCATCGTCTCCAAAGTGAGTATTCATTTTCATTTTTTTATAAATGTTTTAGATAAATTTTCTGTATTATGAAAAAAACCCGGGAAATTACAATATCCCCTCCTGTCTGTAAGCTTACTTCAATTTCGTCCCTGTTTCGTGATGTCCCGATCAGACAGGAATCTTTTGGTAATTGTAAAACCTCAAAAGAGCTCGTGATAATTACCCTAAGGGTGTGTTTGGATTGAAGGATTTGAAATCCATAGATTTCAAATCCTTGAAGTTCGTTTGGATATATCCATGTTATAATGGATTTCAAATCAATCGACATTCACTTTGAGCTAATTTCAAATCAATCGACATTCACTTTGAGCTATTTTCTTCATAACTACGGTGGATTTCAAATGACTTCATTTTAGGTGTCGTTTCAAATCATCCTCCAAATCCCCTCCCTAAATCTGAATCACTCAATCCAAACACACCCTAAATGTAATTATTTCTTCTGTATTTTGTGATTACATTCTCTCATATATTCTTCCAGGATCGCCCCGTCAAGAATCCACGTGACGTGTGCATTAGTATATGAGAAAACGCCAACAGGACGAGTCCACAAGGGTATCTGCTCAACATGGATGAAGGTGACTTCATTTTCAAATTATAATAATTTTTAAAAATTGTTTCTCAATTAGCTGCAATGGTTTAAAAAATCCATCAATTTTTTCACCTTGTCGTTTTTTTATCAGAACGCTGTGCCTTCAGAAGATAGCCTCGATTGCAGTTGGGCGCCAATTTTCGTTAGGACTTCTAACTTCAGACTCCCTTCTGATCCTAAATTACCCATTGTAATGATTGGCCCTGGTACTGGCTTGGCTCCATTTAGAGGGTTTTTACAGGTTTGTATATATCTCAAGAAATTTACGTTTATATTAAATCAATTCGGTTTTTGATTTCTGTTTATAGAATATTGACGTAATTTATTTTTTTATATCAGGAAAGATTAGCTCTAAAGGAATCTGGAGTCGAGCTGGGCCCCGCCGTATTATTTTTCGGGTGCAGGAATCGTCAAATGGTTAGTAATTTATCGAGCATTTGTGAAAGACTTTGATATTTTTGAAAATTTTGTATTGATTACAAGATTTTGGGATTTTACTTGGTGCATTACACAGGACTATATTTATGAAGATGAGTTGAATAATTTTGTCGAAGCTGGAGTGATTTCGGAGCTTGTCCTTGCGTTCTCGCGTGAGGGACCCACTAAGGAGTACGTACAGCACAAGATGACACAGAAGGTAAACAATAATTTATTCCATAAGTTACGGGTTTTAAATTTTTATCCACTTGAAATTCGATTTTTTTTGGTAAAAAATTCGATATTATCGGTGATTTTAATCGACTAAATTTAAATAAATTGCAAATGGCGAATAACAGGCTTCAGATGTGTGGAATATGATATCGGAGGGAGGATATGTGTATGTCTGTGGTGACGCCAAAGGCATGGCACGTGATGTCCACAGAACGCTCCACACCATCGTGCAAGAACAGGTTTATTTCATTACCACATGTGCTTCATTTTTGTCGGGTTTTCATTCTTTCCTTTTTCGTTGCATTGTGTGGTGTGATTGTAATGGAACATTTATTACAAAAACCAACTTATTTGAGTGGGCGTCTTTTTGTTTTTTCGACTTGTTTTGGGACAACATTATTAATTGGGACCGAATGTGACGTTTTCTGTGGGCCATGCTTAAAATCCTCAGATGTATCGGGGCGGTTAGGGCTGTCAATGGTTGGGGAATACCCAGGAAATACCCATCACAAAATATTTTACCGCGACCCCATCGCATACCCAACGGGTCCAAAAAAAAGGTTAAACCCGACGGGCCGGGGAAACTTCGGGTATACACCAGCGCGGTATTTTTAAAGGGTAAAATTCAAGTAAATTTTGGGTAATGTTTGGATATTTTACCCGAAAAATACCCGTGGGTAAAAATTAGACCCGGACATGAACTTGGGTCCGGGGTCTTGACCCTATGAGTCGGGTCTGGGTCTGGGTCGGGTAAGCTTTCTATTGGATGGGTCTGGGTTTGGGCAGTCCCCGCCCATTGACAATCCTACCGGGCGACCCATTTGGATCATTTGTCTTTCGTTTCTAATAACCATTCTTATTTTCAGGGATCTTTGAGCAGCTCCCAAGCCGAGAGCATGGTGAAGAATCTGCAGATGACGGGAAGATACTTACGTGACGTGTGGTAATAAATTTGATCCGGTTTGAGAAATAAAAAGGTTGACCCGTTAATCGATCGATGATTATTGTATTTGTTTGAGACCGATATGTCGAAATTTATCGAGTATTAAAGGGAGGCAATGTGCAGAAATTCCCTGCCCAATGTTAGTTTCTTTGTGATTCTTTTGGCTAGTATTTTAAAAGGGATTTTTTTTTTTGTTCTTGTAATTTTATACATAAAATTTATGTATGGTATACATGAATAAATATCGAGATAATGGTAGGTATAGTTACTTTGTAATCTTCCCAATGTGATTGATTTTGCACTCATGTATAATTATAAATGTTTAATTATTTTTATTTATTAAATTTTTTAAGTTTTCTTAAATTTATTGCAATTTGGGTAGATTTTTTGTTTAATTAATTATATTAGAGTTGAAAACCCAATAATGTTAATTATCTGGACTGATAATGTGCATATTAAAGTGTTAAGCTTTTTAGGACAAAATCGTACGTTTCTGGCTATTTAAAGACAAAATTTGTACAATTTTGAAGAGTTTATTTAATTCTGGCTATTTAAAAACAAAATTTGTACAATTTTGCAATTTTGAAGAGTTCATTTAATACTATCTAATTTTCTAACTCTTATTTTTTTCTAATAAAACCTAAGAATTATGAAATGAAATACACACAAAAGATATAATAAGATGTAGAAAAAATAGGATTTGAAGCTTGCAAGGAGTGTGAATTATTAATTTAACCAGTAGTTTTAATAATTTTGGTGTTTAGAATGCAAAGAAAAGTCCTAGAAAACTATATTTTTTTTAAAAAAAATTCTAAAGACTGAGCTATCAGGTGGGGCATGGGATGTGTCTATTACATATATAATAAATAACAGAAATTGAAATAATCCATTATTTATTCAAAAATAGGCGTGGAATAATTAATATAATAGCAATTTATACACTTACTAATTGTATAGTTATAGTGCAAAATAATTAATAGTTATACCTGACACAATACTTGAATTAGTAATGATAGTTGTTAGAGCATACTCATTTAATTTTCAATTTTAACTTTTTAATATCTATTTGATAAAAAATATATTTTTAAATAATATAATTTTGATATTCATACATTTAAAATGAGATTAAATAAGAATGTTTGTTTATAGTTCGTATAAGATTTCGTGAGACAAAAATAAAGATTAAAAATAACTCTTTTGAATTAATCTAAACATTAAAATATGTGTGGAGCAAATTATAATTATATACAATTATGTGAGATTATTTTTTAAATATTTTATGTAAATCTAGCAATTTGTTCACAATTAGTGGCTATTGATAGATTATGAGATGTAAGGCTATGATTGCCTGTAAGGCTACAAAATTTTACAGACGGTAAGAAAAGCATTTTTCTAATTTAAAATACAATAAAATTGTTATCATCAATCTATTCCATTTGATGAACCCTAAAATTATTTAATATTTTGATATAATTATGTACTAATTAATTTAAAAAAAAAAAAGTTGATGTCCAATTAAATTACAAGTTCAATAAGTTTACATTTGTTTAGATAAATGTTACATACCACCGTTCATTTTCTTCGTCATTTATATAGTAAAACATCTTTCTATTATGATAAACATAAAATAGAGATCAAATTAAGTACATTTATTATATATAATTTTTATTAATTTTCAAAAATATGAAAACATGATTGAATTATAACCAATAATAATATATATTATATAACAATAAAGAGTCAATGTCGCACAACCCTCTCCACAAGAAAAAATACAATTTGCTGTCAAATCATTTATAGAGACAGTTGGAGAAAATACATGGTTGAATTTTTTTCCAAAGAATACTCTCAAAAATTAATTAATTTTTATTTCCTTGGAGTTACGTGTCAAACATCAATATAATATTTAATATTATTCTTTAAAAAATATGTGTGATCGCAATTGACTTGTATCTTTTGCACACGACGAATTATTGCTTTTGAGTTTTGACGAATTAAATTGCTTGTCCAAGTTGTTATTTATTAAAGTCATAAAAATGTGGTTTAGATTATACGGATGTGGAAGATGGTGCATAAAGTTGCACAAAATTCATATATATATATATATATTTAATCTATCTTAAAATAAAATCACATCATAAATTGAAAAGTGTTCATTTAAAAATAAATTTAAGTTATTGTGGAATAGAAATTCGTGCTCCACACCAAATTAGGGTGAATTAGGTTTGAAGCAATCGTTTTAGGCTAGTTTCAATTTATTTAGCCGATAAAATTATTAGATTTTGATGTATAATATCTATCATAAAGTTTTAAAGTAGACATATTTTTTTTTTCAATTTATGATTATTATTTCCGATTTCATGAGAAAAAATGTAAAATAATAACTTTATAGTTTCAATATCATTGTAAATTGTTTATATATAAATATGTATTATATATATATATATAATTCTTAACTATGGTTAGGCAGGACCGCAGGAGTTATATTGACCATCCATCTTTTATATACATAGGGGAAATATTCTATTGGAACATTCCCTCAAGTTTGAAATGAAATTATGAAGATGGAATACTTTTTTAGCATGTCACTATCAAATTTGGCAATTTGTCAAACCTTCTTTTGTCATAATTGTAAAGTTTCTTTTTTTTTAAAAAAAAAAAATTGATTTAATAAAAAGTTTACAACACCAAAAATAAGGGTATGTTTGAATGACTGTGTTTAAATTGTGTTTTTGTTTTTGCAAAACAAAAATTTGGAAAATACGTTTGGTTGGGCTTGTTTTCACTTTATGTTTTTGAAGAATAAAACTCCAAAATCTGCTATTTTGCAAAACAGGGTTTACCTGTTTTTAAGTTTTTCAGAACACTTTTTCACTCCAAACTAGAAAAATACGACACTTAACCCCTTATTAAAAATAATATATTTTCTATCTCATTATTTCACTCATCCTTTCATCAAAACACATAGAGAGAAGAGAAGTAATTTTTTCCAGAATGGTCAACCAAACAGGATTTCAACACTATTTGTACTGCAAAATTGTTTTGATAAAACAGTTCTACAAAACTATTTTGCAAAACATCAAAAACAAAAACAATCCAAAAAATAATTGATGCGCCAAATCAAGATTTTTGAAGATAAATAATATTATGAACAAACAAACTAGCATTAACCACACTCTTATTCAAGAAACGAAAAAAATACTAAATAAAATATTTAAAAATCTATATAATTTTTTTATAAACGTCTATTTTCGTATTGTTAGATTAATCTCCGGCTTGTTAGATCCATCTCAATTCCGTTAGATGTTAAATTGGAATAAATAATTTGAAAAGTGACAATAGTGATAGAAAAAGAGAGGTGAGGACCAAGTAAATTGAAAGTTTTAAGAGGGGCACTTTTCTTGAATTGGACATTGATATTTTTTTTTACTTTTTAAGAGGATGAATATGGACATTATGATTTATGATAATTTGAGGTGCAACAAATATTTTAGTCCCCACAAAATAAATTTCCTATGAATATTCATAAGAACCATACATTTCTTATTCCTAAAATAATTACTATTTTCCTAATTATTAGTAATTCACGTAGTTATTATATGCCAAACTCCAAATACGGAAAGAGTACATTATCACATAATTAGGGTTAAATAAATGCAGCACGAAAGCAAAATAATCAACAATCACGTTGCCATAGGCCTCATAATATTTAGCACTATTTTCAAAGTGAAAGATACATCATATATTATTAATATATTCAGTTCTAATCAGTGTTTTGAAACTTAACTCGATTGATCAGTTGAATTGGTAAAAAAAAATCAAAAGTCTAGTGAATGCAAAAGTCCATCGTTGTAAAAATTGTCAAAAATCGTGTGATTCAATTATTCAACCGACGAACAGTTTGATCTGATATTGGGTTAAGAAAAATATATAAATTAAGTGTTAAATAATATTTTTTATTATTTCTTGTATTTCTTATTTACTCACATTGTCCTCAACTCTAATATTGATATATATATATATATATATTTAAATATTATATTATTTATATTATTGGCATATATATATATAATTTGGAGTGTAAACAATAGAAATAGTTTTAAAAACACATTAAATGTATGTATTTTTTTTATATTTATATTTTGTAATACTTTTCTGTATATTAATTATTGTATAATACAAAATAATTACGTCACAAATTTTATCTTAATTAACCCGACGATTGAACCCATAAACCATAATCTCATAAACTTTTCAATTTCATGTCGGAGTTGAATTTCAAAATATTGGTTGAGAATCCAAATTTTATTCAATCACCAACAAGTAAATACTTAAAAAGTTTCAAAATTTTGTTAAAGTTTTTGGGCACTAAGCCTCTCATAACTTTAATGGTAAATCAAATTGGGCTATGGCCCATTTGTCTAATCTATATGTGTTATTGAGCCCGTTTAACTAGTGTTTGGGCCCATTCTTCATGAGTATTGGGCTTTGTTGGAGAGTCTATATATTAACTTCTATTGAAGTTTAACTATGTATAGATTATAATTAGCCTAGTATGGTGAATATATTATTATTGTTGTTGTTGATTAAATTATGTTGAATTAATCTACTATTAGAACTTAAAAGAGTCTATAATCATAATTAAACCTATATTAACAACTTTTATGAAGAAATACCAGATTTTAAGTGGTTATAATGTGATTTTGATTATACCAATCAAATGATACGTGTAATTATTTTATATTTTAAATGATTTGGACTCAGTTAACTCGATTTGACTAGAATTTCACTTACTCTTAGTGATTAATATTGGAGCTACACTATTACTAGTTTTTAAAAGAAAATTACATTGAAATAATAAAATTTCAATAATATATTTGAAGTGCTAATATCATTTTTTTAATCCGGGCTTGCTTTTTTTCTTACTAATCTTTAGTTTATATAGGTACATATGTTGCCATGTAAATTTAGATTATCATGATATTAATCAACTTACATAAGAAGAGTGTGTTGTAAGCAAACAAAATTAGTGATTTTTGAAAAACCATTCTCTTAATAAAATGGTTATAGGGTAAGATTGTTTGAGAGTGATCTCAAGATACATCAGGTTTAATAGAGTCAGTGCATCAAATACTATTGTATGCATAAATATGATGGTAAAAAAATATTTAATCCCCTAGATTCTACATACTTTGTTGTTATGTTGAGTATAAACATTAAATAATAAATAAATAAACTGATAGAATTATTTTACTTTTACTAATATGCAATTATATGTTTCTTGTATTTTGAGTCTTGATATTTTTGTAATATACTCTCAACAAGGTCTCAACCTTAATTAGTTTGTAAAACAAAATTAAAAAGAAAAGTACTCTATTTTGAGTAATTGATGGAACTATTTGATCATTTTATTGAATATATGATTATTCAGTAATTATTACAACTAATTGATTATGAAATTTATCATCAAGGATTTTAAAATAATTCAATTTTTTAATATATATATAATCGTATCCCCATCGTATTGTACATTACAATTTTGAAAATTTTCATATTTCGTATCGTATTCATATCTGTGCATCGTAAACTATAACTTACTTTCTAATGTTCTATAAAATCTGCATTGATCAAATCGAATTAAATATCATAATCAACTAAACAGTTTTATTTATCGAATCGAACAATACAAAATAAAAATAAAAAAAATCACAATGGGAAGTTTTTAAGTGATGAAAAAACAGTCATTGAGTAAAGCGCCGATCTGATGTGTTGGCCCGACCGCACGGAGTCAAAGTAGCGAACCCATCGCCTACTGCAGCGCGGTCGTCTACATACTCCATGCAAAATTCCAATTTACAAGACAATTTTTTAATTATTATTATTATTTTTACCCATTTATTTATACTGTTTTTCTGCAATTTTCTTCCTAAATTAATTAAAATATTTACAATAATCCCACTTTATGTCTAATCTTCCTTTTACTTTACGCATTATTTCACAATCCCAATGAAAAACACATAAAAAAAAGTCATCTTACTCTTGTGTAGTGCGTACGCACCTACTAACATGACCATTTCATTTTAATGCGTAAAAAAAAAATTAATTAAAAGGACAAAAAAAATTAATGACATTTATAGAGGGAAATGCAATAATCTTTTGCAGTCACAAGCAAACATCCTATTGTTTTTAATTAATAATTTATCTCTCGTACTTAGGAGTGTAGTTAATAAATTGCTAACCCTAGATCATGCAACTCCACCTAATATGACATTAATTATGATCTAGTTGTTGTTAATTATATCATTAATAGCTCTTGATTAATTGTGTCAGTTCAATATATCTATCTTGTACTTCAGATTTATAAACACGTCTTTTGCATAACATCTTGTCTTAGATATATACAAATGACATGATTTTGGCCTTTACATATATAAAAATGTACATATTATATAATATATATGAAACCCTAATGTAAAAATCAATTTTTTTTATTACAAGCTCATACCAATGCTTTGGATCATTGAAATGCGTGAGAGTGAGCGATAAAAATCACCCTCCCCGTATATTTTAATGGTATAAATGCATTAAGATCATATCTTTAAGACCTTCACACACAATAAAATTAAAATTGCAAATAAGTAAATTGTTATTCTTAAAATCGAATCCTAATATATATATTTTCGGCTAGAAAGTTTTTAGATAGGGTCGATTTCAGTCATCTACCAGTGCCCAACATTGGTTCTGGTACTAAATGTCGTTTCAATTGTAATTAGAAATTGCCCACAAACAAAACTCTCAGATCGATAGATAAAATCGAACTCACACCCTTAGAAAAGAAAGAAAGTGAATTGTACTTACTAATATAGCCACTAAAACATATTGGAAATCTCAATATGATCATTCTTTTACAAAGAATTCAATGTAACTTGATTAATATATATATATATATGTTTCACATTATATTGTAACATATAGAGTAGGGTTAGAAGAGCAATGTGACAGTTGTTAAGGGACTTAGAACCTAAATTTTATAGACAATTAATTGCAGCTTTGAAGTCCAAAAATTATAGCTCGAGTTTAGGGCAGTTTCAGACATCATCCTGACCGTCTCCCGACATTTGTGCTCTCCGTTTCGATATTTAAATACATACACTTATATATATATATATGTGTGTATATATATAACCTACGTACACACGAACAAAAGAATCTCACAAACAACTAAAATATCATCTTTTCTTCCCTTCAAAGCACTAAATATTTTCCACATAATATGAGAGTTTAAGATCACATAAAAACAATGAACAACTTTGATCCACAAAGGCAGAAAAGGTGGCAAGAAAGGAGATTAATGTCCGGCATGCAGCCCACGTTTTCCGGCGGGTTTGACGACGATCTTGTGTCGGCGGTGGTTCCGCCGGTGACGGTGGTGCTGGAGGGCCGATCAATATGCCAGCGCATCAGCCTCCATAAACATGGAAGCTACCAGAGCTTGGCTAGGGCTCTCAGGCAGATGTTTATGGACATTATTGAAGATAATAATAATAATAATAATTTATGTTCAAATTCATCATCTTCATCTGATCATAATAGTGAAATTAATAATCTAGATCTTTCGAATGCTGTTCCTGGGTATCTCATTGCGTATGAAGACATGGAAAATGATCTTCTTTTAGTCGGTGACTTGAACTGGAAGTAAGCCAATCTCACTTTATTATATATTTTATATATATATATATGTGTGCGCGCAATATGAAATGTTCTAGGGTTTTTGAATGATTGCAATATAATATTTTTTAAAATTTTATGGGCTTATTTTAAAATCTATCATTCGTGCTTATATATATGTATCTATATTATATATATATATATATATTCATTTATATATACAAATATACAGTTATTTGTTTGTGTCAAAGCCTCGTTTTTTGTCTCATTATAATCCTACTCATTTATTTTGGTTTAACATACTTTTTACATTTAGTCTTTGTAATTTTCAAAGTTTCTCATTCCAAATTATAATTGTTCGGATGATATGCTTAGTTAGTCAATATTTTTACCTATTTTTTTGGAAAAAATTGTGTATTAATGGTACTGACATATGGTTCATATTCAATATCGCAGTGTACATATATATATATATATATATTTAATATTATGTGATACTCACACATGAATTCTCTTCAAATACTAGTCATAAATGTTGGATTGTTGAATTTGCATGTAAATCTTGGGAAATAAATTAAATACGATACATTTTAAATTTTTGATACTATTTAAGTAGAAAATACAAGATGACTTTTGTAATTTAATGTGTTTTCAAATTAATTGTTTGTTCATATATATGTATGTATATATGATACTTGTGCAGGGATTTTGTGAGAGTAGCTAAAAGAATCCGAATATTGCCAGCAAAGGCTAAATCAAGGAAGCAGAAAGAGGAGTTAATTAATCGTTGAGAACTTAATTAATTTATGAATTAATGATGTCAAAAACCAACATCATATTTTCGAACAATTTTATTTTTGACAATGTAATTTTATATTTTCCAATCAAGAAAAACTTTCTTGAGTTAATTAATCATCTCATTCTGTGTCTATGTGTGATTGTTTGGTTTTGGCTGCAATTAATGCCATATATATATAAATCCTTCAAAACTATTATCCAAAGAGGCCACACTTCACCAATATTTCATTGATATATTATTTTTCATCAATTAGAGATAAAAAGTAAAGTAAATTATTTGATATTTGACTTCAATTCAATCGATAAAGAATCATTCAATAACTTTTCAAATGAATCTTGAACAATTTTTATGTGTTCATGAGTTTTGAACCTCGATTCGATTAGTAAAAATAAAAATATGTCCAAATAATTAAACTACTATAGTTCGACTCGTGTTCGGCTCGATTAAAGTTCGTTTGATTTCGATTCAAGTAACAATTAAACCAAGTTTAAAAACAATTTTCGAAGCTCGAATATATATAGGTCAAATAATCTTCAATAACTATATACCCATTTACTCCAAAAAAATGATAAATTAGTTATATATGTATAAATCTATCTCAAATTAAGAACACCACAGCATAATAAGCATCATGCATATTTTATAATCAATAAAAGCCATAGTTAATAAAACATATATAACTAATTAAGTTTGTCAATTAAATATTGATTTTAATAAAGTGATCCCAACCAAAATATGATGCTGCTAGATTCACATTAATTTCCACTAGCGGACCTTAACCTATGTTATTAATTACGTAGCTAATCAATTATTTTTTTACATATTATAGAAGAATTGACTCTCACAGAATTGATCATAGAAAAATATAAAATTAAGCACTTCTAAAATGAGATTTTACAGTACAAAAATACACGACAGAATTGCAATTTTGCTGCACTTAGTTATTATTTTTAGAGTGATTTTTTCGATCCGATTTTGTATAACTTTTTATATGATAAGTGATTCCTGCAATTTTTTATTTTATATTTTTACAAAATGGTTCTTGCATAATTTGATTGTGGCACAAAAATGTCCAAACGAGATTAAAAAAATTGATCAAACACTCGTCAAAATAGCATTTGATATTCAAATGAACTTTTTTAATAGACACTTTAATATCATAGTAAATACAATTATTTAAGATTTAATGATTTTCATAAGTTCCAATATTAACTAATAGTGAATAAAATTGTGTATATAATTAAAAAAAAATTACAAATTATTTTATTCTCCTCGTGAAATAGTTAATGCTCGTTAAATTAAATTCCGTTTTGGTCTTTGATGACGATAGATGAGCAAGATATTTTATTAATATTGGATTAGCTTTGCATGTGCACTTCAAAAGTGATTAAATTAGAGTAAATGAGCATTAAAATCGTGGCCCTTCCTATGCTTGGATTTGGCTTAAATAATCAGTTTTAGTCTTAATTATGGCTTAATTAAATGCATTTGTTATAAGTGAGAAGACTTAAGATCCTTAACCACGTTCCTGGTCGATAAGATTTTTTATTTCTTTTTTAAATAAGAAAAAATAGTTTTTAAAAGGTACCTACATTTATCTTTTCTTTTCTTTTTGTTCTTAAATTCAAGTTTTTTTTTTAAAAAAAAATGAATATATTTTTAATGAATAGAAAATAAATTAGAAGTTAAGTTTTTAACTTTTCTTCGGTAGTTATTTCATCATGATCACCGAAAAAACAGTAAAAAAGGGACAAATTAATTAATAATATATATTATTTAAGCATTTGATTACTTTAATCACCACTAAAACGTCAAAAAATTTAATTATCAAATTTTAACTTAGAATATCCCCAACATTTCACAAATTAGAAATAAGCTTATAAGCAAGCTGCCACTATTTTTTTTTTATATATTTTAGACGAAGATGATACCCGACCCATCAAACTCGAACCTATAGTTAATTTAATTTATGACATTTTCACCAAATTTTAAATTTCTCCACATATATATATATATATATATACACACATAATAATATGTAATTACAAAAATTAAAAAATGCAGACTTACCTAAATTGCGACTCACTTAATTATTTCATTTAAACTTGATGAATCATTCTTCAGATTATAAAGTCATATTATACAATAAAAACCCAAGTACATATCTTCAAACACTATACAGAAAGATTAACCATAAGATTGCGATTTTCACCACCCGTTCGACACGATCCTATCCTATCGTAATGCATTAACAACAAGTTCCATGAATCGACATACACAAACATTGATATATAATTGCAAATACGTTTTCGCTCAATAACATTCATCACCATTACTACCAAGTATAGATGAAAATCACATATGAAAATGTAGGTTCTTATTAGTCTTTAAAAAACGAGATAAATATTTCAGTTCATACCCAACTTAACGCTCAATACATATATTCTCGTATGAAACTTCTGAATGGATCAAAAACGATATTATAAAGACTGGATTTCTCCAATTAACGACTCTTTCACAGCCAAACAAGAATTGATTAACATAAGGTATTCCTAAGAATCACTGTCAAAAGGGGGTAGGCCCCACTCACTAGGATTAAAGTCCAACAAGGAATTTAGAACCTGATCAGCGGTTTCGTGAAATGAGCTATCCAACCTTGGATCGGGAACCATCACCGCTGACCTGCATAGGAAAATGTGTTGAGATTTACTTGTCACTAAAAAAGAAAGTTATATAAAGTTCAATACATTGTTAAAGAGTGATGAGATAAGAAGAAAGAAAATTATAAAGCATTTTTTACATGAATGGAACTGTGTTAAAGAGTTGCAAGATAACACTTATTATATAATGTAAGGTTAAATATGCAATTTTGACTGATAAAATCATCTTTTACCTCTATATGAAGTAAAAGCACATTTACTTCCTGTCATTACTTCAGTCATATTTTCGACTTTGGTGGATGGGAAGGGATGCATAAAACAACAAAAGTTTTGTTTTTTTCAAAGATTTTTCACTTCTGAAAAAATATAAATAATAATAATATTAAACACATTTTTTTGTATCTTAGCCCATGGACTACTCTCATCATTATATAAATTTTGTTTTTTACTTGACGGATGTTCCCCTCTATGTTTTGTGTATCATAGAAGAATTTCAGTGTATAGATTTAATCGAGTGACCTCGTGTAGATTCCCTTTTAAAGAAGGATCTAAAAAACCAATCAACTAAGTGTAAAGAGATAAACATGATGAAGGACTTACATGCCAGCATTCTTAGCTGCTAGGACGCCAGATGGTGCATCTTCAAATACAAGTATCTTCTCTGAATCTATTGGTCCGCCCTACAAACACGCAAAAATCATGCCACATTTCTAATAAATGAGAAACTTGAATTCTTAGTCGCATTACTTGAAATTAGTTCATAGATGGCAAATGATTTGTGGCAGAGGACTACCCAAATTCTTGAACATAGAGCAACGAAGTAAAAACAACAGTGCATTTGAGAAATAAAATTGAAAAACTTCATCAGATAAATAAATATAAATATCCACCTCTGCACTATCATAAAAACACAGAAACTGATCATGCAACAGTAAACATCTGCAGAATTCCTTCTCACATTTGGGGATAGATATGATCAGCTTCGATTGACAGTTAGTGTTTTAACAGAACCTGAGTTCCCAGATAAAATTTGATCAATTTCAAGAACAAATTAAATTTCTCCAAGAAAGCAAGGCTCTGTTTGTTTGTGTTTTTGAGTAGATTTTCCAAAAATTCTTCAGGAAATGTACACGAATACCTGGTATTCGTGTGAGAAATGATGTGATCTTGGTTGCTTTTGTTTAAGTTTATAGAAACTAGTTAGAATTAGTTAAAAGTGTGAAATCAAATGCGATTTATCAAAGTTGTAAAAAATGATTTGAGTCAGTGATTATGCAATTTAGATAAAGGGTAAAATAAGATAGAAGGATAGTTGGAGTAGGTAATTATTGATGAAAGATAGTGTGAACTGATAGATCTATTGATCAAAAGGTAATATATAGCCTCTTCAAAGGGGAAAAAAAAAGGTAGTTATATAGGGAAAAGTAAAAGAGAAGTTGAAAATGAGTTGTAGATATAATCTTTATAAAATCTTCATCCAGCAACAGAAACTGTTCTAAAAAATGTAAGCAAACAGGAGCCTTAGATATTATTCAGAACCAAGGAATGCAACTGAATAAAAACGAAAAAAGTTAATGGACATACCACAGCTTATTTATTATAGAGTAAGGGGGTAAAAATCTGTAGTTCAGAATGTGAAATGAAAAAGGCATGATCAAGTATATCTTCTCTTATCCTTGCTAATGCAGATATATATTCTCTTGCACCGACATAGATACTATACTTTAAACCAAGAAATTGCAATCAAGAGATTCAAGACTTGTATTTGTTAAGAGATATACCTCAAATCTTTTGGCAGCTGCAAGGAATACATCTGGTGACGGTTTCCCCTGTTTAACTTCTGGATCATCACCAGTAACAACATGATGCATCAGTGAAAAAACTTCACCATGTCTTTGTGTTTTCAATTCGAAATGTTTTCTGAGTGACCTGTATGCAAGACAAATTCCATGAGCATATTTTACATAAAATTAGCAAATTGATTTACATTCCGGGACTTAAGAAGAAAGGAAACATTTGACAAACCCGGTTGCAAGAGCCATGGGTATTCCTTTCGCATGGAGGTGCCGAACCAAACGACTGGCTCCTGTAATACAAATATATGATGAAAGGTAGAGAGAAGCAATTAGTGATAACAAAAAGTTAACGCAACTGATGACGTAATTGGAGGTGAAGTTAAATTCATTTTCATAATTAGAAAATACAAAATCCACAGGCACCGTATTTTGAACCCGATTAGTTCATACCCTTTGACAATGTGAAGCTGGTTTTCAGTGTTTTTTAACATTGAACAAGAATTACCAGGGTACTTTCTCATTTAGTTTGGGGTACACATTGTAAATTGTGGGGAACATACAGAATATGGTAAGACATGTGAGACATTAATTACGGAAAACAGCCCAAGGTTGAGAAATTATCATAACACTCCCTATATTTTCTCGGGTTGTGAGGATTGACAGGCGGTAACTTGGAAATTTGCAAAATCTCAAGGGACTCATGGTAACTACTAAACAAGTGAGAGGTGCATGTAATTATCTCTATTTGTCAACCACAAAATAGTTTTACAGTAAAAGAAACTCGTTATAAGATTAAATCTGATACAAATAAATGGGGGAAAATGCATGAAATATATATGCTAGCAAATGCTAAGTATCATCAAGTTACTAAAACCTGGCATGAGTTCACTTGTTGGAAACAACTTTAGCAACGTGTCCTCTCTTTCTACAAGGAAATCTTCAGCTGAGAGTGAGTCGCTGATTCCAGTTTCTTCAACGAAAACTCGAGCAGCTTCTATTGCTTTTTTGCCCATCATTTTAGCCTTCAGAGACCAATCAAAAGTCTTATTGAATCTAGAAAGAATGAGCTCCTGGACTTCAGTGTAGAATTTCTCCGTGTCTGAATAAATTTAAAAATAACAACTCTTTGGTTAATCTATGGATTAGGCAACAAAGTCCTTAAAAACATGTTTAAGCATCAAAACCAAAAGAAAAGACAAAAGAAGAATAACATAGAAGATATGAAAAAATAACCGAAATTGTTTCATTTCACAAAAGTGGGCAACAATTAAACAAATTTGAAGTAGGGATTCTTTAATTGTCCTAATCATAGACCTCTATCTCCAGCTATTTATTATGCTATGGTGATACGGCGGATTGCCATTTGATCAATGTTTGCACGACCCAGATCATAGAGCCCAAGTTAGTTTCAAACAAAGGCAATATATATGTGACAAGGGCAAACGAACATGTACAAAAATGCAATGTCTCTCACACCAACAGCACCATCTATCAAATAAACCTTCCCACGTAAAGAACTCCAACCTGCTCACAAAAGTACTCTTTGTGATGATTAACATTCACTTCAATATTCTGCCTAACAAAGGTCAAGTGAGGGAGCCTATGCAATAATATGGTTCGACACTTGAAATCTCACTCTCTTTAGTAAATAACACCAACCAAAATCTTAATTCCTTATCCACATAAAAAATTGATGCAAATTCAGCACTAGATGACACCACTAACTCTAAACATTCTCAGTAAAGAAACAAGTTAGTAAATAATAGATCAAACTTAACATCTTCTTGTTCATCTTTGGAGTTTTCTGAATTACCACTATGAAGTGGAATAAAACGTGCTTCCGATAAATATGACTAAGCACATTATGATACTACAGAGTAAGAAAGGATGTCTCAAGTCTACACTCTCATCAACTATTATGTTTCTTTCAAGTAATTTTAACAACAGATTCTGGAAATTTTCAGAAGTCTAGGGCTCTGTTTGTTTATGTTCTAGAATTCCATTTTCATGATACTGAATGACAAAATCGTAAAAAATCGTTTACTCTAATCATTATTTTTCTTTTTCTTTCATATTTTACAATTGTTAATCTGTATTTTATTATTACTTTATTCACATAATCATCATATAAATAACTAATTAATCATTCAACACATTATACATCAAACATATCACTATTGATCTGATCGGACACATTTTACGAATTTCAACCAATGTCTAAAAATATTAAAACAAACACATTACTTTGAAATGAATCTTCATATTACGCATTTCCAAGAAATTTTCAAAATCAACTCAAAAACATAAAACAAACATTTTTGTAAAATAAAATTGAGCTATTATCAGGTAAAAAGATTGGTAATTGTTTCCACGCAAATCTGTTAAACGTGAAAGAAATACTACACTGTCTTGGACTCCAAAATTATTCCACAGAGTATGAAATTGATAATCGTCACAGCAAAAATTGAACAAAGAATCGGCAGAATCAACGAAGAATTGAGCTAAAAAAGAGTGCAACTAGGTCGCATTAGCATAACACAATAATTAAACAACACAAATTCAAGTTTGTGAACCTTATAATAAATAATGTGCGCAAAAAAGGACATAATAAAGTTTGAGATTGAAGAAAATAATGAAAACAAAAATTACCGAGTAAAAGTCCATCCATGTCGAAGATGACGTGAGTAATGGAAGGCTTAGCTGAAGAAGGAGCATCTGGATTCGCCATTTTCAGTAACACAGAGAGATCTCAGATGTTGATGATGATGATTAGAGGCTTTAGAGCCTTACTTTTGAAGAATGAATTAAAGAATGAATTAAAGAATGAATTAAATATTAATAGGGGATCTATTTATATTTATACTAGTGCCAGATTTTAGGGAAAAATCCAAAAAATAAATTAATAAAGTTTTTAAAAATAAGTGAAAATAAGTGTCAAATTGTATTCGGTGCATTAGGGACATGAATGTAATTTCAGCTATAAGTTTGTTTGTTAGTTACAGTTAGTTAGTGAGAGGATTAACTAGCTTGTTGATCAAGTTTACTTTTGTTAAGATCAATTAGCATATAAATAGAATTTACATGTATTCCAGCTGTAAGTTTTACACATTCAATAAAGAGGAAATTCCCTTGCGTCTCTCTGCTCATCGAGCTTCATATCCATTAATGGAGTTTTGATTTCTAATATGGTATCAGAGCGTAATCGATCCGGTGATCTTCGATTCTTCATAATTTTTTCTCGATTCGTTCTGTCATGGCGAATCAAATCACTGCCCAAGCTGCGGCACTGAAGCTGCAACCGTCTGATGCACCTGGAATGCTCCTGGTGAATCAAAACCTCGAAGGCGCCTCAAATTATATACAATGGCGTCGTTCTATGGAGATTGCCTTGTCCTGCAAGAACAAGCTTGGTTTTGTCAATGGCAGCTTTCCAAAACCTCCAAATAATGATCCAAATCTCATGCAATGGGAACAAGTCAACAACATGATAATTTATTGGATTCTTAACTCCGTATCCAAAGACATTGGTAAATCCATCCTACATAGCAGCACTGCTGCGATTATGTGGTCCAATCTACATAGGCGTTTTTCCAGCAGCACTGGTTCTCGGATCTTCAGCCTTCGAAAAATGATATCAACGTGCAATCAGGATTCGATGAGTGTTGAAGCCTACTACACAAAATTGAAACAGTTATGGGATGAATTAGACGCGATGATTAACATGCCTGTGTGCCACGCAAACACACATTGCAATGTACTTAAAGCTTGGGAAGAGCAAATCGAGGAACAAAAATTAATGCAGTTTCTAATGGGCTTGAATGACATTTTCAAAGGTGTTAGAGGTCAGATCTTACTAATGAGGCCTCTTCCAGGGATTGAGGATGCATATTCCATGATTCAACAAGAAGAGGCTCAAATGGACGTCTCTCATTTTGGGGTTTTGCCTGATAGTGCTACTGTTTTAATGAGTGGAAAGGGTAGCAATCCTCATAAGACTTGGAATTCACAATCTGTTGTTGACAAGAAGGATCTCTATTGTCAATTTTGTCACCGCAACGGCCATACACAAGACAAATGTTTTAAATTGCATGGCTATCCATCCAATTTCAAGCCACGCGGAAAATTTAACAAGCAAAACCCTGGTTCTCATGATGCTAGAGTTCAGCAAGTCACAGTTGACAGTTTGCCTTCCATTGGTTCGGCTGAGTCCTATGCCATTTCTGATAACTCTTCTACTCCTAAGATCAACAATGCCAACGCTTCCTACCCAATGCCACAACTTACTCCGGATCAAATTACTCAACTTCTCAGTCTTCTTAATAAGTCATCATCATCATCCAAATCTGCTCAGCCTTCTCTGGCAGGTATTAGTTATTGCTTATCTTTATCACACACTTCGAATACTTGGATAATAGATAGTGGTGCTACAGACCACATTACCCATGATCTCACCATTCTCGAATCTCCTCGTTTACTATCCATCCCTCGAGCTGTTCACCTGCCTAATGGATCTGTTGTCTCTGTAACACACATTGGTCATATTACCCTCACTCCTCTTATCACTCTTCAAAATGTCCTCTACGTTCCATCATTCAAACATAACCTCCTGTCCGTTAGTCGGCTTACTTTAGATTCCAACATTTCAGTCTATTTCACTTCACATTCTTGCATATTGCAGGACCTTACGCTGAAGATGGACCTGGAATTTGGTAAAATCACCTCCGGCTTGTATTGTTTTCAATCTGTAATCCCCATTTCAAATTTCAATCTTTCTGTTTCTGAGAATAAGAATGTACTTTGGCACCACCGATTGGGTCATACATCTGTAAATAAACTCAAATGTCTATCAAATTTCATTCCTGATTTGTGTTCTGTGAAACCAATGGATTGCACTATTTGCCCAATTGCAAAACAGTCTCGTCTTCCATTTCATAAACGTGATTCCCTTACTGACAAACCTTTTGCCTTAATTCATTGTGATGTTTGGGGTCCTTATAAGTCACCCACTCCTCAAGGTTACAAGTATTTTTTGACAATAGTCGACGATCACACAAGGAATACGTGGTGTTATCTTATGACTCACAAAACCGAAGTACCCTCGATCATTCAAAATTTCTTTTCCCTTATCCATACTCAATTTAACACATGCATTAAAACCCTTCGATCCGACAATGGCACTGAATTTTTTAACCACACCCTTACTTCATTTTTCCATGCCCATGGGGTCATCCATCAAAGCAGTTGCCCCTACACCCCTCAGCAAAACGGTATAGCTGAGAGAAAACACCGCCATGTACTTGACATAGCCCGAGCCTTACGTTTTCATGCGTCTCTTCCAATTCAGTTTTGGGGGGAATGCATTTTATCAGCCACCTATATAATCAATCGGTTACCTTCCACTGCCCTTCATAATAAAACACCTCATGAAATGCTTTACAATACACCGCCGAAGTATGCTCATATGCGTATTTTTGGTTGCCTTTGTTTTGCCACAATCACCAAACCACAATCCGATAAGTTTGATCCAAGAGCCAATAAATGTGTCTTCATTGGCTATCCTTATGGCCAGAAAGGTTATAAATTGTACGATATTCAAACTCAAAGGATATTTGTCAGTAGGGATGTTAAGTTCGTTGAATCTATTTTTCCCTTTGCTTCGCAGAACTCCTCTTCCAATCCGATTCTTCCATTTCCTTCTGATTTGTCCGAATTTGATTCCTCGTCATCTACCTCTGATACTCCTGTTCAACATAACACTCCTCTTCCCATTCGTGCCTCTTCTAGACAACGAGTACCTCCGCGTTGGCAATCAGACTATATATGTTCCACTCGCTCCATTCCAGATTCATGTTCATACCCCATCACCAACTACATTTCTCTAACCTCTACTCCTTCTGCTTATAAATCATTTGCCTTGAATTCCATTACCCACAAAGAACCCACCTCATATAATGAAGCCTATAAACACCCTCTATGGCGGGAAGCTATGGCATTGGAGATCAAAGCCTTAGAAGATAATCAGACATGGCATATTACTGAGCTTCCCCAAGGGAAGCAGACCGTGGGGTGCAAGTGGGTCTATAAAGTGAAATACAAGTCGGATGGATCGGTCGAGAGATACAAGGCTCGGCTTGTTGCCAAGGGATACACTCAAACCGAAGGAGTTGATTATCACGACACATTTGCACCCGTGGCCAAGATGACCACTGTTCGTACCCTATTGGCCATAGCCGCTTCAAATGGCTGGATCCTATCCCAGATGGACGTAAACAATGCATTTTTACATGGTGAGTTGACTGAGGAAGTATATATGGATCTTCCTCCGGGATTTGTCGTTCAGGGAGGATGTTCTAGACCTGTTTGCAGGTTGGTGAAGTCCCTATATGGACTCAAACAAGCTTCTCGACAATGGTTTGCGAAGTTTTCCTCCACTTTAATTGAGATGGGTTTTCAACAATCTAAATGTGACCACTCGCTGTTTACAAGGAAGGATGGCAGTGACTTTACTGTACTTCTGGTTTACGTTGATGACGTAGTTATGGCCGGCACCAACAAATCGATAATTGACATAATAAAGAAAGTTTTGGATGAAAAATTTAGAATCAAAGACCTCGGTGATCTTAAATACTTTTTGGGACTCGAGATTATTAGAACGAATGAGGGAGTGTATTTAAACCAAAGGAAATATGCACTAGATATTGTCACGGATGCGGGCCTTTCTGGTGCTAAACCAAGCACTATACCCATGGACCAAAATCACAGATTGAATAACACTGATGGAGAAGAAATAAAGGACCCTTCTGCGTATCGACGATTAGTTGGGCGACTTATTTACTTAACAATTTCTAGGCCGGATTTATCTTATCCAATTCACATTTTGAGTCAGTTCATGGCAAGCCCTAGAACTCCTCATTTGAACATGGCACATAAAGTCCTACGATACGTGAAAGGAACTCTGGGTCAAGGGTTGATGTTCCCTGCCCACAAAGACCTAAAATTGGAGGCTTTCTGTGATGCCGATTGGGCCTCATGTCCAATGACACGAAGGTCTATCACGGGTTACTGCATAAAACTTGGGGGGCTCTCATTTCCTGGAAGACAAAGAAACAAAATACAGTTTCCAGGTCATCGGCGGAGTCGGAGTATCGTTCAATGGCGGCCGTATGCTGTGAGCTAACATGGCTCATTAATCTCTTAAATGAATTACAAGTGACGGACTTGACACCTGTGCCACTGTCGTGCGATAGCCAAGCTGCGCTTCACATAGCGTCTAACCCGGTGTACCACGAACGGACAAAACACATCGAGTTAGATTGTCATCTTGTTCGGGAAAAGGTTCAAGATGGTATGATTAACCCGAGTTACGTTTCCACCAAATTGCAAGTAGCGGACCTGTTCACTAAATCTCTTGGCAAAGCCCAGTTATCTCATTTTCTTGGCAAGTTAGGAATTTGCAATGTCTTACAAATTCCAACTTGAGGGAGGATGTCAAATTGTATTCGGTGCATTAGGGACATGAATGTAATTTCAGCTATAAGTTTGTTTGTTAGTTACAGTTAGTTAGTGAGAGGATTAACTAGCTTGTTGATCAAGTTTACTTTTGTTAAGATCAATTAGCATATAAATAGAATTTACATGTATTCCAGCTGTAAGTTTTACACATTCAATAAAGAGGAAATTCCCTTGCGTCTCTCTGCTCATCGAGCTTCATATCCATTAATGGAGTTTTGATTTCTAATAATAAGTCATTTTTTTATAATGCAACTACTTAAAATTAAGTGAATATTTTTCGAATACACGTATATTATTAAAATGTACTTTTATAAATTTCTCGTATCGATAAATGTTGTATTTAACTTGATTTTAATTTGAGAAAATATTTTATTAGAGATTTTTATCAGACATTTAAAAAATATGAATTGAAGCCCATATCATACTTATTATTATTATTGTGATTGAATAAGATGGAATATTTCGTTAATATTTTGACGTGTCATTCAATTTGTACTGTATATGAATATTTCAATCAATATAAGTATTTTGACATTTATAAATTGTAATAATGTTATTCAGACTAGGTGGTTAAATTACATTTTTAAAGGCCTAATATATTCAATTCACCCCAGTTTGGTCCTTAATGGGCCTAAAATAAATTTTTGGTCTCAGGCCTAGAGAGGTGTTATGAGTTATGACCTATAAAATGAAATAATTTTTTAAATACTTTTCTTATTGGGTTATAATGGAATTAAAAAATAAAAGAAAAATATGATTTACTGAATATTTTGAATATGGTATTCAAATTGCATAAAAAGTATATGTACAACAAAAAGTTACAACTTACAAAAATTGGGAAAATTTTAAAAAAATAATATAGTTTTTATTTTTCTTTCAAAAAATAGTATACATTATGGGATCATTCAAAAACTAACCCAATACGGAATTATAGAAGGCGCATAGGTAAAAGGACAAATTAAAGATGATGGGCGCATGCCATCAACTTATAATTTCTGTTTTCTTTTGACGATTTAATTCGTATATTAAGTCGGTTATTTCGTAATATTCGATTTTACTTTTCTCATTTTTTATATTATTTTGGATATAGAGTTCAACATGAAAATTTAAGTTTGATATATAAAGTTTTCAACCACACAAAAATTAGTTTATTTTGATGTTAGTATTTTTACCCCGCCTTCTACAACTCCACATTGGGCTAATTTTTGAATGATCCCACAATGTATACTATTTTTTGAAAGAAAAATAAAAACTATATTATTTTTTAAAAATTTTCCCAAAATTGGGAGTTTCATAGTTCCTTTTCCAAAAAAAAAATTAATTTTTGTACGTTTTCTCCTACGTTTTCAAAACGCTTTTACGTTCCTAATATTTAACCATAAAAAACTTAATCTCCAAAATGAAATTTCAAAGATTAGTAGAAATGATAGAGCTTTGTAGTTTATGTTTAGAAACCCAACCCAATTATCAAATTGAAAATTTTACCGGGTCACCGGTCACTGGTTCAACCGTCGGGTCAACATCGGTCGAACAAGTAATGTCATAATTACGCAATAAATATTAATAAATTCATCAATATTTAATATAAATTTTAAATGTATAAAAAATAGGTGTTTTCCTATATTAAAATATTTTTATTCCATATAAATTTATACCAAAATAATGGAATAATTGACAATTTTTTCAGTAAACAATCAAAATTATGTTCAGATGATATAATTTCCAAATTCTTGAACAAAATATCTTGTATTACAAATGACATTACTACTACATTATTGTATAACAAAATCAAACTTTGAAAAAAGAAATAACTTAAAAGAGTTCTAACAATTTACATACCAACAAAAACTAAAACAAAAAAAACTAGAGTTTTATTAATACTATATTATGATTTGATTTGTTCGAAAGGTTTTTTGAGAACTTCATATTAGAGGAGCAATATAATAGAATGAGATTTTGGAGGGTTTGTGATTTTTTGGGAAAAAAATTAGATTTTATGTTTGAATTTTTGGTATTTCTAAACACCGGACGGTTCGACCGGTGGGTCGAACGGATCTGTGTAAAATTGATCGGTTTTGAGCCAAAAACGATTTTGTGGATTTGATCGGCTCGTTTTAAAGACCAGTTCAAAGCAGTTCAATCGGCCAGTCCGGCGTGGGCTTCAAAACACTTTTCAATCTTCAAAATCAAGATTACTATAGTTGGCACTTGATATTAACCTTTACTTCGGAAAATAAATTTCTTGTTATTATCTTATATTTCACATATTGTTACATCTCCTAGTGCAATAAAAGGGCAAATGATACGTGTAATTATTTAAATTTTGTTATAAACGGCACAAAATAAATCTAATGTCACCAAAAGGCGAAGAGGTTTTTATATATATAAAAATTGAGAACTATTTACATAAATGCAATAATGTATTTATTACCATGTATTTAAAATCCTTAAATTCTCCAATGTTCAGGTCACCTAAATTTATAAATGGCCATCAAATATAATGGCTCATCAAGTCATCAACTTCTCGTGAATGTGCTAATGAGTAATGCCCCAAAAGAAAGGGAATTCACATTCATTGCTTGACTATTCTTTTTTTATTTTTATTTTTTTACTTCCATACCTATATTTTCTTGGGTATTTATATTCCAATTTAATTTGGCTAAATGTAAATTAATTATCACAAAATGATTGATCACTTACATAATATTCAAACGTATTTTTTTCTGAATCAAAATACATATTTTATAAAGTAAATTGTCAATTACATTATATTTAAACTGGGTCGTATTAAAATTTCTTTTTCATTTCGTCGATACTATTTCTCTCACCATTTACATTTCAATTAAGATTATTGTTTGAATTGTTTTATTAAAAGACTAGGACTATACATAAGTACATTAATTACATTGACAAGTACTCTTCCAAAAAATATATATAGTGACAAGTACAAGATAATACAAGAATTTTCCATATATAACATTAGTAAACAAGAACCCACCAAAACCAATTAAAATAGACAATTTAACCCATCACTTTCAAGAAAAAAGAAAATCTTATTATTTTTCTCATTTCGTGTTTCTACCCACTCTCGTCGAGAATGAATATTCTATCTACAATAATATCACATAATTGTAAAATTGACAAGCGTCTGTTTAAAATTAAATTATAAGTGATAAATCAAATAAATAAGTATTTGTCAATTCTACAACGATGTGATACAATTATAGTACACCATTGTGAGATAGAAGATTTGTTCCGACTCCCAACTCACTTAAATATAAGTGTATTTCACGAAGTGGTGCTCAAATCATCTGACGGATACAATTCATTACTTCTGCAAAATACGTATATTTGAACGTGGTTAAATCGAATCAGACTGAAATTTGCCCTTAAAAAATATGTTCTTTGTATTCTTTTTATTTATTAATATTTATAAAATAATTATTATATATATATATATATATATATTCCTATCTTACACACATTTCATACAACAAGACACATTTCTCATCAACTTCATATCTTAACACACCAAAATATGGACAAAAACACCAAAGAATTACATGAGGAAGAAGAAGAAATACTATCCCTCTCCAATTTTCCTTTAAATTCAAATGAACCCGAAAAATCGAAAACCCCGGATCATCTCAACCGTCGATCATCATCCGAGCCGTCCGATTTCTTTGAGTTCTTCAATAATCTCAATGAAGAAAACATCTCTCATGCAGAGGACATAATCTTCAGAGGCAAACTCATACCCTACAAGAACCCTAATTTCGACGATCGGATCCTCAAATCCGTTTCTGATAATTACAATTCAATAAATTTCTCACGAAGATTCTGCGAATCTCTGCCGGAGCAAACTATACACACGAACACGAAGAACAGGCTTAATCGAGGCAGCCGTTCTCTGGATTGCAGAAAAATTCGCCGGAATTCGAGCCTGGTGATGAAATCTGAGGCGTCGGATATTAATCGGAGCTTTTCGAGAGGATCGGTGAGATCTGAACCGTCGAGAGGATCTAAACCTAGGTGGTACGGTTTGCTTTTTGGTGTGGTGAGATTTCCGCCGGAAATGGATATTAAGGATATGAAGAACCGCCAGGTTCGCCGGAGTACGGGGAGCTTGTTTTCGGCGGCGGCGAATGGCGGCCGGAGAAGAATGTGGGGACATGATTGGTTGAGGGTTTTGAGCTGCAAAAGTCATGCGAGTGTGGCTGTGGCGGCAACGTCGTCAATTGGAATTGATATCAATCACGTGACCATCACGTGAGATTTTTCTCTATATATATATATGTTACATATTTTTTTTGTTTTCCTTTGTTATAAATATATTTGTAGAGGTTAATTTTAGTAATAGTGTTATGTTGTGCTAATAATTCTAATGTGTGGTGCTTTAATTACTGCAATAATATGAGTTATTTATTATTAATGAGATGGTAAGCAATATTATGAAATATATTACTAATTATGAAAATATCGAGTAAAAATATTTTGTTTTATTTCAATGTTTATAATAGTAAAAAGGGGGTGCATATATTGTTATTATGTTTAGTTACAATTCAGTTATAATAAAATTTTGTTGCATAGCTTCTATTAATTATAATATTAATTTATCATTAATTATATTATTGAAGGTGGTTAACCATTTAATTTAAGTAAATTTTTGTCGCGGTTATTAAAAATATTTCTTATGCGTAAAGTAATAATCATGGTTCAAAGTTTCTAAACGTTTCCGCCGAAATAGCCGAAACGTTTCTATTTTACAAGTAATGGAAACAAAATCATTCAACATTTTCGAAATTACTTGGTTTCCTAAGAAACTCACGGAGTTTCCATATTTTCCATGGAAACTTTAGAGTTTCCTAGAAACTATTATAAACAATCTCAAAAAATCAGTAAAAAAAGGAATTAAATTTTTTTTTATATATTGTTAAACTTACGAAATATAATTTGAATCAAAATTGGACTCTTAAATCCTAAATAAAATTAAAACAAAATCGCCCCTACAAAGTTCTCTGTTGCAGAAAAATTGAAGCACAAAATTAATTTCTAGGAAGCTAAATTTACTTTATAATATTTTGTAAATTTATAATATTGATTTCGATACGTTTTTGCGTTTCCGAAATGTTTCCAATATTTTACTATTCGAAACTCACCTTCAAAACGAAACTTTGAACCATGGTAATAATTTTGATATTGTCAATTTTGTTAATAATGTTTAAGTCATGAGTGTAATCCCCCATTCTCGGAAAGAAAAAATAATATTATTATTGACAAAATGTAAAGTGGAAAGGTATTAATTAGTACTAATTATGTAACTAATAGGAGTTTTTATTTCGTTACAGTATTAATTTGGACAAATTTAATAGAAATAAGAGTCGATTATAAATTGTCACTATTAAATAAGATTTGTGTAAAATTATCACTATTACCCTTCAATAACAAATATTTGGTGATAAGTTGATGATAAAATAAATTATAACAATGCCTAACAGGCTAACAACAATTTTTATATTATTTTAAAATTATCAATAATGACAATTTTAATAATTTTAAACTCACGATTAAACTTCTGTAAATAATTATATATAGAAAAAATAAGGGTTATTGCCATTATAATTTCATCATTAGCTACAATTTTAGCAAAACAAATTATCATAATTTGATCACTAATACTATTTTTTTCTAACGATATGATCAAAAATTATTATATGGGGGAATATATGATGCAAAATTTAGCATGCGTATGCAAAATTAATGGATTATGTCACTATAATTAATAAGCACTTTGCTTTACGTCCAAGAGAAGATAATATACAGTTTGGGATTGCAACTTTAGACACATTTTTGATGATGATGTTTTCAATGATTTGATGATAATCCCTGTACTTAGAAATTAATCGACAATGTTTTAGTTTAAAAAAAAAATTAAAATTGGATTTTTACATATTAAAAAAAAAAAAAATTGGAGAGAGGTTCGTAATTGTACAATATCTAATGTATTAAAATATAATTAATGGTCAAGAGGTTCATATTTTCATATAGTTCAAGGGTCAATTACATATCCCTAGCAGATTCATATTTAAAAAAAACACTGCTAAATCCACGTGTTTATTAGATTTTGGATTAAATATTTCATACAGCTCGAATATCTGGAATTGTTATCCATAAATCAGTTTATTATCCGTAAAGCGTGTTCATTTATAGGATTCTTTATAGTATAAATATGACACACAAAATCTGAAAATACGATTCCACGTTAAAATATATCGAGTTAAGTACAACTCGTATATGAATCTATCGTAAATGAATATGAATTGGTATTAGGTCTTTGAGGCAATATAATTATGTAAGCCAAAAGAAACAAAATCCAAAAAAAAAAACTAAAAAGAAAGGAAAAATATTAAAGAAAAGGATAAGAATTTTGTCTTCCATATTGAATTGTGGGCCAAAAAATTCAATGAAGGTCACAAGGGGCACGATGATGACATTAATATTACTTTAATAGGCCCTTATTCAAATTTATTATTTTGATTTCAATAGTGGAATAATTAATTTATTTGCAATAACATGAATTAGGTAACGTACATAAAAGGACAATTTCCATGATATTTGTATTAAAGTTATATTTGTTTTCAAATAGTTGGTTATTGATGATTCATAAGGTCCAAGACAAGGAGACGTATTAATTCTATTATTGAACATATTAAATAAATTGTTGCCTTGTATTTTAGTTTCGTTTTAGCACAAAAGTATTATTAATAATAATGTGAAAGTCGATATAAGAATTTTTATTTATCAAAATAATAATGTGCAAAAAGTTTTCTTATGACATCTTTTTGGCACAAAAATGAGATTTCATAAATAACATACACCATTTTCACATTATTTTCATCAATTTTTTTCTTTTCAATTATATTTTTTTTAATCTTCATATAACTACTCATCAATCATATATATATTGTTTTACAAATTCACTAATCAAAATCATATATAACAATAATTATTTCTTTCTCTTTCATACTATTAGATATGGGTATTTGTGTAATTACACATAAGTTGTTATTTCTGTTATAAGCGTGTTTGTATATTGTGAACAGGGGATACATATATATATCCTTTGATAGTTAGGGTTCTGTACTTGAGATTTATTCAAAAAGATCAGAAATAATATTTGTTTCCTTTCGTACATATCTTCTTTCTTCCATGGATTCTTCAACCTGTTGTTGCTGTATTGTCATGTTTCTTAACATGGCATCAGAGCCATGATAGAGATTCTGCGATTATTCATCAATCCTGTTTCCGCTGCGATTGAGGTGTCAAATTCTCAGAAAATCGGTTCGATTATTTTCATCTAAATTCGTTTCTCATCGATTCTCTGTAAGGGACGTTTTTCCCCTCTTTTATCCTCTGCAATTTTTCCTGTTCGTTCTTGATTACGATTTATAGCTATGGCCACCAAGAACGCCATTGATATCAATAATCCTCTCTACATACACCCTTCAGATTCACCGAACATTGATCTGGTTTCGGATGTTTTAAAAGGCTCCGAGAATTATAAAGTTTGGAGCAGAGAAATGATAGTTGCTCTCGAAGCGAAAAACAAAATCGGTTTCATAGACGGTTCGTGCAAGATTCCTGCAGAAGATGATTTCTTGATTTCTCAATGGAAAAGGTGTAATGCCCTAGTGAAATCATGGATCCATAGGTCTCTTTCCAGAGAGCTTATTCATGGGGTAGTCTATTGTGAATCTGCATGCGTAATTTGGAGTGATTTGAAGGAAAGGTTTGATCGGGTGAATGGTGCACGGATGTATGCTTTATACAAGGAGATTAATACGATGACACAAGGAACAAACACAGTGACAACATACTATTCAAAATTACGCCAGCTTTGGGATGAATACGAGTCTTTGGTGCCCTCCCCATCGGCTGAAGTGACGAAAGAATACTCAGATTTCTGTATTCAGCTGAAGATGATGCAGTTTTTAATGGGCTTGAATGAGTGCTACAGCAGTACTAGATCCAACATTCTGATGATGTCTCCTTTGCCAACACATAGCCAGGCATATTCTATTCTCAACAATGAAGAAACACAGAGGAGTATTCAGTCCCCAATGAGTGAACAACCTATTGCTTTCTATTCAAACACACAGGGTAATAATACTTTTAAAAAGGAATCACTTGTGTGTGAACATTGTCAAGGAGTTGGCCATACCAAGGCAACCTGCTTCAAGGTACATGGTTTTCCCCCAAACTGGAGAGGGGGAAGAGGAGGCCGGAGTAACAGAGGCAGGGGAGGAAGATATGGAGGCAGGAATTCCAACTATCAATCCAATCAAGTGTACTCTGAAAAAGGCTTTGAAAATACTGATATGAACAAAGATGAGAAGACAGGAGATTTTAAAACAGAGAACATTCAAACTCAGACCTTCACTCCACAACAATATAATCAAATTCTGAATCTGCTGAATGGTGCATCTAGTGTCAAGCCTGGTGATCAACAACCTAAGGTCAACATGGCAGGTATAATTGCTGATGACAATTACTTGTGCACACACAACACATCCACATGGATCATAGACAGTGGTGCCAATCAACATATGACATGTGATTATAGCATTCTATCTGACCCTATACATGTGCATCATGGTTCTGTTGACTTACCTAATGGATGTAAAACTTGTGTAACACATAGTGGCACAGTAAATATTGACAATGATATTGACTTAAAACAGGTCCTGCATGTTCCAGGTTTTAAACATAACCTCTTGTCTGTTTCTAGGTTCACATCCATGAATAATTGTTCTATTACTTTCTATCCACATTTTTGCTTAATACAGGATTTATGGACTGGACAGACAAAGAGGATTGGTAGGCTTAAGGATGGACTTTACTATCTAGAATCTATCAGAGGCAGGACTTCCCCAGATAATTGTAAAAACATTACTACTTTTTGTAATACAGTTTCTGTTAGCAGTAGTGAGAAGATGTATGATAAGCCTACTCTTTGGCACTTAAGGTTTGGCCATATGTCTTTCAATAGATTTCTATACTTACCTGAACTAGGGCTTAAGAATGAGACACACCAAAAACACTGTCCAGTTTGCCCCTTAGCCAAACATAGCAGGACACCTTTTCCTAAGAGTAGTAGTGTTACTCATGGTATTTTTGAATTGTTACATATTGACATTTGGGGGCCTTATAAAGAGCCTACATATAATAATGAAAGATATTTTTTGACTATTGTTGATGATTTTTCTAAGTCTACTTGGGCCTTTTTAATGCAATTCAAGTCTGATGTGCTTTCTATTATGAAAAACTTCTTTACTTTTGTGTCCACACAATTTTCTGTTAATGTGAAACAAGTGAGAACTGATAATGCATGGGACTTTTTTAAACATGAATGCAGACCCTTATTTCTATCTCTTGGCATTATCCATCAAAGTTCTTGCCCATATACACCACAACAAAATGGTGTAGTAGAAAGAAAACATAGGCATATATTGAATGTTGCTAGGGCTTTAAGATTTCAGTCTCATGTTCCATTGAAATTCTGGGGTGATTGTGTTTTAACTGCAATTTATATTATTAATAGAACTCCTTCACCCTTGATAAGAGGTAAAACACCTTACTCTATCCTATATAACAAGTCACCTCAATTTTCACATTTAAAAGTGTTTGGATGCTTGTGTTATGCTAAGATTTTGCCGCAAAATGATAAATTTCAACCAAGATCCAGGCCTTGTGTGTTTTTAGGATATGCAGTGGCACAAAAAGGTTATAAACTCTTAGATTTAGATTCTGATGCTATCTTTATATCTAGAGATGTTTTGTTTCATGAAAATATATTTCCTTTCTCTAAACCTGATTCAGATTCTAATCTGTTTGCTAGCATTGATACTCATAAATATGTTGAGGAAATTGTTCAGCCTTATGTTGAAATTGTTGAACCTGAGCAATCTGGAGACATTCCAGAAACTGTTCCTAATGAAGCTAATATTGATGCTCCTGACAGTAATGTCCATTTGAGAAGATCAACCAGGGTTCCTCAACCTCCAGTCGGACTATGTTGCATCTAATGTTTCTTCTACTCTTCATCCTATATCCCAATATTTGTCTTATGATAGATTCAGTCCTTCATATCAAGTGTTTTTGTCCTCTATTAATAATGAAACTATACCCAACTCCTTTTATGAAGCTGTTAAATACCCTGAATGGAAACAAGCTATGGACATAGAAATCCAAGCTTTAGAGTTAAACAAAACTTGGGAGGTTGTGAATTTACCTCCAGGAATACAACCCATTGGCTGTAGATGGGTATATGCTATAAAATACAAATCTGATGGGACTATTGACAGGTATAAAGCCAGACTTGTGGCTAAAGGATTTACACAAAAAGAGGGCCTTGATTACCATGAAACCTTTTCTCCAGTGGCTAAACCAGTCACTGTTAGAACCTTAATAGCTTTAGCTTCTAATAAGAATTGGCCTCTTTATCAGATGGATGTTACTAATGCTTTTCTGCAGAGAGACTTGAATGAAGATGTCTATATGCAGGTTCCTCAGGGATTTAGCATTCAGGGGGAGTCATCAGGTAAAGTTTGCAGACTGCTGAAATCCCTTTATGGATTGAAGCAGGCTAGCAGACAGTGGAATCTGAAATTTGTTAGTGCTATGCAAAAAGCAGGTTTTACCCAGTCTAAACATGATTATTCTTTATTTACTAGAGTTATAGGTGATGACATTGTTATGTTATTGGTATACAGTAGAAACTCTATAAATTAATACTCTTGGGACCACCAAAATTTATTAATTAAAAGAGTTATTAATTAATCGATAAATTAATATTTATTAATTTATACATTAATTAATATTTTATTAATTTATAATGAAATATTCAGTTTACAAATACCATTCAAACTTTCACTTAATTATAGTACAATGCATGTACAACAATTAAAAAATATTTTTTTTATATAAATACAAGATAATATAATAATGCTAACACAAATAAATCATACACATACGATATGCCTTCTAATCTTAAAGGTGTGAAAAAAAATAATAATGACCGACGAGATTCGAAGAGCATTACGCAAGCACAACAAGGATAATCCAAGTCTCACTCAAAAACAATTGTAAGAATGGATGTTAGCAATTATGCAAGTACAACAAGGATAATTCAAGGACAATTGCAAACTGATTTAAAAAAAAAAAAAGACAATTGAATTATTTTTCAAAAAAAATTCATAAATCATTCATGTAATATGTAGTATATAAGGAATTATTAATTTATATATTATATGGGACCTATAGAAATTATCAAAAATGTATTATCTTATAATTTTAGCGAGTTTATTAATTTAGCACCCTATCCCCGAATTGGGACCGGCCAAAAATATTATCTTAGAGAGTTTATTAATTAATCGAGTATTAATTTATCGAGTTTCTAATGTATGTTGATGATATTGTCATCACAGGTTCTAATGAAAATATGATAAAAGATTTGAAATCTGTTTTACAAAGCAGTTTTTATATGAAAGATCTAGGCTTATTAAAATATTTTTTGGGTATTGAGGTGGCTAGATCTAAACAGGGGATTTATCTTAACCAAAGGAAGTATACTTTGGAGCTTTTGAATGATGCAGGAATGCTTGGATGCAAACCAGTGAGTATTCCCATGGAACAAAACACAAAGCTCAGTTCAGCAGATTATGATCAACATTTAAAAGCTGATATAAGTGATCCAGTGGTGGACAATGTGAATTTTTATCAGAAAATGGTGGGTAAGCTAATCTACCTTTGCTTAACAAGACCAGACATCAGTTATGCAGTGCAAGTTTTAAGTCAATTCATGAGCAAACCAAAAAGATCACATATGGAAGCTTTAATGAGGGTGCTGAGATATCTTAAGGGAAGACCTGGACTTGGATTGTTAATGGCAGCCAAAGGAGATTTGAATATTAAAGGTTACTGTGATTCAGATTGGGCAGCATGCCCAATGACTAGGAGATCTCTTTCTGGTTTTGCAATTCAGATTGGAAATTCACTTATATCATGGAAGACAAAAAAGCAGAATGTGGTTTCAAAGTCTTCAGCAGAGGCAGAGTATAGAGCCATGTCAGCTGTGGTTGGAGAGATAATTTGGCTTAAAGGATTGTTAAAAGACATGAGGATAGAACAAAAGGATCCTGTGCATTTATATTGTGACAGCAAATCTGCAATACACATTGCAGCCAACCCTGTTTATCATGAACGGACAAAGCACATCGAGGTCGATTGCCATTTTGTGAGAGAAAAGATCCAAGATGGTACTATAATCACTCATCACATTAGTACTCAAGAGCAGCCGGCCGACATTCTTACTAAGGCCTTGGGTAAACAACAATTTGATCATCTTTTGTGCAAGTTTGGTGTCATGGATCTTTATGACAACAAACTTGAGGGGGAGTATTAGATATGGGTATTTGTGTAATTACACATAAGTTGTTATTTCTGTTATAAGCGTGTTTGTATATTGTGAACAGGGGATACATATATATATCCTTTGATAGTTAGGGTTCTGTACTTGAGATTTATTCAAAAAGATCAGAAATAATATTTGTTTCCTTTCGTACATATCTTCTTTCTTCCATGGATTCTTCAACCTGTTGTTGCTGTATTGTCATGTTTCTTAACACATACTTTATAATATATATTATTATTATTATTATTATTATTATTATTATTATTATTTTATTCACATAGTCATTATATACATAACTAACACAATCATTCAAAATATCATTCATTAATCTATCTATTTATTTAATATATTTCACAATTTTTAATTAATTTTTATATACATAAACTACACAGTACACACGTAATTCTCATACGAATTTTTGTATCACACATTTTACAAAATATTTCTAAATTCAAACTTAAAAATTTGTACAAAACATATTCAGAATAAATTTCTTTAAAGTAAAATAATAGATTGTCCAAATGAAACGTGTTTGAAACAATAACATAAAGAAAAAATATCCTACATAACGTGCATATCTATTGTCCCATAAACAAGTATTCCATTTCCAACAATACTTTTTGATAGGTAAACCAAAAAACAAGAAAAAATATTTTTTTTTCTTTAAATTGAAGGAAAAGTCTTTAAAGAGTAAAATATCTAGGGTTATTACCATATATATGAAAGTTACTCATGCTATTTCTTATAAAAAAAAATAATCTTATTAGCACTCAAGCTCTATTTTATTTTTGTGAAAAAGAAAAAAAAAATGCCCTTCATTATGTAAAAAATATTTCTTGAAGATAATATATCTTATTCTCTCTAAATCTATTTAATATACACACATTAAAGTTACTTCAACCTACAATATCACGAAATACGCACAAATTAGAAACAGTATGGATAATATTATTGATATTGCGAACTCAAATAATAAATAATTTCATCCTACAATATTCAGATATAAAAACATTTATACTATTTTACTCATGACCATTCATTATAAATGAAGACTCTAAATGGCAAATCGTAGAAATTTCAAAATAAATCAACTAATTTCGAATAAAAATAAGATCTTAAACTATTTAGTTTGGTATTGAATAATTAATGAAAATAAATCAGTGACAAATAGGATTTGTTTACGTTAAAATAACTCGTATTAGTTTTTAGTTAATCCCCTTTATTATTCTAGTAGACAAGTTTGAGTAAATCTTTTTAACCTTTGCTTCACTTGATTGAGAAGCATGATAAAAGATGAATTATTGATTTTTCAGGCTTTCACACATGATTATTTTATAGGTTAAACAAAATAATATGCCTTATGGTTCTATGTTGTGAAATGATAGAAACAAGAATGCTTTGTTATTCTCAATTCACATGTCTCTAAAAATTGGTTCCCTTGACATCAAATGATGAAGTAATGAAATGGTATTATTATGGAGTTTGGGATTCTAATTTTCTATATAATTATAATATATGTTTAATTTTAGTATATAATTTTTTTTATATATATAAATGATTGTGATAATATCGAAATTTATAGTGTTCGAGGTCATAATATCATTTAGAACAATTTATTCACTCTGGTACATGTGAAAATTATATATTTCATCGAACTGAACTTTTGGCACAAAGTTGAAATTAATACCAACATATACATCTTAAATTTATCAATAATTATATTTCTCAAATGTTCGTTGATGACCATAATGGTCTTATTTGGTGACTATTACTCAACATTTCGACTTAAATTTTTTTTAAGAAAAGGGTGAAAAAGAAAATTAAATTAAATTCCATTTCTTTCAATTTTCTTCCAACAAATTAAGTACATAGATATAATACATTTGCACGTATTTTGCTTTTAGATTACCATTCAAAAATTAAATATATAGAGGACACCTTCTTTTCAATAACATGTCACGAAATTCAATTTCCAAACATATATTAGATTTGAATTAATTGAGCATTTTAATGGCAGCTCAAATTTCTCTATCTAGTGGGTCCCACGATGGTCTATGACCCCACCAGGATTCTTCACACCTAGCAATAAATAACAAGCGAAGGGACACGAGAAGAAGCTTGTCATACAATATATTAATGTAATAATAATAAATAATAATAATAACAACAATGCATAGGTTGTTTTTGTCTGGTGATAAAAGCAAAGAAGTCCTTTGAAAGCTTCACAATGGTGATACCTTTTCTTTTTCCATGCTGTCTATTAATTATTAATTAAGTTGAACTCGAATTTTTTTTATCAAAATGGAAACAAGAATTCAAATTACTTGATTGTTTTAACTCGATTGATGCAATAAAATCGATCAATCTATATAACCGACCGTCGATCAGTACAATAAAATCGGTCAATCTGTAGTAAAATTGATCAATTTACATTTGGTTATGTAGGGAAATTATATGGCGGCCCGATCAATGCAACAAAATCAGTCAAATCTGCAATAAAATTCATCAATCTACATATGATTATGTAGGGAAATTATATGAGGACCATCGAAAAGTGGAATAAAATCGGTGAATTCGCAGTAAAATTGGTTTATACGCTTGGTTCTGTAGGAAAATTATATGGCGAACCGTCGATCAGTTCAATAAAATCAGTTGATCACTTCAATAAAAATTTGCAATAAAACCGATCAATCTACATATGATTATGTAGGAAAATTGTATCAGGACAATCGATCAGTGCAATAAAATCGGTCAAAAGAATAAAATCGGTCAATCTACATTTGGTTTTGTATGGAAGACCGTCGATCAGTGCAATAAAAGCAATCAAACTGCAATAAAATTGGTCAATCTACATAACCTATGGTTATGTAGGATAATTATATGATGGACCGTCGATCAGTGCAATGTCAGTCAATCTGCAATAAAATCGGTCAACCTAAATATGGCGGTACGTCGACCGGTCCAATAAAATCGATCAATCATAAACCACTAGATCCAATAACTACAAGTTAAAACTACCCACATCCACTTGATCTTGTAGTTTTGGTTCCATTTAGGGGCCATTTTTTCTAGTGCATTATGGAATTATCCATCATTCAAGCTCCTCTGTCCTCTACTAATATGGCTAGACAATATAATGTGAATCCAAACTAAACTTTCCACATGTACAGATAAATAAATGAACAATAATTAAAGTTGCTATGAACAATGGTGGGAGATGATGTATAATAATGAAAAATAAACATCTTAGATAAACATAAAATGGTGAAAATGAAACAGACAAATAAAACTTGCTGGTCAAATTTGCAGATTATAACTACAGTATGATGTTTAACTATTAACAAATACATGGCTATTTAGAGATGCAAATCTTTCATATATGTATATTACATGGCAAAATTGGTACCTTAAGTTGGCTTGTACACAAATTTAATACTCTAAATTGGACCAGTTGCAATTTGGGTACCATATGTTCAAAAAATTGGCAATTTCAATACAAATTTCGCCGAAAAATCATAAATTGACCGGAAAAAGTCACGTGCGTGGCACGTGACCCACAATTTGGGAATTTTTCTCCCAGTTTGGGGATTTTTGCTCCTAATTTGGGGATTTCTGATTTTCCCTCCAATTCCACCTAATTTTTAATTAAACAAAAATGAGGGTCGCCTGATTCCATCTGATTCAATTGTACCTTTATCATCCGAACTGGAATAGGGTCGCCTGCAATCAGAAGAACCGGACGAACCGTAGAAGGGAGAACTGTAGGAAGAGTAAAGAGGCGTCGTTCGACGGCTGAACGCTATACGGAGTAAAACGGAGCTCCGGTGAAATGCCATGATTAGATACAGTTCGAAATCAATAATATTGAAAGCGAATTAAATGTAATTGAATTTGTTGAATGAAAAGGTGGGGAGATGATGATTTGTCAGTGGAGAAGATAAGAATCAGTCAACCAATTCGATCCAAATTTGGATAATGTATAATATATTAGTTTATTAAGTTGCAGCAGCCTGCAATATATATAATATATATTATATATATATATAAACCATAATCCTTATCCATCTCCAACAAGCTGCTATACCCAGATCCCACTAAATTCAAGCCAATAAAGATTAAGAAGATCGACTTAAAAATAAATTACAAGATCCATTGTTGAATTTTGGCTCACTGAGCTTTTTGATTTTTGATATTTTTTATTATATTATGATATGTATATATATATATATATGTTAAATAAGCTCTCAAGATCACAAAACTCGGCCCATTTAGACTGTGTTTGCATAATAGTGAAAAAGAGCAGAGAATATATGTGACAGATATCAAAATAAAGACTTACAAATATTATTCAGAGTTATATTTTGCAGTATCCAAAGTACCAAATCTTCACCTTATGCAAATGAATATTAGCACCTAAAGTATATATTTCTGCATTTAATTTCATTATAAAGATGACAATAATTGAAATAGACTTATAATTTGATCTCAAATTCCCCACTTTCATGAACTTGTTTCACTTGCTTATCATAATACTCATCTTCATCTTCTTCGTCGACATTTTCTTCTTCGTCTTTGCTTTCGTCTTCCTCATCTATGCCCCACCCGATACCCGAAATTGACCTCGAAATGGGGGCAGGATTTCTGGCTTCAATAACAATGGACATAATCTCTTGTGTGCTTTGAAGTGTAAAACTGGGCTTGTATTTCTGGAAATAGATGGCTTGATTTGAATTTGAAAGTTCCTTGGGTAATTTCTTCAAGAACCATGGATGGCTCTTGATCTCTTTTATACTTATTCTCTGCGTGGAACATGTTCAAATTGTGTAAGAATGATTATCCATGCAGTATATATATATATATACACACACAATGGAATTGGAGGGAAAATCAGAAATTCCCATATTGGGAGCAAAAATCCCCAAATTGAGGGCGGCCAATTTATGATTTTCCGGCGAAATTTGTATTGAAATTGCCAATTTTTTGAACATATGGTACCCAAATTGCAAGTGGTCCAATTTAGAGTATTAAATTCGTGTACAGGCCAACTTGAGGTATCAATTTTGCAATTTGGCCTACATTACACTATTCCTAGCACCACAAGTATATCATACACCACCAAATATACCACAAATAACACCAATATCATAGACCACAAACGAGCAAGTATTACCCGGACCCGCTCGTTATCCGTTCATCTTTTATCACCCGACCCAACCCAACCCAATCATTTATTCGATGGGTCTGTTGGACGGGTATATCCGGATAAAAATGATATATCGGTGGGTTATTACCCGACTCAGTCCAATTTTTCTTTTAAAAAATATTTTTATAGCAATTCTCACATATTTATTAGAGAATTTATATTTTATCTTTTTTTTCTTAATTCGTCAGTCTTTGATTAATTGTAAGGATGTGATTATTGAAAAAAAAAACTAAACAATATTTGATTTTTTTGTTTATTATTTTCTAAATCGTATGACAAATGTGTAAAGTGGCGTTACTTCAATAAATTAGAAATGTGTAAAATTAGTTTTTATTAATGGAGATGAATACAAGAAGTGTCCAGGGACATTAAGGTCAAAACTCATGAATGAACTTTTATATTTTGACACGATAATAGAGAATTAATTGAGTACGATAGACCCATGAATTTTATATGGGTAAATACACTGACGCTTGATTGACAATAGCACTAAACACATTATTATTCTGATCATCAATGGTAGTAACGCCTAGAACGTATATAGAATTGACAAGGCGATAAACACATATCGCCAAAAATTAAATTAATCACATATTCTAACATAAAATGTCATAAGGTTTAAAATAAGATCCATCATGACTACTTTTTAATATTTAATTCAAAAATTTGAGTAAAAATATTGAATTTAAATAATTTTTCCTCACTTTTATTGTGGAAAAAAATATTAATATTTCATCCAATTAGAACATAAAATTTTATAAACTCATGAGATGACTTTTAGAAATAATTCGAAATTTTGGGGTGAAATATTATTTTTCCTATTTTCAAAATTTGCATTTTTCCCACCCTGATTGATATGTTATTGTAGCGCCTTGAAATTCAAAACTTGCCCAAAAATGAAACCAGAAGACCTCCTGCACCACCCTCTCCCCACCGCAACCCCCAAACTCACCCTCGGCTGTCCCCGCTTAAACCGCCTTCTCCACGGCGGCGTCCCCTGCAACACCATCACCGAAATCGTCGCCGAAAGCGGCACCGGCAAAACCCAGCTCTCCCTTCAGCTCCTTCTCTCCGCCCAGCTTCCCACTTCCCACGGCGGACTTTCCGGTGCCGCCCTTTATCTTCACTCCGAATTCCCTTTTCCTATCCGCCGTCTTCACCAGATTTCATCAGTCTACAGGCCTCAACTTAGTCATAACCCTCTGGATCGTATTTTTGTCCAGCCCCTTTATTCTGCAGACCACCTGCTCGACGTATTGCCTCGCTTGGATTTTTTGGTGCCCAAGTTGGGAATTAAACTTATCGTGATTGATTCAATTGCGGCGTTGTTTCGTGGGGAGTTTGAGAATACTGGGATTGAGTTGAAGCGGAGGTCGGGGATTTTCTTTAAGGTGTCGTCGAGATTGGGGTTTTACGCGAGGAAATTTGGGTTGGCTGTTGTGGTGACGAACCAGGTTGTGGATGTGATGGAGGGTTCGAGTAGTTTGAGGATTGGGAATTCGGTGTCGTTGTGTTCGTCTGGTAGAAGGGTTTGTGCGGCGTTGGGGTTGTCGTGGGCGAATTGTGTGAATACGAGGTTGTTTATGTGGAGAGAGGAGGAGAGAGTGGGAGAAGAAGAAGGGATTGTTGAACGTGTACAAACGAGAAGGTTTATTCAGGTTGTTTTTGCGCCACATTTGCCGGATTGTTCTTGTGAGTTTGTAATTAGAAGAGAAGGGGTTTTTGGAGTTGATTGATAAGCAATTTGGGGTTGATGAAGATGATAGTGGATGATATTTATTGCAGAATCATAGATTCAGTGTGGAAGGTGATCGGATTGTTGAAGAAAGAAGCCAAAATTTTGGTAAGTTCCTTTAGAGCTGTGATTATATTCGTTCCAAAAACTATCATTGGAAGTTGCATGTGTTCTAAATTTCTCAGTGCGTAAACTCATGTGATTGATCAATACGTCGGTTGAACTCGTTTCTCTTTTGTTTACAATGTGTAAGCTTGTCATGGTGTATTGCTCTCTAAGATTATTTGTAGTTATTTCAGTGTCTTCTCAAGGATGATTCATTCTTCAATGATGCATCAGCATTTTCTCCTTCTGTATACTTAAAAAGACGAATTAAGTATAAGAGTAAACATTTTGCTATAAGGTGTGATTCTTCTCAGTTAGTTTAACCATTAGTAAATGTTCATAACAGTGAAAGATATAGAAGAAATACATCATATACAATAGGGCACTAGAGATAGATACAACTTCTCGAGTCTAGCTTTGCATCAAATGATGTGAATCCCTTTTAGAGCTTGCATTACTTTCAATAATGTCCTTATTTACCTTTGGTCATTTGGATAAGAACATTGCAATTTCAAAACTAAAATTTCTGGGGAAAAAATAAAATAAAACGAGTGTCGAGAAAGAGTATTAGTTGCTGAATTGTTTCTCATAATCTATTCCATTTATTTGTTTGCAGATATTCAAGTTTGCATTATAATTACCAGAGGTGATTCTGTTTCCTTCCCGACAAATCTGAACTTGTGGTCAGCCAAAGCAAAATCGAGCATGTTCATATAATAGCCAACATTAATCTATGGTGAACCCTACTACAACTTATGGTTCTGATCGATACTCGAGTCTCAAGTCTCTGGAGCCCTTACGAGTGAGTAACTGTTACTTTTATAGGCATCTCTACAGGTGGATTTCATATATGAATATTGAATAATCCCGGTTAAAATTATAACTAATAGGCAGCTTAAATGTATACATAACATTTTTATGTTGGAATATAACTAATTACAATCACATTACTCTTTTATTACATAATTCGTATGGCATTTTTGTATGTGCAATTTGTGCAGCCTAACTAACATGTAAAGCTTTAAGTTAGAAGAAAATTTGTAACTTGAGGGCCTTGGCCTTTTGTTGGTTCTTGTGTTGTATCTTGTGATTGTGAAGTTTATTTTATCAAAGGCATATATATATATATATTCTTCTATATCTTCAATTTCTGCAATTAGATAGAGAACCCTAGATCACTCTTAAGTTACATTTTGGCATCTGAATGTCAATCATGGAATAGTCTATGATTTTGGTGTTAAAGATGTTCGAAGTCGTAGAATAATTGAGATAAAGTAAATAATTGAACATACAATGCATTGTATCATGTTCTTTAGATACTGATCTAGTGTATATCGTTGCTTGTATGTGGGTTCTCGTTTGGAACGAGTAAATTGTATAACCCAACTGAGATTTTTTATTAGAGTCAAAATTTCGAATTTGGATATCTCCGAACCAATATTAAGTTAGGATATATCTCCTTATTATAAAACTGATATTAATGCATAATTGAATAAAATATAGTCAATAGGATAAAATTATAACTACTTGTTAAGTGCAAAATTGAGAACAATTCAAATTTTATAAATTTTTAAGTGACCAACTTAAAAACAATCGACAAAACAAGTACAAAATTGAAAACAATTCAAATTTCATAAATTTGTAAGTGACTAAATTGAAAACAATAGAAAAACTGAAGGCCAAAGTGAAAAAAAAAACAAATAAAAAAAGGGAAAATAAGTTGCATCAAAATTAGCCCTGGGTTGGAGTCCAGAGCCAATTTGCACTCCATTATAACGTGGGTTGGAGATGCTCTTAATATTCAAAAAGTCTAAATATATATATAAAAAACATAATCCGTTGAGAAATTAGAGCAAAAATACTTTATTATACCTATAGTACACATATGAACATGATTGAACCATGAGTTTGGATTCATTTTAACAATGAAATATAAACGAACAATAGCATTTAATTGAAATTATATGATATGATATTGATTCTCATGACCCGTCAAGAAAGCAATGTTTTGAAACCCAATCAAGTCATCGAACCGGAAAATTGACCAGGTCACTGGTTCAACTGTTGGGTCAACACCGGTTGAACCAGTGATGTCATAAGTATGCAATAAATATTAAATAAAATACTAAAATTTATTAAAAAATTTTAAACATAAAAAATAGGTATTTTCCTATATTCAATTATTTTTAGTACATATATTTATGTCAAAATGATGAAAAAAAATTGAAATTTTTTTAGTTAACAAGTAATAATATATTCAAGTGATATAATTTCCGAATTCATGGAACAAAACATCATATATATACATTTCAAATGACATAATTGATTTATCATTGCATAATAAAGCCGACAATTTTGAAAAAAATAACTTAAAAGAGCTCTAATAATTTGCAAACTAACAAAAACTAAAACGAAAAAGACTTGAGTTTTACCAATATTAATATGTTTTGATTTGATTTGTTCGAAAGAAAAGTTTTTGAGAACTTTATATTGGAGGAGCAAAATAATAGAATGAGATTTGGGAGAATTTGTGATTTTTTGGGAAAAAAATTAATTTTTAAGCTTGAATTTTGGAATTTATAAAAATCGAACGGTTCGATTGACTCAGGACCGGTTTTACCGAGTCACCGGTCCGACCGGTGAGTCGAACGGTTTTGTGCCAAATTGACCGGTTTTGAGCCAAAAACAGTTTTGTGGGTCTGACCGACTCGTTTTAAGGACTGATTCCGGATCAAAGCGGTTGAACAGGTCGGGCTGGGCTGGGTTTCAAAACATTGCAAGAAAGTGGAGGAAAAAAAATACTTTACCCCGAACATATCAAATTAATTAATTTGAACAAATGTGTATTTTGGCGATCACATTGTTCTCATTTCTATAAACATCATTATCATGATTCTTGCTCCTAATTTTGAACTAAACATTTTAGATTTTCACACTATTCAATTAAATATGTCTTGGTCAAGTTAGGGACATTTTCAAAGGTTGAAATCTTTATCTTGACCACATGCTTTCCACTTCAAGAATAGCATGTCTTTTTCTTTCTAATTGCCCATAAATTTTGCTTGTCCAAATCTATATAAGAATATTAATTATGTCATCATTCCAATTATGATTCAAATTGAAAAATTTCAATTGAAAAGAAGAAGTTCAAATTGGGTAAATTATATTAATATGGCATATGACATGAACAAACTATATACAGAACAAAACCAAGACCTTATATAAAGTGAAATACTACATATGATGCCAAAAGTTTCCCTATATGGATTTATAACACAAATACAGTAATGTAGTATTGCCAATTTAATACAACTCAATTAGGTCATATTTTAAATTAGATTTTGTAAATCAATTGTTTTTATTATTATCCATTAATCAAGTGTCAATTTTTTTATTAGAAATAATATTATGATCTATTAACTTGATTAATAAAAGATTGTCAAAAAAGGGACATTTCCTTGCCCCACAATTGTTCTTTATTCCATCATAAACCTATTTCCACTTGAACACCTCCCATTTCTATACAAATTTTAGAATAAATTTCACATCAGCCCTCAAACTTTCCCTATTTACGCGTTTCTTAGTGTGGTACATTTTACTTCTGGACCCCAAATTTAGGTATATGACAATTCGCCCCCTACATTTTGCTGTATTCACACATTAGTAAAAAAATAATTACCTCTCAATTTCCTAAAGATTTTAGGTATAAGCCACTTTCAACCCAAAATTAGTTGTATTTCGACATTACCTTTATACTAGCTACTTCACGCGTAAATAGTGTTTTCCAACCAAATAATGGCAGGAAAAACCCTTCACCTATTAATGGAGTTGATTTGTTATAAACCATTTGATAAAGATATATTTTGATTAAATATTTTATTGTTACAATAAAACAACATATCAATTATTTGGAGCCAATTTGTTATAGAATTGATTAATAAAATCGATAGTGTCATTATCAAAATAATTGCACAAATGGCTTGACAATTTCTTAGTATAAAATCCAAAAAAATCCAATCCTAAAGTACACACCTATGTGGCTCTAGGTGCAACCACAAATAATCCAGCTAGCAATCCCTATATTAATTAATTATAAGAAAATTTTCAATTTGTTGTACACAAGAATCTTGTTAAACAATACTAGTGTGTGCTCCGTGCTACGCACGATATGTTATTTAGGTATGGTATTTTAGTTCATATTACTGTATGAACTAATAATATATCTCCAAAACACACAATATGAACTAATAATATATCTTCAAAACACACAATATGAACTATAAGAATAATTAGTTCATTCAATGAAAAGTGCATAGAACAGGTTATGATTGTAGGAGTTATAAGAATAATGTGTACCTAGATTATGTGTTCTCGGGTAAATTATCCAAACCTTGAACAAACAAAACAATAGAAATTGAATATAAAATTTATAATGGATCAGTTTAATTACGTAAATATTAATTATACTAATTATAATAATAATATTATGCATGCCTTGCTTTATAAAGATGATTGAGACGAATGGTCTAACAGGTCAATACTGAAACGAACGAAAACATGGAGAAGTTGATTAGTGCTAGTTTTTTCTCAAATTATAATATGATTAAGACTAAAAAAACATATTTGATAATTATGTAGATGTTCTCGGGTGTATTATCCAAGCTTTGAACAAATAAAACAATAGAAATTGAATATAAAAATTAATGGATCAGTGTATTTACATTATATGGTAAATAGTAATTATAATATTTTATAATAATGTTGAGCATACCTTGTTTCAATGGATCAGGTGGAATACTGTAACGACTGAAAACATGGAATACTGAAACTTGTTTTATAAAATAAGATGCATACACATAAATTGATGAAACAGTAATTATGTAATACATAATAAGATAGAAAATAATAGATAGTAATGAAAATGCATACCTCCAAACCGTGAATGGCTAAGTGGTGTCTCGTTCGTCTAATCTATATTATTTAATTAATGTTGTTATTTAAATTATGAATCTAATTGGTAGTTAATAATTATCTTTGGAAATAATCATAATAAAAGGGAATCTTGTTTTGCATTGAAATGGAAATAATAATCATAATAAAGAAAATATATTATATATGGATTCTTATTTAAATGTTAATTATTTCCAAAAAAAAAATTATCCTTAAATAATGAATTTCATTAATTCCGGGAATTTAAATGATAATTATTTGCGAAAATATAATAATCATAATAAAGGAAATGTCATTATATATGATTTCTTATTTAAATGTTAATTATTTCCGAAAATATTATTTTTCTTGACTGATGAATTTAATTAGTTCCGAGAATTTAAATGTTAATTATTTGCGAAAATTTAATAATCATAATAAAGGAAATGTTATTATACATGAATTCTTATTTAAATGTTAATTATTTCCGAAAGTATTTTATTCCTTGAATAATAAATTTAATTAGTTTTGGGAATTTAAATATTAATTATTTTCGAAAATATTGTGTTTTCCTTGAATAAGGATTTTAATTAGTTCCAAAATCTTATTTTTTTACTTGAATAATGAATCTAATTGATAGTTAATAGGTAATAATTATCTATGGTAATAATCATAAAAAAGGAAATGTATTATACATGGAAATAATCATAATAATATGTAAGTAATGGATTGACCAAATCTTAAAATTTGATTGACGGTTTCCATAAATTAATAGCATCATCATAAATTAACCAACAATAAATTGATCATAATAAAAAAAATGTATTATATATGGATTCTTATTTAAATGTTAATTATTTTCAAAAATATATTTTTTCCTTAAATAATGAATTCAATTAATTCCGGGAATTTAAATTTTAATTATTTCCAAAAATATAATAATCATAATAAAGAAAATGTCATTATATATGTATTCTTATTTAAATGTTAATTATTTTCGAAAATACATGACTGATGAATTTAATTAGTTCCGGGAATTTAAATGTTAATTATTTTCGAAAATATAATAATCATAATAAAGGAAATGTTAGTATACTTGAATTCTTATTTAAATATTAGTTATTTCCGAAAATATTGTATTCCTTGAATAATACATTTAATTAGTTTTTGGAAATTTAAATATTAATTATTTCCGAAAATATTGTGTTTTCCTTGAATAAGGATTTAAATTAGTTCCGAAATCTTATTTTTTTCCTTGAATAATGAATCTAATTGATAGTTAATAGGTAATAATTATCTATGGTAATAATCATAAAAAAATAAATGTATTATACATGGAAATAATCATAATAATAGGTAAGTAATGGATTGACCAAATCTTAAAATTTGATTGACGGTTTCCATAAATTAATAGCATCATCATAAATTAACCAACAATAAATTATTAGAATTAAAATAATTCAAAATTACCAGAAAAAAGAATTGAGTTGAAATGGTCAAAAACTGTGCTATAATATAGTAGAAGATTTGCATGTATTCATATTATCATATAATTGCAAAACTATACAGGTACAATATTGAATTTGCTTTCAGCACTAGTCAGTGATAAAGAAAGCTATCATATGGGTACTATTCGAACGAATCTATGCCACTCTGGGTTCAATTTAATAATTTAATTTTTAAATATATAGTATATAACGACTCAATTTTATCAAATTTGATGTAAAATAACATATTCTGTTAGTATACGATTGGACATGAATTATAAATCATAACACAAATGTTATATGACTCGTTATTTAGGCGATTATAATATAGTCCATTTCGAGTTGGCAACACCAAAACTAGTCACATTAAAAGTGATAAATCCGATTTGAGATAGCATTGAATTAATTTGTTGTAATAAATTCGATTTTTTTTAAAAAAAAAACAAGAGATAATAAACATGTAAATATTGTACACACAATAACATGACTAGTTATAAGACGGATATTTAATCATTTGTTGTGTGATTAATTAAATATAATTTCTTTCCAATACAAACTAAAGGTTTTTAATGTGATCAAAATCATTCATTTATATATTATTATCTTGTATTATTATATAACACCTAACCATTTGAAAAGTATAACTAAAATGGAAAATAATAGTGGATTAGAGATAGATCAAAATTCAAAACCAATTTGGACATTTTAAAAAATTGTACTTTATAAGTGTAGGGTACTAAACTAAACCAATATTCAGCATCAATATATAAAAATAAATGGCATCGAATTCCTTGATTTTCTCTCATATTTCATTAAAAGTTTAAATTACACTTATTAAATAATTAATATTTTAATTTTTAAAATAACTCGAACAAATTAAAATCATGCTAAATTTCCTTTTCCCATTACAAATTCTCAATCAATTTTACCCAAAAAATTACTAATTAATCCCTCACAAAGCTTATCATTTTCCACCAACAATAATTAATCTCTCTCCCCCCAAAATCTAACACAAAATCACTTGAATTAGTACCTAATTTGTAACATAATCTAATTTTTTTTTTCAAAATTAAATTCTACCATAATTTTTTTTCTCAATATTAATAATAAATAAAAACAAATTAACATATTTTCCCATCATCTTCATCTTCAACATTGTGACAATTTTCCTGCAACTGTTCATCTTCAAAACTATCCAAAGCTCTCTTCTCCTCTTCATCATCTTCATCTTCACTCTTCAACTTCATCTCCGCCTTCACCTTCAAAATCTCCACCAGCTCCGCCACCGCCTTCCGCCCATCACGGCGGTGCTTTATCAAAACCTCACTAACATCCGCCGGCGTCATGGCGGCGTCCGCCACAACCTTCTCCATCTCCTCCCATTCCTCCCCCCGCAAATCACCATCTTCAAAACCCAAATAATTACGCAGCAAAATCTTCAGAGATTGATACGAACAATGGCTCATGTGTATATGCATGTCCATTCTTCCACACCTCAACAATGCCGGATCGAGCTTTTCCATATGATTCGTCGTGAAAACGAATATCCTCTCACTACCGCAACACGACCACAACCCATCTGTGAAATTCAACAGCCCAGATAGCGTGATCGTGTTTCCGGCGCCATTATCATCTCCACCGCCGTTTAACGGCGGCGATACAGCGGCGTAACTTTTCTTCCTGGTCCATGCATCGCCATTTTTGTCCGTACGATTTGATAGATTAATGGAGCAATCAATATCCTCAATAACAATAATGGATTTGGAACTTGTCTTCATCAACAGCTTTCTCAGTTCAGAATTTGTATGAACTTCAGTTAATTCAAGATCATAAATATCATAACCCAGAAAATTAGCCATGGCAGCAATCATGCTCGATTTACCAGTCCCCGGAGGGCCGTACAACAAGTAACCTCTCTTCCAAGCTCTACCAGTCTTCTGATAAAACCCTTCACCATTAGCAAAATCCAACAGGTCCGCCATTATTGCAGCTTTCTTCTCAAGATCCATAGCCAAAGTATCGAATGTGCTTGGATGCTTAAACGGGACAGATTCCCATGGATGCCCTCTTGAATCCAGAGACCCACCTCTCGAATTCGTATACAACAAACGATCCTGATTTTGCCTACGCAGATCATCAGCTCGTCCCATGATGAAATCGAGATATGAATCGAGCACCAGGTGTTTGTTCTTTTTCCTGACTCGGAGGGTGAAGCCTCTCTTCTCCTCCGGCACCGGCCGGAACGAGAAAGTCTGGGCTTGGCGCTGCGTGACGATGTGTTCCCACTCGATGGTGGCGTTTTCGTAGGTGTCGATCAAGCGGTCGTTGTTGGAGAGGCCGTAGGTGATTGAGGAGGAATTGATGCCGCGCGTGAGGCTGAGACGCGTGCCGGAGATGGAGGCGGAGGAGCTGAGGTAGAGGTGGACGGCGTTGTAGAGCTCGTTGGTGTTGACGCCGTCGATCTCCGTGATGTCGTAGTAGCAGTAGGAGGAGAAGTAGGTGAAGATGCGGAGGAAGAATTTGACGGCGGCGAAACGGAGCTCCGGTGGGAAGACGGTGTGTAGGAGGCTTTGACAAAATGCCCATACGCCCATTATAGACGCCATTGTTGTCCAAATTTCTTTCATGTTTTTATGAAGAAAAAGGATAAGATTTTTGTAATAAAAGGACACTGTTTTTTTTTTGAAGAGAAAGATATGGAGAGAGAGAATAATATGTGGAGGGGGTTAGTTTTGAGGGGTGATGATGATGAGAAGTGAATTTTGTTTAGGGTTTTATAGAGGGAATCGATAAATTCAAATTTAATAAGTTTTATATGATATATATTATATATATTTGGGATGGAATTAGAATGAAATTGATGATTTTCGCTGATTGCAAATATCAAATGTGTGTTATATGTTACATTTTTTTTTTTTGATCAAGTAAAATGCATTCATTCAAACGTAAAAACAGGAGAAAAGATTACAGCCATTTCCCAAAAGTGGGAGGTCCATGAAAACAAGACAAAAAAGATGGAAAATGAGCAGGAGAAATAACATTGTTCCATGCGTAAGACATCGCCCATTTTGCCACTTCATGTGCAGTGCAATTCGCCTCACGACGGATTTTTTTAACCTTCCACCGTGGCCATGTTTGCCTCAAACTTCGAGCTTCTTCAACAAGGGATTTAGATGTCCATTCCATATCCGATTTGCTTCCCGAGATCCAAGACACCGCGAGTAAGGAGTCACTTTCAAAAATAACATCTTCAATACGTTTCGAGTCCATACGACGCATTGCCCACACCACCGCTTTGGCTTTTGCCGCAGTGGGATTTGGCTCCCAAGTACTCCAAGCTTCAGCGAAAACAATTTCAGCGGATGAATTTCTCACAACCATTGCAATCGCACATTTACCATCAATAAAAGCAACGTCTGTGTTAGCTTTTAGAAAATTTGGTGGTGGAGGGGTCCACCGAAATTGGCCACCATTCTCATGATTTTGAGTGATTTTATCAGATTGAGCCTGTCTATGGTCCTGCCAATTCTTTACCGCTTCACGGAGAAGCCGAACGTCGTCAAAATGATCATTTCCGTGGAGGATTGCATTCCTTTTACGCCAAATCAGGTCATTAAGAATGATCCAGTACAACAGGAAGTCATTTTTTAATTCTTCCAAAATGAACATTCCATTCCTGTTGTTATGGATCATTAAGAACCACTCGGGAAGAGAGAGATTCTGAAATCTATCCAGTCGCAAATTCCAATGAGAAGCAAACCAAAGACGAATGGTAAACGGGCATTGAATGAAAATATGATCTCTTGTTTCCACCTGTTCACCACAAAAAAGACAAGTCGGATCAGAAATATGGACTTTGTTGAACTGAGTGTGATATAATGTAGCTCGTATTGAATTGAATTGGAATTATAAAAATGTGATTTTATTGTTAATATTGGAGGGTTGGGGAGAAGATAATATTATGTGATTAAGGAAAGTGTTATTAAATAAGATATGATTTTTTGTTTCAGATTTTTATTTTATTTTTTATTTCATATATTTAAATGTTTGACACGTGTAATTCGTATATTTATGAAGGAATATTTAGCATGTATAAATATTTTGATATATATTAAACATATAATAGATGAAATACAATTTAACACATATCAAATATTTAAGTGATATTAAATAGGGTTGTATGAGAAATGAGGGGTTGGGGTGGGGTGGGGTATAGTGGATGCCTTAGGGAGTGTTTGGGGGTAAAGAAAAGGTTTGGGGGACATTGAAAAGGGTTTTGAAAATGAAAGGGAAAGTTGGCTGGCAAAGATAGAGATAGATATATTTGCACGTTCATCAAATTATTATTATATTACAAAAGTCAAAATACTTGTTTTATAATTTATTTATTTTTATTAAATTTGCAATGAGTTTTTTGTTTTGTTGAGAATCGTAGTATCAATTAAAAAATAATAAAAAATATTATATACCATCATTTTAATCTATATGCTGATTTTTTTAGTAAAAAACTAATCATAGAAAAAAGTTAAATCAATTTATGTTGTAATACCTGACAGGTCATAGACATTTCTGCAAAGAGAATCGAACTCGTACCAACAGAGATTACTTCAACACATACAACATTTAAGAATAGGTGAGTGACTTCACACTTTTTCTACGAGTATAATCTATATTTCTATTATCTTCTGATTCACTAGTAAGATTAGACAATTGACAATTTTTTATTAATATTGTATTAATAATTTCCGGTTTATACATATATATTATGAAATATAATTAGAAATAATATTAAATATATCATATTAAATATATTAATAGATGAATAATAATATAAATAAAATATTGTTTTTTAATTAAGGCTCGCAAGCTAGAATTCAATTAGCCTCGAGTTCAGCTCTGCTCAAGTTCGAATCAAGCTATTTTATGAGCTTACGAACCGACACGACTTATTTGTCCAATGGGATAATTGCATCCACCTCCCCTGAACTTTAGACATTTTGCATCCACACCCATCAACTTTGAAAAATTAGCATGGACCTCCCCTTTGTACCTTTTTTCATTATTTTTACTTATAAAAGACTAAAATATCCTTCAATTTCACTTATAATCTATTATAAATAAAATAAATCAAAATATCATTAAATGACATAAGGAGAATGAAATAAATGATAAGGGGTACATAATTGAAAATTTGGGAATATGACTCACAACTCCTAAAAAAATTGTCTTCAATAATAGTTAGTTCCTATTTAAATAAAAATCTTATTACTTAAATATGTTAATACATTTTACATAAACATGTACATTACTAATATAATAAGTGATGTACATTACTAAAGTTTAATTTCTCATTTATAAAATATTATTAGTACATTACTAAATACTAAAAAAATTTATATGCCCAACACTATATATATTCAAATATAATTTCTCATAATAAATTCAAAAACTTCTTCTAATGTACAGAAATAGTGTATTACCTATTGAAAAAATTAGTTGAAAAAAAGTAAATGCGCTTTTATACCACTTTATTTTTTTTCCTCAAATTGTTGTGTTTTAATAAAAGCCAAATCTAAAAAAATTGTTATTTTAACTAATATCTATTTGGTACATAAAGATTCGATATTAGAATATTTTTTATTAAATTCTAAGTTTAGAAATATTAATATATTTTGAAGAACTTAACTTTGAGATGTTATCTTACTTTTTTTAATTAAGATGTCATTTAGGCTCCGTCCGTTTGACAGGGAATGGAATCTAAAATGGGAATAAGATTTTTGGTAATTTTATTACTAGAAATCTGATTCCATTAATAGTGTTTGGTTTCTACAAAAAAATTGGGTAAGGATAAATATATTTTTTTCTTTTTTATATTTTGTTCAAATACATATAATAAAGAATGGAATCTAAAATTAAAGACTTTGACATAAATACCCTTATTTTAAATCATATTTGTATAATCTAATTATAAATTTGATGACAAAGAAGAATATTTGATATTATATATATATATATATATATATACATAAGTGTATATACATATATATATATATTTAATTTGGTTAAATAATAAAGAATAAATAAGATATCAATTTGGTTCAATTGCATTATCCTCTTTTATAAAAATGATAATTAAATTGAACATGCTTATTTTTTATTTACATATTGTTCGACTTTTAAAAAAATTACATGTATGCATTTTTCATATACCAATGCATTGATAATTATTTTAAGTAGGAAACATATTATTGTTAATAAATAAAATATATTAATCATATGTGACCAACAACCATTTCAAAAGTACTATCGGAAAAACAACATAGCAATTTTTCAATTTCATTCAATAAATAAATATCAAATAAAATGAAATTACGATCTATTTTGACAATGAAAATATTCTAAATAAATTAAAAATACGAAACTATTTCTTCATAAATAATAACTTAAATGAAATGAAAAAATAAATAACTATTTTGTTGATTTTGTATTATATTTGATATAAGGGTAGTAATGACATTAAAATAGTGCATTTATGATTACCTTGATATGGTAATCACATTACCTCCATAAAACAAGGTAATGTAATTCCCTTATTTGAAATGATAATTCCCATATTTTGGGAATTAGATTGCATTCCATAATATCAAATAAAAAATACCAAACAAGGTTATTTGATTTTTGGGAATCATATTCCCCATTTTGATTCCATTCCCTTGACAAACAAACGGAGCCTTAGTGATACTATTTCATCATCCAATTAATTGTACAATTTAACCATTTTTTAATTAAAAATGGAAAGGCTATCTTGTCGTTTTAGTAGAAAATTTAGTGAAAAAGTAAAAGAAGGGGTGTTGATGCCAAATTTTCAAAATTAAGGGGTGTGAATGTCAAATATCCAAAGTTCAGGGGAGGTTGATGCAATTCTCCCTTTATTCAATAGATTGAAGATGTTGAAAAAGAAATAGCATAGGAAGAAAGAGATGTATGAAAGAAAACAAAAGGGAATTTTGGAAGATTGTTTTAACTTATACAAATGGAGAAAAAATGGTCAGAAATGGGGCCTAAATCTGTGTTATTTTTAGTTGGTTTCTTCATAGTTTTGTGCAGTATTTTTGTGGCAGATTTTGACAAGATATAATTTTGACTGTTATATCAAAATCTTCCACGAAAGGGACCTTGTATTACTAAATTATTATTATTTATTTGTTTATTTATATTTAATGTATAGTTTAATTTTCTGTTCTGATATAAGTCAGTCAATTTAATACCATAGGGTATATATAATAATCATACAAGGACCACGATTTAAATTAGGTATGATAAGTGGATATGGATACATTACCCGTGTACCATATGGTATAAATATAAAATACGATAAATTTTAGTGTACGATACGATATAACTATAAAGTAGGATAAATTTTAAACTAAGTTTGATTTTTATTAACTAACCCTTATGGTAACATTTTCATTTATATAGATAACTAGAGTGTAACCCGTGCTATGCACGAAAAATTATTAAAATATTTTCTTATAATTATTATTATTCATATAGTTAATTATTTTTATAAAAACATACAATACAAATGCTATACAAAACGAATTAAATCATAAATACAAAACTATAGAAAGGTGAAACATAAAATTATAGAAAGGTGAACAAATTAGAAAACTTGAACCACTCCTGTATTATCCTTGAAATTTTATTCTTATCTCACTTTAGTCCATCAAATTTCATATACAACTTAACTTTTGAGAGAATATTACAATTCCAAGTGTAAATATGACAGTTATTTAGATTAAAGATACTACAAATGGATATGCATAAGTTGTTGTAATTATGATGAGACTCATGTAGAGGCTTAGACCTTACAAATAGCAATAAAAAAATTGAAAACTAATTTAGATTAGTATAGAAAAGTAAATAACAGAGTTGATCGTACAATAATGCCCACTCCTTAAGAATCGACTGCATATCTTAAGAATCAACGATATATCCAAACTTTTAATACTTGAAAATTTATAGAAAAAAGAGATATTTCAATATATATATTTTTAAAATTTTTATAGACAACTATAATTTTATTCATTAATTAGGCATGTTCCTCTGATATTTTTTGCTACCACTTACATGCTAAAAGTTTAGAATAATTTTTTTTTTGTTAACTTTCAAACTTCAAATTATATCAACTTGATCTTTCATCTATTATATGAAATATGAATGAAAAGATACATTCATGAAATAGAAAGACATTGTACAATGTGAAAGCACTCGAATGATGAAAGATCCTTAAAAATTTAATGCAATAATGAATTTAGTTTCAAAGTTCTAATGAAATATTTTACGTATCAAACTTAATTATATGATTGATTATACTATACAGTTATTTACCAACTTAAAAAACATATTATGTAATTAATTTTATATTTTTTTGTCTACGGCCACAAAGTAAAATTAATTGAAATTTGTCATTAGTGAGCTTGAATACACACCAACATAGTTAGGGAAGAAAAAAAATCATACAATAAAACTAACTTAATTTTCTCATTATCCTTTCAGTATATATCAAATTAAATTATTTGAATAAAGTGCATACGATGATATAACTATAAAACAAAGACATATTAATGCAAATGATTATAGTCCACAAATAAAATATAAAATTATTTAAAATAACATAATGATTCCTCTTGATCTTTCTATGAAAAGATATCAAAGAAAAGTATTGGATATGAAAAAGGAAATAACTGAAAGTCAAAAAAATAAAATGAAGAGGTTAAGTTGTGAGAACTGAAAACTAACAAAATGATAAAGATATATTAAATTGATATGAATTTGATCGAGTGAAAATATAAATAATTTTAATATAATTAAATGGAAAACTTCTAAATTTTTACTGGTTACATTATATATGATATATATATTCATGAAACGGAGAAATGATGAACAAAACTATAAAATCCTACATATAATATAATGAAAAGAGACACCAAATAAATAATAATAAATACAAATGATGAATTCAAAAATAAATGAAATGAAGATAAATGAATCTAAAGTGAAAAAAATTAAAATGAAATGATGAAAACCAATGGTACAATTGTATGAGAAAATGAAAGGAGAAATATAATTATAAATGGTATTGTATTTGTTTTGATCAAATTCTTAAAAAATAAAATTAATTGCTGATTTTCATATTCTTAATTTTTTGCTAATGCAATGCAAATCTTAATTACTTTCTTTTTGCAAATTTTATTGATATAAATTAGTCTTTGACTAATCCATAATAACATGTTAGAAATTATTATATAGAGTAATTCATGGAAATTACTAATCGAAATATGAAGAGTTAAAATTGATTTTTCCTTTTCGGTTGACTATTACTACCATTAGAAAGTATGAAAGGATATTGCTTATGTGATTGATATAATAAAGCAATATTTAAAAATTTAAAGCAACTAGGGGTGAAAATTTAGCTCGATACTCGATACTCGACTCGAGCTCGATCGCTAAAAGCTCGGTTCGAGCTCGGTTTGATAAATTATCAAACCAAGCTTGAACAAATTTTTCTGTTTGATAAATTTTGAAGCTTGACTCGAGCTCGGCTCGATAAGTAAAAAATAACAAAAACATGTACAAAATATTCAAACTACTCGAGCTCGAATCTTGATCGACTCGATTAAAGTTCGTTTGAGCTCGGCTCGATGAACAATCAAACCAAGCTCAAACACAATTTTCAAAGCTCGATTGTAATTCAAACAAGCTTGAACATCCATGCGTTCGACTCGACTCGGCTCGTTTTCACCCCTAAAAGCAACCTATAAAATTTTTAAAACAAAAAAAAAAGTTATATTTTTAAGAATTCAGGATTCAAATCAAAATTGGCATTGAACGCAACATACCGCTTTAATATAATATATATGATATTAAAATACGCTTTGTAATTCGTGCTATGTACGATCTACATTAACTTAAATAAAAATTAAATATGTGGCGTTTCACATAAAAATATTATATAATTCTTACCTTAAAATAATTTTAAACTTGAATAAAAATTGGTTAAAAAGAATTATAATTGTTTGAACTTAAGATCATAAGCCATTCACGATAATTAGATTTTCCTAGATATACTAACTAAATTTTGCATTAATTTTATGGATAAGTTATCAATCATTGATTTTTTCCAAAAAATTAAAGAATTCAAAATTTTGAAAAAATAATTTTTTACCACAACTTAACAGTTTCGAATAAAGGTCTATCTTATTAAACAAAAATATAATTAAAGGAATAGTATTGTAGCTCGTATATTATTCTTAACATAGCTCGTATTTATTGGTTATCACGATTGAGATAAATCATCATTCAATCTAAGTATTGAAAAGATTTAAAATTCTAAAAAAATTAAAATTTAACGCATTAAAAAAATCGGGTCAAATTCTAAAAAATTAAAACTGAACTCATTTGAAGTAGAAAAAATTGGGTCAAATTCTAAAAAATTAAAACTGAACTCATTTGAAGTAGAAAAAATTGGGTCAAACGCCCACTTCAAATTAAAAATATCATTTTGTTATCCCATAACTCACTTAACAAAATAAAATCGTAACACTAACAATGATTTTTGTACTCGATGTGCATAGTCAATAAATCCACCACTCAACCTCCTATGAAAATAAAAGAAGATTATATTTTTGGGTTATTAAAATAAAAGTAGTCTGTGAAAAATAAGTATTGATGTTCAAAACTTAAATACCAACTAAAATTACAAAATGTGAGGACAAACTATAGGCAAAAACATGTGTAAAAGTAAAAAAGATAATTGTGAAGGTACTTTTAATGAGCTTATGCAAAAGTATATATATTAGAAATTACCATATCGAATGTTTTACATGTATCTAGTTATCAAAAACATAAAAAGAAAATTATATGTTTCATACGGCACATAATAGGAGGAAAAACTAAAATAAAAAAAGGTGGAAATAAAAATTAAATAAGCTCTTCCCAATAATCTAAACAATAATATGATATACAAAAAAGTAAAATAATAGCTGATTAATAATGCATGAATGAAATTAAATTAAATGAAAATAAAACCTATTGATTTAGATATAATTAAAAAAAACTTCAGCATACCTTCAATGAATCTGGCCTTTTTCGCTCAACATGTAGGTTATGTTGTACAGTCCCAAAAGTATGAATAAGAACTTTTTCTATAGAGTTTCTCGTTCTTGTAATTTACTTCAAAGTTTGTTTTCTTATTTAAAACAATATAAAATCAATTAGTAAGTATTACTAATTGATACCCGAGATTTGCACTTTCCTTTTAAGCCTAATGTGAATCAATTTAAGTGTGAATGAATTTAGAACATTCTTTATTTAGATATACTAAGAATTATACATGGTAGTAAATTTTGGTGTTTCCATTTGCATTAAAATGATCACTATCAAAAAATTGTAACTCTTCCCATTTCGGTTGCAAGTGAGTGTAATAGGAAAGTAATTTAATTTGATTATTTAATTTAAGAATAGTAATCAATTTAAAAAATTTAAACCAACCAATAAGAATTTTTCATTTTATTAAAAAAACTCAAAATTCTAGAAAATTAGTATTAGCAAAGTGGGTCCCACACCGCTTTGCTATAATATATATAATAGAAATAGATAATAGATCTGAAAGAATTTCATAAACTTGAAAACAATCTTAATATTTTATTTTTTGAGATTAAAACTTTGTTTACTTCTATGTTTACAGAATTAATATATTTGTACGATTGTGGCAGAGTCTATCTTATCCTAATTTTTTGCAATAATTATCATGTCTTATATCTGTATCATGTTGTGTCCATATATATTAATAACAAAAAATAGCAACTAAATTATTATAATAAATGGAGTTTCAAATTCAATGTTTTGAAATCCAACCCGGTCATCAAACTGAAAAATTGACCGGATCATGGGTCACTGGTTCAACCGTCGGGTCAACACCGGTTGAACCAGTGATGTCATAATTATGTAATAAATATTAAATAAAATACTAAATATATTATAAAATTTGAAAACATAAAATATAGGCGTGTTCCTATATTCAAAATCATTTTTAGTACATATATTTATGTCAAAATGATTAAGAAAAAGAGAAAATGCTTTTAGTAAAAAAGTAAAATTATGTTGAAGTGATATAATTTCGAATTCATGGAATAAAAAATCAAATATACATCATATATGGCATAATTACTATATCATTATATAATAAAACCAACAATTTTGAAAAAAAAAATAACTTAAAAAAATAACCTCTAATAATTTGCAAACCAACAAAAATCAAAACGAAAAAGACTTGAGTTTTACCGATAGTATATCTTGATTTGATTTGTTCGAAATAAAGGTTTTCGAGAACTTCATGTTGAAGTAGCAAAATAATAAAATGAGATTTGGAAGGGTTTGTGATTTTTTGGGGGAAAAATTAAGTTTTAAGTTTGAATTTTGAAATTTATAAAAATAGAACGGTTCAATTGACCCAGGACCGGTTTTACCGGGTCACCGGTCCGACCGGTGGGTCGAACGGTTTTGAGGCAAATTGACTGGGTTTGAGCCAAAAATGGGTTTGTGGATCTGACCGGTTCGTTTTAAGGATCGGTTCTGGGTCAAACCGATTGAACTGGCCGGGTCGGGCTGGGTTTCAAAACATTGGTTTCAATTAGATACAATTTATAGTAAAATTGTTCTAAGGTTTAGGTTGGTTATGATGGGGTTTGTGCGGTCTGACTAAAAAATAGATGGATTAGCCTTGTGGGTTTATGTTTTTGAATTCTGTAAATAACTATAGCATATACTTTTTTTAATTTAAAATTATATATTTTTTCCATTTCGGTAACTGACTATTAATTATTTAATCAATCACATATGTATGTTTATTCAACTAATAGTTTATCTTTTTATGTCATACTTTATAATTATTTAAGCAATCACACATTAATTTATCATTATTATTTAACACATTTTATAACTTTCAATCAATTTTTAAAAAAAATATCAATCTCATATAAAAGAAGGCCCCATATATTAATTTATTTAAAATGTAAAAATAGTAGTCTGTACATCTTTGGGAAGAAACAAAATCTTTGACAATCATCGGAAATTCAATATTTGGAATCAATTCTGAATTCTGTTGTGTAAAGTCTCTTTCATTTTTGTTTTTTTACCACCTCGTAAATAGCAAACTATTTTTGTCTGATTGATATATAACATAATAATAATAATAACAATAAATTATTATTGGTTTAATTCTCCACGTCAACTTTTTAAATTAGGTATTTGGATCATACACAATTACACATCATATGAACTTCGTTTTGGCTAAATATGGTTAAATATTAATTTTAGTCGGATAAATATTACGATTCTAATTTTAATATTAGTATATTTCTTTATCTAGGTGGATTGTTGGTTTGCTGGGTTCACATTAAGAACGAGAAAAATGTTCGCTTAATTATAGAATATTTTAAGGTAAAATAATTATTTTCCTAATCTTTTCGAGCCAAAATTGAGATACATATATTATACTAAACGAATGAATAATTTAGTGTTTCTTTTAATTATCAAATGACATTTCTATTTTTAGATTTTTATTGAAAATAAGTATGATTTATTACACATTAAATCCATCTTTTTCTTACAAAATTAGCAATTCAACAAAAAGACTTGGGTGAGTATAAAAAAAAGGGGTTATCTCCAAAACTTTATAAAACGTAAAAATAAAATTAAAATCGTGATAATTTGTGGGATTAAAATATGAATTTTGCCAAAAAGGACTTTTTTTAAAATTAATTAGAAAATGAGTATATTTTCAAGTAGCCCGCAGATTTAACTCTTCTGCAATATGAGTACAATTATAATAATGATTCTGCATTATGTGCAATTGCAGAGTCATTATTATATTTGCATACTGTTAAAAGTACGAGCTATTTGAATAAGACTAATAATAGAAAAGAAGATGAATAAGGAGGATAATAGGTTGAATTTAGTTTAAACTTTGAATAATAACTAAAGGATAACGTTTTTGCATTAGATACGGTGAATTTTAAGTAACATCTTATTAATTATCAAAGTTTTGTTTTAACCTAAGTTCTGAGTTATTAAATCTTTGAAACGTTTTGAAATTATTTCAAAAAAAAAAAAAAGGAGAAAATTTAAAAAAATATAAGAATCGAAAAGAAAGTAATCGACAAATGTTGTATTTATTCATTTTCAATAAATAGTATTTTGCGCCAAATTTTTTACATCTATATCAATAATTGAAAATGTTTCAATAATGAACTAATTGATATGCTGCATTGAATTTAAACCTTAAAATATATAAACGATAAAAAGTTCAAACATCCTAATTTTGTAAAATAAAAAAATGTAAAATTGTAATGGTATTATAGTTTCAAACACATTAGCAAATATTAAAAGAAAAAATTAGATTAACATTACTATCGGCGGCTTCAATGATAAAAACTACTTCATGAAATAAATGTTTGTTAACTAGTTTGAGTATGATTTTTTTGGGTGGATCGTTCACCGCATTATTTTTTTATTAAAATAATTATTTAATAACTTATATTATGGTTATGAGAAAAATTATTACCTTCAATATACTAGCCTTTTGTTTTCTTATGTGCCTAGTTGTATATATTTGACTAAATTTATTTAAAATATTAAATAACATATGTTTGGAGAGTAAGATATTGAATTTCATTTAGAATATAAGCTTTTAACATCTATGGAACTTTTGACAAAACAAATACCATGTAGCTCGTTAGAGGTTGAGTAGGGATGGTAATGGGACGGGTTCGTGATGGGTAAGGCAAGACTCGAGACCCGTCCTGTGCATAAATATTAAGACTCGAACTCGTCTTGAATCCGGTCAAGACCTGGACCCGTCCCGAACCCCACGGGTCTTTGACGAGTCCAGGTCCTACCCGATGGACCCGATAAAATAATAATTTGAAGTATTTTTTATATATGATATTCTCATAAATATATTCAAAACAAATAGAACAATATTCAATCGATATAAACACCAAAATCACATCCAAAAAGATAATTATCCGTTACTTAAATATAAATTAATTCACGATAAGTATAAATTTAAGCTGATAAACTAATCTCCAAGTTTTAAAACAAATATAAATATTAAACAGCCATCAACCATAAAGTTTTTATCTAAAAAATAATAATTTTTATTTTATTTTAAGTAATAAATTCAATAATAATAATAGCATATATATAATAAATGATATAATTAATGACCGAGTCCGAGTATCTGTCGGAATCGGACCCGGACCCGGCCGGGTCTCAATCTTTAACACCTGAACTCGGACCCAGTCCCATTTTTTAAGACTCATTCCCGGTCCCATCGGAACGAGTCCAGGGCGGGTCTTCACTTTACCCATTCTCATTGCCATGCCTAATGTTGAGTTGTAATTAACATAGTTAATTTAAGTGTTATATTAAGTTTTAATATTTTTTAAGCTTAACTTAGTAAGTTACCAAAATAAACTTAAACGAGTTTTTAGCAATTAAACTCGAATTAATTAACAAATAATTTGATTCAACTTTCACCCCGATCCCCTCATTGGGTTTAAGTAAGTTTAACTGAAATATAAATTCTCTGTTCACAATTATCAAAAAGTGAAAAAAATTATAATCCTCTCCAAATATTACATTTATATTAAAAGTATTTACAAAAATTACCCTCAAATCTTCCATATTTAATTATCACCAAGTTGGGCTATAATTTTTTTTATAAACAATCTGACTTTCTTAAAAAGACCCTCTATAAGAATTCCCATGGGAGAAAAAAGAACTACACAGCCAAAATTATATGCACATAATCCCAATTTTCACTCCACAAAAATATCCCCAATGTAAAAAGAATTACACAGCCACAGTTACATTTATATATCCTCTCAGAAAGTACACAATTTTCCATCATAATCAAATTGAATCATCAAAAGATCTAATAATATCCCAATCATTTCAAGTGAGTTTTGATCAATTAATACAGTGTAACTATATGAAATATGTTATGTTTTCTCAATTTAATCGATGGCGATTATGAGAAAACCGACAGAGACATACATAAGTAATACGGGATAAAGTGCGAGAGCTTTCCTTGATGGGTTGACAGCGGTGCTCATGAAGGGATATGCAGCCCATGAGCTCCATGCCAGTGTAACCACAACGACCGCCAATTTGATTATCACGTTGCCTATTAACATGGAAACCAAAGCACCGATATCCAGAGGGAATAGACAGTAACCAAGAAGACTCAGGCTTTGGAAGAAGATTATGTGACCACCCTAAAAACATACATCAATCATCACCATCAAATTCCATATATATATATGTATATATATATATATGTGTGTGTGTGTGTGTTTGTGTGTGTGTGTGTGTGTGTCGAAGACTCAGGCTTTGGAAGAAGATTATGTGACCACCCTAGACACATACATCATTCATCACCACCAAATTCCATATATATGTGTGTGTGTGTCGAAAACTCAGGCTTTGGAAGAAGATTATGTGACCACCCTAGACACATACATCATTCATCACCACCAAATTCCATATATATGTGTGTGTGTGTCGAAGACTCAGGCTTTGGAAGAAGATTATGTGACCACCCTAAAAACATACGTCAATCGTAAGCACTAAATTCCATATATATATGTGTGTGTGTGTGTGTGTGTGTAGAAAGGAGGGAAAGTTACCAGTAGCAACACATTCATGGTCAGAATTACAGCACCGGCTGCCAATAGTGCAAATGCAACCGCAAATACTTCAGACTGAGACATTGAGAACAATTAAAAACAGGCCATTAGCAATAAACGAGATATTATGATTTTAACAAAGATATATCTCAGAAAGTTTTCTGCTTGATTACAGATTCCATATTCCCGGGAGCTATATAATGGACCAAAAGCAAAATAAAAGGGCAGAAACTGGAGAATGAAAAATGTCGTGCACGACAGGAGAAAATGGATAGTTGATAAGATAGGTATAAGTTTATAGCTTAGGATGGAACAATTGTATATGGGTTTTGGCATACATGTACAAGATAACCATCTTGTGATTTCATAGTTAACTCGAGAGTATTATATTGCAATCATCCCTTCTGAAGGCAATTTGATTATGTGAGATATAGTAACACGATTGATGAAACCAAAGGGTGAAAGATTGAAGGTGGCTCGGGTTTCCATTTAACAAGGAGATATAGCCCTATCTAATTCTTTTAATTGACAAGGAGATATCTTAATAGTTAATACTGAAGATCATTTCTGATAAACTCCCTAGCAAACTAGTGCATGATCGCAAACAGTAACATTGAGGCAGATTGTAGCGCATATAGCTATTGAGATGTCAAAGTTAGTGAAAATAAGAAATTGAACTCTGTGAACTGTGATCCTCTAAGGCGAGGTATATAGTAACCTTCGCTAAATTTAAACACACTTTTCAGGCTTGACCAAACAGAACTCTCACCAAAACCGATATCCTCAAGATCACAGAAGTCCCACAATGAATGCAATAAAATAAATCACAAGTGGAATTGGATTGATAATCATCTACAATCACATCACTGTAAGACACTGTAAATGCAAAAGGAAGGATAATAGTAAATAAATTTATGTTAACATTGATGCATGATGATATATTGCTATATGCAATACAAAACAACAAGCATACTCATAATTTAATCAATGAGAAATTCCCATCAACCTTAGCTTCTGGAAAAACTAAAATCCAGCAAAATTATCACCTTTCAATTTGAATGCAATAAGTAAGAGCATGAGTTTTCAGAAGTGGAAATTTAGAAAGCCGAAAAACAGTTTTTTCAAGACCAAACAATCCATTAGTTAGAACAGCAGTGAAGAACTTAAGCTTGTGCTACAGACCATATCGATACCATATATCAATAATAGAAGTTGATCGCCAATAACAAAGTCTTTTCGTTATCATGTGTTTGGTATATTAAGCACATGATTTTTTTCCATTTCTACTTGTGGTCCCTTCGGTTATCTCGGTAAATTACTCAGCAGACACAAGTCATATCACTACTTCGACATTGACACAAGACCATTTCACAACTATTATATACATATGAGAACTAATTGCCAATCTGAACTAGTTCTTCCTCTATACTATCAAATAGAATTTCACAAAACTCTCGTGACTCAATCGCTTAAACCTAGAACAACTTCTCCTAATGCGTAACTAGGTCCAAAAGACGAATAAAACTACTCAATGCTGGACTAAGCTTGATCGCTAAAAGCTCGTTTGAGCTCGATTTAAAAACATATTTAGCTCAAAACAACTTTTTGTGTTTGATAAGTTCCGAAGCTCAACTCAATCAGTAAAAAAAAAAATATGTAAAAATGTCAAACTACTTGCCATAGCAATCAAACAAGCTCAAACATAAATTCTAATGCTTGATTATAATTCAAACAAGCTTGATCAACAAGTCAATCGGCTTGAATCTGACTCGTTTACATCACTAAGCAAAACAACCCACCAAAGTATAGATAATCTAGTTCGAAGTTCATGTAATATTAGCCACAAGAGATTCACACAGATTTAAAAAACTATCATTAGCTGCACCATAATGTGAAAAAATATATATCTCAGTTTCACCTTTTTAACAGAAGCAGACCAAGAGAGAACAAGGCCAAGGAACACAATGAAGAAAAATGGCCCCCACAGATCCCAATCCCTCAACGCCTTCCCGGGATCCTCCCTAAACGGATTGGGGAAAACAACAAGCTTCAAATTGCTCATGATCCTCGACAAATCTCGCTTCACCGTGTCGAAAACAGGCTCCGTAAGAGTGTTCGGACCCGACCCGAATCCGGACGGAGAGACACCAGATCCACGCGGTGGAGGGGGGTTGGGAGCGGGGATGGAGGGGACGGGGGCGGATTTGGGGTTTGTGGGCTGGGGGAGATTGGACGGGATGAAGGCGGGGGGAGCGGAGGAGGAAATGGGTATGGAGGCGCGTGGAGGAGTCGGGGGGCGAGCTGCAGCTGGGACGACGGTGGAGGGATGGGAGTGGATTAGGGTTTCGATCTCGTCGATGTCGGATTGGGAATTGGCTGGGTGGAGAGGGATCGTGTCGCTGTAAGACATTGTGACTGATTTGTGTGTTGAACTTTGAGATCTGACGGTGGAGAAATTGGGATTTCTACGGCGGCGACGGCGAGTGTCGGTGGTGGTTGTGGTGGTGGTGGTGGAGGAGTGATGGAGAGAAGGGGTTTTAGTTTGTTATTTAAGTTTGACGATTTGGGGTTTTCTTTATTTTACTTGGAAATGAAGTGAAATTGAGATATGGTCTGCATGAATGTTTCATGTTTTATTTGGAAGAGAATATAATTTTGATAGTTTGATTATTGCTCAAAATACTTTTGATTTTTAATTTATTGATTTTAGGAATTTAAATGAGTCAAGTCGAGTTTAATTTGAACTAGAATCGAGTTTCAAAAATTATGTTTGAGCCTGGTTTGGTTGTTTATTGAATTGAGCTCAAACAAACTTTAATCGGATCGAACACAAGTAGAGCTCGAGTAGTTTGATTATTTTGTACATATTTTTATTATTTTTATTAATCGAGTTTAGCTTGAATCGAGTTTCAATACTTATCGGATACAGAAAAACTGTTCAAGCTTGATTTAACAAGTTAACAAGTCAAACTTAAACGAACTTTTATCGATCGAACTCGAATCGAATGTCGATCAATGTAATTTGATTTTTAACCCTAATTGGACTAGATAGAATTAATGCTTATTGACTTATTGTTATAATTTTACACACTTTTTATCTTGGAACTTTAAAATTAGTAGGAAAATGACTTTTTTTGGCACCGAAATAACCTCGTAAAAAAAATAAGTAAATTTATAAATAAAGTGCAGAGTTTCTTGAATTTGAAGATTTTGATTGGCAATAGTATGTGAAATTAACTTTTGATCCTTAAAGAAAGGCAAAATTAGAATGATTATGAGTTAAATTGAGCTTAAACTTACAATTATTTGTACCTCCAAAATAGCCAATTTAGATCTGGGCCTGGTGTTTTGAATTGGGCCTGGTCCAATCCAACCACACATCCAATAGTTAATGTTGGATACTAATAACTCTTTGATCAAAGTTTAACATTCATACTAATTATAAGTAAAATCCGAAAATCCTATTATCTAATTACATTTTAGTTCAATTCTATTTGTTAGAAAGCCATATATAATGCGATTTTGCATAGTAAACATATAAGATATTGAATTTTTTTAGGCTGCCAATATAAGATATTGACTTTATTTGTTATCTATGTGATGCCCGTATTTTTTTTAAAGTGGTAACTTAGTATATTATATATCAAATGTATATTTATAAATTGAAATTGTAAGATTAGATGTTGTATCATTTTGTTTTCATCGCATTTGTTTCATTCTACTAAGTGGCTTAATCTGCGGGGCACTTATTCCAAAATGTATAGAAGTTGCTCTAATTGACATCTCATGGTATTTGATTTTAATTGTTAGACTTTTGTTTGAATTTAGGGTCTAAGTGCATAGGGTCTTAAATACAAGTTTAAAAATAAAATTGAATAGACCTCAAGGACTTATTTGTAATTTTACAAAACATGATAAATGAAATAGACACTAATTAATTGTTGGATGACACGCCCCACTTGGTACACGTATTTACCTTGTGAAGTTGACACCTCATGTACATGCATGCACACATATAGCTTAGCCTATATATATATAGATAGAGGGATAAACATAGCTTGATTATTCTTTGCTTCACCAACAGGTACTTTTCTTCTACTCCTCCTTTAATTAATTTGTTTAGTTAACTTAGTTAAATCAATAATTTTCATTTACTTATTTTCTTGGTCTACAATCTTTCTTAAATTTTAATTTAAGAATTAATGACTTATTATTCTATTGGTTAGAAATTGTTCCGGGGTTAGAATGTAAAAATATTTTATACCATGGGGCTGCACTATAAATGGTTAAAAGTAAACCTGGGTTTTATCATACATTGTCAAGATATTTGGGTCAAGTTATAAATTGCAAAGTGATATAAAATTTAATTCTATACATGAACAAAAAATAAAATAGAATAGAAGAGAATTGAGTTTTAGGAGAGCAAAACACGTGCCACCCATTTAATGAAAGGTGTCACTTTCTCACTACATACACTTGCAAAGCTATAATATATACACACATATGTGTGTGTGGGTAAATTCCCATTCTCACTTCTCAGCACATCAGGTACGGGTACGTTTTGTTTCCTTCCTTGATGCTTTAATCTTTAATTGTTCCATTAGCATGGTTAGTTACCTTATTTGTTTGATTAAATTGCCTAGCTATATATATTAACCTGCAAAGCAGTTAATTAGTTTTACCTTGGGTTTAGTTTCACATGTTAATCGGTGGTTTTTAGGAAATAGTACTTGGTTTGAATTGTTAGTCGGAATATTTATTTTACGGTACCAATTGGACAATATTAGAATAAATTATCATAAGTTAGTTAAAGGAAACAATGCTTTTTAATTACCTTCTAACAGTTAGTAGTTTGTAATTTGATTTATGTTATATAATTAATTGAGCTATTTATTACAAGTTAGAATTGTTGATTACCTAGAGAGATAGAAAGAAAAATAGAGACAGAGATGAAATGAGAAACTAGGAATAAATATGAAAGAAATAAATTAGTATAAAAATGGGAAAGAAGTTTAGTATTTCTATAATTGTTTTATTTGGTATTTCACTAATGATTGTGATATTAATTTAAAGCATCTATAATATTGTCATATTACTGATAATGAATTAGTCAAGTTCTCCTTAAAACTATTTGCTTCAATGACAAGGTAGCTATACCGTAAAATATAAGAGTTCATTATATAGTCCAAAATGATTAGAGTTGTATCGAAGATTCAAAATGTATTTAGAAAATAATAATACATTTACTTTAGAATAGAACGGTTAGATATTACGTCATCTCATAATAATTGTGCATTCAACATCAGGAAGGCATGTCTACTCATTCCCTTACATTTTGGATTCACATATCCCTAGAAAGTATGAAAGACGAACTGTTGTCTTCGGTGAGTGCTTTATTTATTAGCTTATTTAGTTTTACAATTTATTGTCATTGACATCCATTAAGTTAAAATCATATTATAAATGTAATTGATCTAGATTATCGAACATGTTTATTTATACAACCAATATGTCGTAATTTATTGCACATTGGGATTGATATATATTATATTCGATCTTTGTCTAATGATAGAACGTGTGAAGTCTCATACTGGTGTTGGTATGGGATATGGACAGTAGACTAATTGATCAAAATTATTATGACATAGTTAATATCGGTTTGGCGTAGTACTTGATCTCGCCTTGCCGAAATGTGACATTATATTGATATATGATTCTCTTACGTGGATTTTGATTGATATTTGGGCCCATTTGCGGCATGGAGGTTGTGGCCCTTACGGGCAGCATTGGGCTTGCCGTATTGGTTGGTCACAGTCCCATGGTTACCGATTCCCCTCCCGCGCATGGACGGAGCGTATCATGGCGATGGGGTCGTAGATTTAGACATGTTCCCGGGCATGTCAGTTTGTTAGCAAGGTCGCTCCTTACATTTGGTGAATAAGGTAGTTGATTTGCAGCGGGAGTCATAAGGAGGTTGTTAACAAATCGTATCCTTTATTATTTGATAAAACTTGATTGAATGTGATGGACCAAGTGCTGCACCGTGACACAATCTCAGGGCACTATGAGTAACTCTAGTGTTGTACTGAGGCAAATCCGGGAGTAGCCATCTTTATAATCCTTCACTGACAATTGAGTGTTATGTGTTATCAGCTTTTCTTTCATTGTTGATTAGTTCATTGATTATCATATTATCATGATCATGCATCGATGTTTATATATAATGATATACATGCATAACCCCGCACTTACACACACTGCACTCACTGGGCTTTATAGCTCATTACTCGTGTCTCCCCTCCCCAGGGTAAAGATAAAGTTGGTTGAGGAATAAGTCTGACTTGCTTAGGATCATGAATTCACTCGTGGATCATAAATGGAGGTATTATTTAGTTTCTATTAGATTGATATAAGAACATTTTCATGTCCTATTTCACTAAAACTCTTGTACTTGGATTCTCTTTGTAGAGCTCTGAACCACATGATTGGATTATTAGAATTTTCGGAGTATCGTCTAGCAGACAAGTGAGGTAGGGCGTGACAATCTAAGTTTGTTTTTATTTTTAATTTAGGCTGCCACACATTAAACTTAGGTAACGAATTAATTACAAAGAAAATGGGAAATTAATTGTTTTTGTGAAGATTAAGAGTAGTTAATGCCACTAGCTTGAAGAAGTCTTTATTCTTTAATTAGTCATTAAAAGTGTTCATGTAAAGTCGTGGGTCTATTAAACATATTTTTTAATTAAAAACATAGATAAAGAAATAAGGCTTTCAAATTATCATGATATTTCCTTTATATAATTATTATCGGCGCTGCTAATCTCACATAAATCTTTGAGATTAGCAGCTGACAGCAAGTGGCCAACAATTTTTTATTTTATAAAAGATATATTTCTTAATTTTTATATTTATCAAAACACCACAAATAAATAGAATCTCATTTTAGAGAAATTCTATTATATTAATTAGATTGAATCAAGATTTTTGTAACTCAATTTCTTGTTCAAGATTCTTGTGAATCTCGAGAACTTTATTATATGATAATTTAATTTAATTTCTCAACGTAATATTAACCAAATGAAAATGAATATAATGAGGAATAAAGACGTAAATATATATAGATGATAGGGAGAAAAGTTAAATTTCACATTTTTTTTACTTTAACAAATTGATATGTCAATGGTCTCTATCTATTGGGACCACCTATTATTCATATGAATCACTCGTTGGGATTATGAATAATTTGATAAATTGTTAAAGATATAATAGCTTTTAAGTGTATAATATATTTTCAATTAGTACTTATAGAAACTAATATAATTTTCAAATATTAAATAGAAAATATGATTATATTTTTGCCAAAATTATAGTATTATTAATTAAATACAATGAGGGATAAATGAAGTACATTGATAATATGGTTTAATTCAAAAATATGAATATTATTCGATAGATCCGAATTTCATACGGAAAATTCAAGTTTTTTTTTTCTGTAAATATATTAATTTTTATAACTATTTATTGAGGATAATATTTTAAATTATACATGGCCCCAAAAAATATTAAATGTTTAGATATTGCTTTTAAATAAAAGAGAGCAACTTGCTTTGCAGGTTGCCGGTACTTTGCCATACAATGTGTGGCTCAAAATGGTCTGTAAGGTAATTAAACCTTGTAGACCTGTCATTTACTCTTTTTCCAATTATTATTTACATTTAAGGAAACAATTTAACTTCAAAAGTCATGCCAATCAAGTTACATGGATCGTAGTCTTCATTTACAAAACCCAAAACACATAGTGGCTCTAATAAACTATATACATATAGCATGAATTTACAAAGCACAAAATATGGGTTTTTGAGTTTGAATTGTAAAAATGTCTCGAAAAAAGTGTCATACAGAAATTTATGTAAAAATGATGTGTTTTATATTTTTTGAAATTAATTAAAAATTATAAAGTATATCAAATAAAGAGTGATATGCTTATAGATAATACATTGAATGCTTGTGTTAGTTATATATATAATAATTATGCGTAAATAAAATAAAAGATATAAATTTAAAATTATAAAATATGAAGAGAGAGAAATAATAATTATAATAAATGCTTTTTTATTGGTGAATGTATGAAATTATGTATAAATAATTGATAGATGTTTATATAGGGGATTGAAAACGCATAATTGAAAAAATAAGAATGTGGATGAGAATAATTTGTGTTAAATTTATTTATAATTCGTAATCCAAAAACTCAAAAATTGAATTTAAAAAAGAAACAAATGAGGCTTTTTTGTTCCTTTTTTTATTATCAACTTTAAATATTTATTTATGAAATTATTATAGATGACTTGTACTATGTCAAACTAGACATGCTTTACAAAAATTCTTTGAGAAAAAAAAAACTAATATTCTTAAGAATATTATTATTAATATATTATATATAGTATTTTGTGAGTGACTTAACCACCTTAATGAATGTATCAAAGATTTTATCAAACATTTGAAATAAAGGGTATGTTTGGTTTTGTTTTGGTTGGTTATTTTGGTGAGAATTTTTGGTGAGAAATTTTTGGGGAGGCGTGCATTATTGGTGAGATAGTGTTTGGTTTAATTTGAGAATTGATTTTTGATTGTATATTTTTTGGTGAGATATTTTTTGGTTTTGTTTTGGGAGGGAACATAAGTTACTGTAGCAGTCAAATCATGACAGTTTTTGTCTGTTAATGATTAAAAAACTAATTAAAAGTTATATTATAATATTAAAATTATAATAATTATATTATAGATGAATATTTATTTGTATATAAATTTAAAATAAATAAATTATTAAATATTTATATAAATGATTTAAGTTAACATATACTATTGAATGTAAATAATTTAAGTTAAAATATATTATTTAATATTAATTATCATTGAATATTATATAATTTAGTTGGTAGTCTTAATCTATTATATTATAATTTAGCAATCAAATAAAATTTGTAAGTAGTATACATACAATATTAATCTATAAATGCAGATATTATTATAACACACCGAGTTATAGCATTATAGTAGTACTTTATGATAAAATTAATTATTTCGTATTTGTATTTATTGTTATAATTTTAAATTAATAATATATTGACATATACGAAATAAACATCGACATATATATGATATCATGTCTTCGTACTATTTCTTTAATTCATGCACTAAAATTCTTAATATATTAATTATTCCTAAACTGGATTTTTAAAGAATGAATGACGTGTCTAATGACAAGAACTCTTAATTAAAATTTGGTGCTACTCACCTGCAAGGACAATAATAATGGATATCTATAGTTACATTATTAATATGAAAACCACTCATTTGTGAGGCTACAAATCAATTTTGTAGTAAAAAATTTTGTGTTTTATGGTGACACAAATTCAATAAAGTAACAGTTTTTTATGGATGAAACTAAAGCTACTAAAAATGCATTTTATGGGTTGAAGTATTACAATTTTGTAAAAAATTAACATGATTCAAAATGCAAAAGCCTTTATCTTATGAAACTAATATTCTAATTTGATGGAAAATTAAACGTGTAATATATTAATACATAAATCTTAGTGAAAAATCGAACGTTTATTGTTTTTATTGTTTTATTGTTTTATTTTAGTAGAAGATTGATTTCAGTGTTGTGCCAATCAATTTGATTGCCTTTTATTTCTGTTTATACCAAGTATGTCTTGTGTATTTAAGCTTCCCTTTTGATCAATAAATTTATTAATGATAATTAATATTGAAGTTTAATCTATGATATAAAAAAATTAACAGGTTTTATTAATGCCAATTTTTGGTCCAATCAATAAATAAATAATTGAGTCAAGTGGGGTATTGTATTAATGACAATTTTTTTGTACAATCAATCAACTCCTTCACATAGTGTGAGGCATGGATTTTGTAAAGATCATGCTTATCACTGTATCATGCATATACAGACTCACCACCCCAACCCCCCTCCCCCAACTGACAATTTTTGGGGAAATTCTATTTTGGTCCGGGACTGTTGGTCTCGGCCAAGATAGACTAAACATTTGCGAAAAAAGGGGATGGTTTTTCCACCCACCCACGTGGAAACCACCCCCCACATGTGCAAATGTGTGGTTGAAATTGGACCGGGAAACGGTTAGAATTTTCCCAATTTTTGATCCATTCTCGAAGATAGATGAACAGTGTGCGTAAGGACAAAACCATTTTGTAGCAATTTCTTAATCAATCATTCAAAAATCAATATGTGTTCTAATATATATGTAAATATATTCCATATATCCCTTCATCTATATCTAAATTCAATTACTAACCCTATCATATTTGTTACATTTTGATCAGATTTTTTTTAAAATGGCTATCGACGGATATTGTTAGGCAGGTTCAAAAGGGCCTTGAAAAAGGTCAAGTTTATTATATATTTCAACGTAAATAAATGGAAAATTGCCTCGATAATCGGAGCTTCATCGAGAAAATGGAGAACATACTTCAATGATAGGATGCAAATGAGTCGAGTCGAGCCGAACACATAGGTGTTTAAGTTTATTTGAATTACAATCGAGCTTTGAAAATTCTGTTTGAGCTTGGTTTGATTGTTCATCGAGTCGAGCTCAAACGAGCTTTAATCGAGCCGATCATGAGGCGAGCTCGAGTAGTTTGAATATTTTGTACATGTTTTTGTTTTTGAAAAGTTTGGTGAACGATACATAAAGACTTAAACAATCTTTCTAGTAATTCTGGTTCTGGAGCCGAATGATATATGTAATACCCGGTTAATAATAGTAATGAAATAAGTTATTTGGATAGGGTTGTCAATCGGTGGGTATTACCCAATTCCAAACTGAACCCACGAAATACCGACAAAAAAATATTTTATCCGACCTGAACCCGATCGCATACCTGACGTGTCCAAAAAAATTAGACCCAGTGGGCCGTTATGTTTCGGGTCGGGCCAATGCCCACGGGTAAACTTTGGGCATTGTTCGGGTATAGACCCGCGGGTATTTTCAAAGGGTAAAATTCGAGGTATTTGGATAGAAATTGGACTAGGACGCGAATTACCTAGTGTCATCGGGTCCGGATCTCAAACCCTACGGATTGGGTTCGAGTCGGTAAATTTTTTATTGAATGGGTCTGGGGTTGGGCACTCCCGCCCCATTGACAAGCCTAAATATCGATTATATAAATATTGACAAGTAACTTTAGCTCCGGAGCAAAATCATATGTGTGTAATACCCGACTCAATTGGGTAATTTATTTTAGCCTAATAATAAAAATTAAATTTGTCATTACTATCTATTATATGAATATAAACGATGTTTATAGTAACTCCAGCTGTCGAGCAAATTCATATGCGTAATGCCCGACTCAATTGGGTAATTTATTTAAGTCTAATAATAATAATTAAATTTGTCATTACTATCTAATAACTAATATATAAATTGGCTCATTGAGTAATTTATTTGAGTCTAATAATAATAATTATATTTGTCATTACTATCTAATATATAAATATAAATTTATTGATTCCAAATTTAAAAGTAAAGACAATGCTAAATAGGAATCTATGGATCCTCAATTCATTCAATGGGTAGAATTTTACCAAATCTTGATAAGATTCCAACTCTTAAATAATTGAGTTTGTTAGATTTTTTTTTTTATATAAAATATTGGATTCAATATATTTTCATTTGGGGCGATTTTTTTCACTTAAAGAAGGAGTCGACTAATTGCGATTAATCAATTTAGAGGAGGATACTATACCATATTAAATTTAATTATTTTTTAAATATCTTCAGTCTCGTATAAAAATACGTGCAAGACGTATTTATATACTATACAAAGATATTAATGTTCTCTTTATTCTCTTATTATAAAAAAAACCCTTATAATTATAGCTTAATTAGTTTTAATAGGGGGCAAATTGGTGGTAAATTTTGAGGGAAAATTAAGTGTAAAAAGACCAAACTACCCCTGCCCTAACATGTGGAAGTCACGTGCGTTAAATTTCTACGAGTTTTTTTTAACGATCGTTCGAGTAGGGGTGTAAATGAGTGGAGTCGAGCTGAACGCATACGTGTTCAAGCTTGTTTGAATTATAATTGAGCTTTGAAAATTATGCTTGGGCTTGGTATGATAAATTGTTCATCGAACCGAGCTTAAACCAGCTTTAATCATGAGTTGATCACGAGTAGTAGTTTAAATATTTTGTGCATATTTTTGTTATTTTTTTTATCAATCGAGCTGAGTTTTAAAATTTATTAAACACAAAATGTTATTCAAATTTGATTTGGTAAATTATTGAATTGAGCTCGAATTAAACTTTTAACAATTGAGTTCAAATCGAGTTTAAAGTAAATTGGTCGACGCGTCTAAGACATGAGAAATTGAAATGGGACCTAAGTTACCAGGATTTATTAGTGAGAATTGGACAACACATGATGTACCTATCTTCATGTTTCACGTTTATTTAAATATTTACCCATCAACTTCAAATACAGTTTACTTTTCATTTAATGTTTACCTGTTTTTTGAATTACATATGAAGTTTACTTTTTAACAATATAATATTCTAGGCCTATTGATGAAAATAAGACTAGAAAAATACAACTCGTTTGGCTTTACACTAGTTTAGTCTAGTGGAATTAGTTGTTATATACATGGTTCAAAATTTCTAAACGTTTTCGCCGAAACAGTCGAAACGTTTCGATTTTAGAAGTAATGGAAACAAAATCATTCAACATTTTCGAAATTACTTGGTTTCCTAAAAAACTCACGGAGTTTCCATGTTTTCCATGGAAACCATGAAAACTTAGATTTTCCTAGAAACTATTATAAACAATCCCAAAAAATCAGGAAAAAAAATGAATTAAAAATCTTTTATATATTGTTAAATCTACGAAATATAATTTGAATCAAAATTGGACTCTTAAATCCTAAATATAATTAAAACAAAATCGCCCCTACAAAGTTCCCTGCTGTAGAAAAATTGAAGCACAAAATTAATTTCTAGGAAGCTAAATTTACTTTATAATATTTTGTAAATTTATTATAGTGATTTCGATACGTTTCCGAAACGTTTCCGAAATGTTTCCAATATTTTACTATCCGAAACTCATCTTCAAAACGAAACTTTGAACAATGATTATATATATTTAAATTTGTTTAAATTATTATTAAACTGCACAATTTTCGTTTAAATTTAATTTAATTGTTAATTGAGTTGTGCTAAAAGGACCTTATTCGAGATAAATATGAGTCAATATAGAATAAATTAATTTTGTTGCTCAAAATTTAATTAATTTTACCGATCGAGTCAAACTTATTCTAAAATATATTGCACACAAAGCTTCACTATTGTTGACAAATTAAACTAAATCGAAATTTTAGCTATCAATCTGTTATCGAATCAAAAACAAATTTTATACATTTATTAAATCTTATATTTGTATGAAAATATCTTCATGTTTGTTTACTCACTCAATTTGTTAGTTTTTTTTTTTTTTTTTCACATTTTCACTTGTAAACCACGCAATCAATTAATACGTTGTCAATCTCAACATCTTTTTACATTTATAAATCATTAGATCTCTTTATATTTCATCTTTGAATTCAAACAAAAATTCATCTGAAAACAAAATAATTTCACAAAATTAATGGATTCAAAAGATCAAAAAGATCACATATTTCAGTCTATACTTCCAGATATACAAATCCCAAACCATCTCCCTATACACACATATTGCTTTCAAAACCTCTCAAACCACCGCTCACGGCCGGCCTTAATCAACGCCGCCACCGGCGAAATCTTCACTCATGCCGACGTCTACCTCACCGCCAGAAAACTCGCCGCCGGCTTCCACAACCTGGGTCTCCGGCAAGGCCATGTTATCATGCTCCTCCTCCACAACTCCCCGGAATTCGCACTCTCCTTCCTCGCCGCCTCCTTCGTCGGCGCCACCACCACCACCGCCAACCCACTCTACACCGCCGAAGAAATCACAAACCAAACCGAAATCTCAAACCCTAAACTCATTATAACCCATTCTATCTACATCCAGAAAGTAAATCGCTTCGCATTAAAAACTGGCGCCATAATCGTCTCTATAGACCCATCTCCACCGTCGCCGTTAATAACCCACTTCTCAGAATTGAAAAATTCCGACGAGAAACTGTTACCTGAGATAGAAATCAACGCCGAAGACACGGCGGCGCTACCCTTCTCCTCCGGCACCACCGGCCTCGCAAAAGGCGTAATGCTGACCCACAAAAACCTAGTCACGTGCGTCTCACAGCAAGTCGACGGCGATAACCCCGCCTTCCATATCAACGATCAGGATCTAACGCTGTGCGTGTTGCCGATGTTTCATGTTTACTCTTTGATCACGGTGCTGTTATGCAGCGTTAGAGTCGGCGCCGCCGTGCTGATTATGCAGAAATTTGAGATCAATGAGTTACTGAAGCTGGTGCAGAGATACAGGGTGACGATAGCGCCATTCGTGCCGCCGATTTTGCTGGCGATTGCGAAGATTCCGGCGGCGACGGCGGCGGCGGAGTACGATCTGTCGTCGGTGAGGAGGGTTGTTAGTGGTGCGGCACCCATGGATAAGAAGCTTGAAAGTGCAGTTAGGGTTAAGCTTCCCAATGCTACCATTGGACAGGTACGTAATTGTTAATTAACTCTTTTATTTTTGCATTGCTTCGAAAAATTTATAATATATAGGATTTAAATATATTAATATTTATTATTAATAAATATATAGGATTTAAATATATTAATATTTATTATTAATATTTATTGAATTCGATGTAATACACAATTTCCTATTATCAATATTGAATTTATCAGTTTATTTTAATTCTTATTGGAAGTTGGTATAGTCAACTTAATAAACTAGAGAGTAGAGAGGTTATATAATATATTAATATATTTACATTTTTCTAGGAGGTAACTAATATTTTTTTTTTCTTTTCCAAATGTGTTGCAAGATTACAACATAATTTTATTTATTTTTACTTTAATTAGAGTATATTTAAGGATCTTCATGATGGATATTATTTGCAAAAATATTATTGTAAATTGATACTTTCATGGTCTTAAATTTCAACCCAAATAACAAAATTTCGATCAAAATTTGACCATAAACCGAAATTTCATATTCGATCCAATTTTGAAGAATAATTATCAAAAATTCATTGAAATCCAAAATGTTCAATAAACATAATTTAAATTATTATAAATATTTTGAGTTTGATTATAATATGGAATAATAACATTTGGATATATGTTTCTCTTTGTGTGACAACACTTATTTAAGTATGAAAATGGAGTGAGTGTGTAATGTAACCATGTTGATCCTTAACAAGATTCCATCTTATTTAAAATATACATTTTGCAAATATGTAGACATTATTTAACTTCCAAATTTTACTTAATTTATATTATCAAAATTACTATTTATATATGATACACACAATATTTATTAATTTAAGATATTTCATAATTGTGCTAATTAAAGATTCTAAATTTCAATTAAAATTCTAATTATTTTTATAAATTTCAATGCTTTCTCAAGAATCAAAATAAAAATTATAAAACTCCCAAATTAATACATAAATTTACTAAGTCAAACTCTAGAACGATACCAATTTTCAAGACAGTGCTTACATGCATATATAAAATATAGGATAATAAATTATAAATATAAATTAGTACTCTTCAACTTTGAGATATTGAGAAAAAATAAATACTTTTCTTGTCAACAAAAATAGTCAAACATCATCTGAAGACTTTGTTTCAAATAAATATTTTCTAACTACGTGTGAGTGCGGTGTTTGGTGTGATTATAATAATTCTTTTCAAATAAATATATATCATAAATAATAATTGTTACAGATTTTTTAATTAAAATTTGTAAAAAAATCAACTTCCCCCCCCCTTAAAGAGCTTAAATCCAAACACATATCATTGAAATCTTTGTACGTATACGTTAAAGCACCAGTGAAACATTAGTAAATAGTAATTAATTAGGACCAGTAGAATAATATTAAATTTATTCAGGATCTAAAAAAAAGTCAAATGTCATGATTCAGCCTATAATATGAAATAAAATATGGATTCAATCGGTAATAAAATATGTTATAAAAAATTAAATGTCACGATTCAGCCTGTCTGTGTAAAATAAATTAATAATTAAACCGACAATAAAAAATATATAAAAAAGTCATATGTCATGATTAAGCTTGTCTGCGTAATTTTCTTTTTGAATTTAATAGGCTCATTTGTAGTTAGAGTAATGAGATTTTGTTGATTTTTTCAAACCAAATCTTGTTGTAATAGACTCAAATATGTGTTGATTGCTTAGAACTTGCAAAAACATTAAATAAATTCACCAAATATATATGGTTAGCTCATGGCAGCAATAAAATAAATTTCCTAGTCCTTTTCTGATTTTTGATATGATAGGTGGATGGGTGGCACCTCTAATTAATGAAAGGATGAATAAAATTGATAGGGAATATTGCATTTTTGATACATGAATGTGGCCTGCACGTTTATTTAGTACACTAATATGGGGGGTGGCAATTTGAGTACACTAATGCGGGGTAGGTCTGGCAATTTGAGTACAAATTTCGCCGGAATATTCGATTTCAGCCGGAAAATGACATGTGCCGGTCACGTGCGTTCAAATTTGGGGATTTTGACCAATTTTGACCAAAATGCTGACGTGGCCTATTATTGGAGGGAAATTGATTTTAATTCTTTACAATTTTGATTATTATAAATATAGTATTTGATTTTACCAAATTGCCCCAAGCCCTATTTTAATTGATTTCATCTTCTTCAACCTTATCTCCATAACCATTGCCAACACCATAGCTGTAATTTCTTAACTTAATTAAAAAAATCATTTGATGTAATAAAAGAAAATACATTTGCTGTAATTACATTTGAAGAAATCAAATGAAAATTTATTCAAAACCCTAAATTACATAGCTGTAATTACATTTCCTAAACCCTAAATTTTATTCAAAACTATTTGTTTACTGTTCGTGGAGGTGGTGTTGGTGGTGTGACGGCGATGGGGATGGTGGTAACGGCGACGAGGTGGTGGCGGTGGTGTTGGTGGTGTGAGGGCGACGATGGTGGTGGAGGTGGTGTTTGTGGTGTGACGGCGACGGGGTGGTGGTGATGGCGACGGGGATGGTGGTGACGGCAGCGGGTAACAGAGTGGTGTAACAGAGTGGTGATAGCAGCGACGGGCTGATCTTGGACGCAAGGGGGAGAAGAGTTCGATGGTGACGGCAGTTGGAGTAGACGTCGCCGATGGTGGGCTGTTGGTTGGTGAAAGGGGCTGGTGATAGGTGGTGGTGGTGGTTATGGAGAATTGGAGCTTGGGGAAGAAGACAACCAAAAATAAAAATCCCCAAATTAAAGGTCAAAATTCTCAAAATTAAAAGTCAAAATCTCCAAATTAATTGGATAATTTCGGTCAAAATCAATAAAAATTCAATTTCAGTCAAAATTACAAAAATGTAGTCGAAATCCCCAAATTAAAGGTCAAAATCCCCAATTTTAGTCAAAATTAATCAATTTTTCGGTAAAAATCGAATATTCCGACGAAAATCGAATATTTCGGCGAAATTTGTACTCAAATTGCCAGACCTACCCCGCATTAGTGTACTCAAATTGCCACCCCCCATATTAGTGTACTAAATAAACGTGCAGGCCACATTCATGTACCAAAAATGCAATATTCCCCAAATTGATACCATGTCTCGTATATATAACTAGAAAGAGAAATTGTATGTTACACTAGAAAATTCGTACATAAATTATATAATTAATTGCGAGTCGATATAACACATAAAGTCTATTGAACCTGATGTATTATAAATTTTTTTATAATAATAAAAATAATAAACCATGAATTTAGTACGAGATTTAATTGGGTTAGGCAAGAGTAAATGATGTAGAAGACTTTGTGCAGTACACGAGTTTTATGTCAATCTAGATAAATTCTTACACACTATCATAATAGTCTCACAAAATTTCTAGTGCTTGTATATGTGTTTTTTTAATTTTTCCATCACATGAAGAGATAACAAATTAAAATACACAACGAAATTACCGTCATTAACAAGTAAAACATTTCAATTTTTTTTTTTGGCAAATTAAAATAGTTTTTCGATAATTCGGTATATTATATGTTTTATTAATTTTTAAAATGGTCTTTTTTTCTACATGTATCAAATATGTATGTATATATATACATCTACCACACCAAACATAACATAAGCCAAGTACACGGAAAATATTAATATTTCAACGAGTCTAATAAGATCGATGTGACATATTTTATATGTTTTAAGTGCCATATTGAAATAATAATTAATACGGCTACTAGTTCGATAGTGCCCGCAAACTAGATGTACTTAAATACTTATTTCAATTTTCATAAATATAATAGTCAAAGTTGAGGGAGGTTATAAATAGTTCATAGGTCAGTTATTCCTATGTAATTAATCAACCAATTAAAGACGAATACATCATGAATATTTGTTTATATTTTTAAGTTAGAATTTTGAAAATTTCTCGGGAATGGCGTACCATCGAAATTCGTATGAAAATGGTAGGTGTTTGTTTATGTTTTTAGAATTAGGTTGAAAATTGTAATGTGTCAAATCAATGATGATTGGTTGATGTTTAATGATTGAATTAGTTATTTTTGCAATGATTATTTAAATAAATAAATATATGTACGAGTGTGTAAAATAATTTATATATTAATTGTAATTGATGAATGTGTAAAATGATTGATGTGTTGATTGATAGGTAATTAGTATTGGAGATTGAAAAAGTAGAGTTGAAAAAAGAAAATTGAGATGAAAATTTGGTGTGTTAAGTAGATTTAAGATTTTGTAATTTGAAATCTTGAAATTGAATTTCAAAAACATAAACAAACATACTATTTAGTAAAATCTGTGGGGCTAAAATAAAAGAAAAATTTGATAGTAAAATGGTTGGCAAGCAATCACAATTCACAAAAGAAAAATAAATTATAGATGTGGAACTGTTATTTTAAGAAATAACAGTTAGTTTTTGATTTGATTTCTTATCGAATTTTTTGACTACTTTATATTGCATTTAGGACTATAATCATTTTAATTCCATTCGGCTTTTACACACAGATGGATTTATGTGGGATGGGCTCTACATATTGTTTTGAACATTTTATCGTTTTGAAAATCGAAGAATTTTAAATGTCACATATTTTTTCCCTATAAATTAATCATTCGACCTGTGGTACCAAATATTAATTACCCACTATAAAGCACGAACACTTCGAAAAATCACGATTTATAGTGTCGAACACTCTTCAAACACGGACACAACTTTCCACACGTGTTAAATTATGAATATTGAATGCATACAATTTTCCATAGGGTTATGGCATGACTGAGGCTGGAGTATTATCAATGTGTTTAGGATTTGCGAAAAAACCGTTTAAGTTTAAACCCGGTTCATGTGGGACCGTAATTAGAAATGCTCGAATGAAGATCGTTGACCCTTTAACCGGAGCCTCACTTCCCCGGAATCAAACCGGAGAGATTTGCATAAGAGGCGATGCGGTCATGAAAGGTAATCGTTTCTTTGTTCGTATATCATGTTACTGTACATATTAGATGCTTGACAAATATCAGTATTTTTATTTTATATATGCTAATTGATAGGAGTGAATTGTATACGAGGTGCATCTATAACGAGGAATATATCTGACCCCTGAATACTATCATACGACCTAATTGTTAGCCTTGTATAGAGGCACCCGAGTTTGAACAAAAGAGAGAAAAATTGGTACGGGTCATCGGTAGCGGGTCGTTGGGTCACAGGTTGGGTTCCTTCTGTAGGTGATCTGACGACCCTAATGATGTGGACTATCAATTTTAGGACAAATGTCAATAAAATGTCGGACCTAGTGGAATAGGTAACCTTTGTAAGTTTAAAATTTGGGACGAATGTTTAAGTCTAAGATACGAGTTACCCTAACATGAGCTACGGCATTAATCTCCAATAAAACTATGATATCGTACTTGATCTCGATTGTGTTACGTAGATATCTTGTATTATGACTTCAGTCTAAATATCATATACGCTCCAAATTCTGACAGGAACACTAATCATAAAATTATGTAACAGTTATATAGTACTAGTATATGTCCAATAGATCATTTGTGCTTCAAATTTTCAATTTTCTTTTGGTACAAACTAAATTATAGACTCGTTCTTCTAAAAAGTTTATACTATTTCTCAATTAGCTTTTAATAAAAAAGTTATCAATCATATGGAGAAAACTATAATGTTATGTGATTTGTGTACGTTCCAACAAAATTGTACAACCACAAAACAAATAATATAACACTTGTCACGTAACTGATTGAAATTTTACACAATTTTCGTGTAGAATTTTATAAATGTAAAACATTTTGCATGATGAAAAAGTCCAACGAAAAAAATAATTAGAACTTATTGTACATACTTGTAACATTTTTTTTTCATATTGAAGATGGAAACTTTTACGAGTAAATTACAATATATTTCAATGTAATCGCTAAAAATGTCGATATTATATAGGCTATTTCAACGATCCCGAGGCGACGAAGAGAACAATCGACTCGGAGGGATGGCTACACACAGGGGATATTGGTTATGTTGATGATGATAATGAATTATTCATTGTTGAGAGATTGAAAGAATTGATTAAGTATAAAGGTTTTCATATTGCTCCAGCTGAACTTGAAGCTTTGCTAATTTCTCATCCATTTATATGTGATGCTGCTGTTGTACCGTAAGTTATATATATATATATATATATATATATATATATATATATATATATATATAATTCGATTTTGAGTATTTTTGAGATATATTATATATTATTTTTATTACTAAATTTTTTTTTTTTTTTTTTACTTATGAATATGGTGTAGTATGATGGATGAGAGTGCAGGAGAAGTTCCAGTTGCATTTGTGGTGTTAGAAAATGGTTCAAATATATCTGAGCAAGAAATTAAGCAATATATATCAAACCAGGTATTTTTTTTTAATTTTTTTGTGGTGTTTAAGGTTAATTTAATATTGAGCTAAAGTCTTGTTCAAAGGTGTTAAGTATGTCGTTTTGAGGGCCCGCTTGACATCGGGTCTAATGGGTCGGTGTGTTGGGTCGAATCGGGTAGTGGGCATTTTGGCTCGATTATATAATTTGAATATTTTATACGATGGAAACAACTGACAAATAAGATGGAAACATAGGTGAAAGTGTTTTTGAAATTGAATTTTTATATCCAAGGTAGTGTTTGGATATATAAACTTGAGATTTCATCAAGTTGGGTTAAAATTTGATTTAGAAAGTTTGAGTTCATATTGTAATTTAAGTTGTATTAATTTCATTTCAAAATCAACAATGATCAATATTTATGGCTTTACTACTTAGGACTAAAATAGAAATTTAAAAATAGAATATAATGTGTAACGATCAAAGTATTATAATTGCTACTTTCTTCACTTAAATGACAAAATCAAAATGTACTAGATTGTAAAATGATTATTTTGTTAATTGTGCAATTTTATTTAGTCTAATAAAAATATGCAGGTGGTGTCGTACAAGAAAATAAATCGTGTATTTTTCACGGATCAAATTCCCAAAGCTCCATCGGGTAAAATTCTAAGGAAAAATCTCCGAGCAAGGATTTAATTAATGTTAATTTAATGTGCCATAAGACTTATTGTAAGTGAATTAAATGTGGTTTTGTAAACGTGATTGTTTTAATGGGATAAATGGTGATTATATTTGAGACGGGTTAGAAAACCCCTAGACTATTTCAACGTTGATTATTTTGAAATAAGCGACAAAACTCACAATCTGTTTTCATATATTATTATTTCAAAGTGACTTTCTCGTAAAATTCATGTGTACATTTATTATATACTATTAAGAAAAGGTATATATTATTTTATCGCTTGTTTGATCTGATCGGTTGAGAAATGTAGTTGTTTATTAGACCGTTGGAGTTAATACTTTCATTAATATTTCTTGCATACCGAGTAACTTTTTCTTATTATTCAATGTTATATTTATTCTACATAATCTATTCATTCAATATTCTTTACTAAGTGAATAATACCATGTTTACTTTCAATAACATAATATAATACTCAATATATGTCTTTTACCAACTTTCTAAATGAAATTTAGCATTTTATTCTAAATGAAAATTAACTTTCTAATGAACATAGTATATATAAACGCCCACATTTTGTAAATAATGTTTTCAGATTTAAGGTTTAGCATATCAAACGAAATTTGATTTGATTTGATTGTGGCGTACCAAACATTTACAGAGTGAGCTATAATGTGATGAGCATTGATTTGATCGTAATGTATCCAATATTTTAACTTGATAATATGTCTATCAAGTGGTTACTATATTTATAAACACACATTTATAAATCCAGAATATGATCTTGAATTACAATCAATATACTGTTAACTAAGTGTATAATAAAAGAATTCCATAAAGAAAGATTTCTAGTTTGTGAAGTAAATTAAAAACTATATATATATATATGTATGTATATATATAACTTTTGATGTCGGCACTGGCAAAATTATGGGTACTATTTCTTGATTGTCACCAAAAGGAGAATTGTGCAATGAATTATGATCTAAAGTCCTTTGTGCATATAAATGGAATATGATTGATTTATCATCAATAATTGAAGTAATATACTTTTTTTTATAATAAACAAAAATTAAGAATTCAAATTAAATAAATTTATTTATTATATACATTTTTTATCATATTTTAAAAAATACAAAAATAGTAAATTGAACATGATATATAACATTACCCTAAAAATATATATGGTGACAATATAAACGATAAAAAATAAACCACGAAATATATCATTTATGATATAAAAATATCACACAATCAAATGTATACCACAAATTAATCACACGATCAAAATGCTTTTGTCTATCCAATTGAAAATTGTTTAGTAAATATACCAAATCTATATACATTCCAATGTCTATTCAAGCGTAAATCAAGCAAATACTGCCCGTCTGAATCATATATATAAGACAAAATAGGCCATCATCATTCGATGATTGAATAATTTCACAAGAATATTTTCTTTCAATCTTCTTATTATTTTCTATTTTCCCTAGTCTAAATTTCAATTTTCATGGAATATTAGATTTTTTTACAAACCACATGATGTATATTGATTTTTTTTAGAGGAGTGATCAATTATATTTTTCATTAATTTAAATAATGCATGGTTATAATGGTAAAATTTCAATTTCTAGTTGAATTTTCTCCATGTTTCGGTTACTTGCTTGAACGATTAAGGAGTCGAGAAATATGTAACCAAATCTTCGATGTTTAGGTCAGATCAAAACTTGAAAAATTCAAATGATTTCTAATAAAAATTAACATAATAAAAATCAAATGTGAATGTACATTTTACAATAACTTGTTCGCATACCTACAAGTAACTTAGGCATATATAGAGCTCTAATTTGGACTAGGGGTGTAAGTCAAGCTGAGCCTACTCATGAGCCGGATTAGCTCCACTCTCACGAGCTCGAGTCCACTTCTCTCTGATAAAAACTCGCGAGCTATATTATGTTTTAATATATTATTATTTTATTATTATACTAATATATATATTAAATAATTAATAAAAATTAAAAAAATTTAAATTCAAAATTTCCCCTTAAATTTTAGTTTTACAAGTCAGATTCGAGCTCAAAAAATTAAGCTCGACAAAATCGAACTTGTATAATAAGGTTCGAGCTCGAATCTGAAAAAATTGTTAGGAATATGATGCCAATGAATAATCGCACGAAAAAAAAGGACAATAAAAGAACACACGAATTGTTTACCCAGTTCGTCAAACAGAATTTTGACTATTGGGGGCGCTACTAAGCCAGGATATTCACTATATTTCTGATGAGATCGTGATTACAATGAGAGTCTTTGGACTCTAAGAGTTACAATGATATTAGGGTTATTTATAATACAATATACCTAACCCTAATAGGAGAATGACATAAGCCCATCAAAATACTTTTGGGCCTATTTATAGTCTTTCAGGCTCCATAACTCAACAATCTCCCACTTGGAGACTGAACTCAACAAACAATGTAGCCATCTCTCGATCTTCTCATTCAGTAGCCCACAACATGATCCCGGCAACGCCAAGCCTCTCACCTCAAGTTCCGAGGCCAACTGAAGCTATTCATAGCTTCAATTTCTTTGATTCCGATCTGCCTCTAATTTCTGTATTCAGAACTGATCCCGAAGCTATATTCGATTCTCTCCTGCGAATTTCTTCGCTCATAATTAAATATCTTACTTCGTCAGATTTCAACATCTCTTTCCCTGCTGAAGACGGTAACCGTTCCACTCCAACTTTTCGGGAACCTCTCTTTCCCTGCTGAAGACGGTAACCGTTCCACTCCAACTTTCCGGTAGAGAAGACAACAGAATTAGAGCTCTAACCTCGTCATAAAAAAATCGAATCTCACTCATCGCCTTCCTGTCAAGCACCTTTCACTCTTCGTCTTTCATATCCGACGACTTATCACCAAGGGGCTCATACAAATCTTTACCATACAGGTAATCTTCGATTTGCATCTTCCAGAACCCAAAGTCCGTCCCGTCAAACTTTTTCAATCGGTGTTTTTCCTACACCCATCATATTCGCTCCCGCTCAACCCGAGCTCTGATACCAGTTGTTAGGAATATGATGCCAGTGAATAATCACACGAAAGAAAAGAACAATGAAAGAACACACGAATTGTTTACCCAGTTCGTCAAAAGAATTTTGACTACATCTTGGGGGCGCTACCAAGCTAGGATATTCACTATATTTCTGATGAGATCGTGATTACAATGAGAATCTTTGGACTCTAAGGGTTACAATGATATTAGGGTTATTTATAATACAATATACCTAACCCTAATAGGAGAATGACATAAGCCCATCAAAATACTGTTGGGCCTATTTACAGTCTTTCAGGCTCCATAACTCAACAAAAATTACTAAGCTCGGTTCGTTTACACCCCTTAAATTATAGCTAGAAGTGAAAATGAGTCGAATCGAGCCGAACGCGTAAGTGATTGAATTACAATCGAACTTTAAAAATTATGTTTGAGCTTGGTTTGATTGTTCATCGAGCCGAGCTCAAACGAGCTTTAATTGAGCCGATTACGAGTCGAGCTCGAATAGTTTGAATATTTTGTACATGTTTTTATTATTTTTTGTTAATTAAGCCGAGCTCGAGTTTCAAAATTTATCGAACATAAAAAATTATTTAAGCTTGGTTTGGTAAGTTGTTGAACTGAGCTTTTAACGAACGAGTTCGAATTGACTATCGAGTAATTTGGTTCAATTTTCACCCCTAATTATAACACACCAATGATATTAAACTCGAAATGTTATATAATAGCCTAGTCTAAAACGGACAAAAATTCCCACACATCATTTGAACATCAATTTTCCTTGTTCATTCCCAATGGCGGCCCAAAACTAGGAGGAATAGAGTGGCGACACGTGTCACTCAATAGTCATCGTGTCAATTTTTAGGGTCAACTTGTGCTGGTTTAATGGTGCCACCTATATATCCATTTCACTTTGCTTTTTATATGATTTTTTTTCTCCTAAAATCTATTATCGTTTCAATAAAATCAGTGTAACATATATTATACATATTTAAAAACCCATCAATCAGTATAACATACATTATAACACACATTTCACTTTGTTTTTTAAATGATATTTTTTCTCTTAAAATTTATTGGGTTCAACAAAATCAATATAATACACGTTATATATCTATCAATATTTTAATATATAACATATGTTAGGGATAAATGCAAATAACACCCACCTGAAATATTTTATTAGCTAAAAACCCCCCTGTGAAAAAAAAATTGGCTAATAACCCCCTGTGAAATTTTCAAATTGCATGAAACCCCCTGTGAAGAAAAATATAGCCTAAAAACACCCTGTAAAATTTTTAAATTTACAAATTAATTAATAGTACTAATAATCAAATTTTAGGATATTAATTAAACTTTATCCAATAATTAATTTTCAATGTAGTTATATTTCGTAATGGTAAAATTTTATAAGGGATTTTTAGGTTACATTTTTTTTTACATGGGGTTTCATGCAATTTGAAAATTTCACAGGGGGTTTTACGCTATATTTTTTTCACAGGGGGTTTCATGCAGTTTAAAAATTTCATAGGGGGTTTTTAGCATATATTTTTTTCACATGAGGTTTTCAGCCAATAAAATATTTCACGTGATGATTATTTGCATTTATCCCTATATGTTACATCGATTCTGTTGAATAAATGAATGTGGTATACATAAGTGAGTTGCAGATTGTAATGACATGAATAGAACTGAAAACTATGAAGTGTTTAAGTGACCTTTCGAAAAGCGAGAGGGCTTTAATTCATCCCTCTTTTTCCATAAAACCAAACAGTACTATTTATAAAATAGCTTTCTTGAAATTTTCAACTGATCTTTGGAGCACTTAAAAAGTTGAGGCACATAAATGCATAAATAGACGTACAATATAATGGGATGAGAGTCCAAAATATTTTAATTTGTGTCGACATTGAAATCTTCAAACATACTGATGAGTATCTAAAAGTTGAGTGAAATATATCATATACCTACATTTATTTATTTTAAATAGTGTTTCATCTTATTATATATATATATTTGTTAAATATATGAACGATATGAAGGTTATATGTTTTGCATGAATATAGAAATGCGAGATAAAACACTAAATTATGGGTCTAAATTGTAAACTAAATGTTTCGATTATATAAGATTTTGTAATTTGAAGGAGTATAATTTTTTGTAAAAATTCCCACATTATATGTGTATATAGAGATATAATTATATCCATTTCTATCGGGAGAATTGGTTCTTACCCACTAATTAAAATTTTATAACACTTGAGTTTAATTCTGTCGATTTATTTTAAATCACTGGATGATGATAAGGTGTTGTGGTAAATGATCATACTCTTGATAAATTTAATAAATTATATATAATAGATCGACTATATTGACCCAATATTTTATTAAATTGCACGAATAAGTCGAATAAATAAATATATTTAATTAGAAAAATATTAAAACCTAATTGCTCTAACAACCTAGTACGGGGCTTATGAAAAGAAAAAGAAACAACCTAGTACGGAGTAGAAATTTGGGTGGTATATCATTAAAATTGCTCCTGAAAAGTTGCATGATTAAGACATTTCGTTATAGTGGTTTCAACTTTTGAGCATGCTTTTATTTTTAGGGATAAATGCAAAAAACCCACCTGTGAAATAATTTATTGGCTGAAAACCCCTTGTAAAATAAATATAGGCTAAAAACCCCCTGTGAAATTTTTTCGTTGCAAAAAACCCCCTGTGAAAGTTAGGTCAGTTACCCCCTGTGAAATAAATGCAAAAAACCCCCTGTGAAATAATTTATTGGCTGAAAACCCCCTGTGAAATAAATATAGGCTAAAAACCCCATGTGAAATTTTTTCATTGCAAAAAACCCCCCGATCGTTGCAAAATATTTATTTTATTTTTAGTAAATATGCCTCATAATAGTAAAAACAATAATGTTAATAATCTAGAATTTAAATATTATAAGGCATATTTACTAAAAATAAAAGAAACATTTTATGAAAAACTATCTTTAATATCGTTTTTTGTGTAAACATGAGTAAAAGTGTATCCCAAATGAATATATAAGTACTTATATGTTAATGGTCTAAAATTTAAATATTATGAGGCATATTTACTAAAAATAAAAAAAACATTTTATGAAAAACTATCTTTAATATTGTTTTTTTTCTTGTGTAAACATGAGTAAAAGTGTATCCCAAATGAATATATAAGTACAATACACAAAAGGGACATAAAAGTAAATGAATAAGTCATTTAATGTCTAATAATCACAAAAAAAAAACGCACATACGGCGCGTGTAGCTCACCTAACTGATCGAGGGGGCTTTTTGCAACGAAAAAATTTTACAGGGGGTTTTTAGCCAATAAATTATTTCACAGGGGGTTTTTAGCCAATAAATTATTTCACAGGGTTTTTTTTGCATTTATTTCACAGGGGGTAGCTGACCTAACTGACCGAGGGGGTTTTTTGCAACGAAAAAATTTCACAGGGGGTTTTTAGCCTATATTTATTTCACAGGGAGTTTTCAGCCAATAAATTATTTCACATGAGGGTTTTTTGCATTTATCCCTTATTTTTATTGTGGAAAAGTACAATTATTTTTATTTTTGTATAGGTTATGTTAATGTACTAAGATTTTATTGGATGGAATATTGATATGATAAATTTTATTTGGAAAATGTTAATTTATTTTGTTTTATATGTGTTTGGATTTGGTGCTGTCTAATAAAGATTATCAACAAATTGTTTTAGCTATCAAGTATTTCAATTTATGCAACATAGAATTGATAAAATGAAATTTATTTAATCTGCATGTTGTATTATTTTAAATTAGAACATGTGATTATTAGGATGTCTTGTTCAAATATTATTCGATGATGCTCTTCTAGTGGATGTGATTATCGGAATAAAACGATTGGTTAAATATCGACTCAATAAAAAATAAAAATCATTAATATTCTATCGTAATAAAATAATGAAAATGGTTTAAACACTGTTGTTCCCAATTTTATATCCTAAAAAATATAAAATAAAAATATTCCAGATAATTAATAACTTTTGGAGCAATATGTGGTTGCTGCTAATGAACATTGACATAATGATGATCCAAACTGTAGAAATAAAAGGTGAATGAATATTAAAATCAGCATTTAATATTGAAAGAAAATACGAATTGATTTTCAACTTACATAAAGGGATTTAAAAGGATGAGTCTTATCATCTTTTCATCTTATAAATCTCACTATAGCCAATTAAATAAAAGAATCAAACTTTCTGTCTTTCATTAGATTTCAAATGGATAATTATGAATAGCTACTACATATTAAGTGGTTCTTAGAGACTTGGGGCAATGGGCTTTTTTGATATAACCCCCGAGGTATGTAGCTTTGGCAAACAACTCCTCGAGGTTTGAAATTTTGGTAAACAACTATTTCTGTTTAGTTGATCGTTAGTCAACAGTTAAGGTCATGGGCAAAATAGTAATCTAATAATTCCAAACAAATATATTAATTTTCAATGTATTTATTTGGAATTACATTGAAAATAAATATATATTAATTTTATTAATTTTATTTATTTGTAAAATTGTAATTTAATAATTCCAAACAAATATATTAAATAAATATATTAATTTTATTTATTTGCAAAATTATAATTTAATAATTCCAAACAAATATATTAATATTACATTGAAAATAAATACATATTAATTTTATTAATTTTATTTATTTGCAAAATTGTAATTTAATAATTCCAAACAAATATATTAAATAAATATATTAATTTTATTAATTTTATTTATTTGCAAAATTATAATTTAATAGTTCCAAACAAATATATTAATTTTATTAATTCCAAATAAATACATTGAAAATTAATATATTTGTTTGGAATTATTAGATTACAATTTTGCCCATGACCTTAACTGTTGACTAACGGTCAACTAAACAGAAATGGTTGTTTACCAAAATTTCAAACCTCGGGGGTTGTTTGCCAAAGCTACATACCTCAGGGGGTTATATCAAAAAAGCCCTGGGGCAATTTTAAACTTTTATGATGGACCATAAATTTTAATATATGAATAATTGTAATTGTTACGTAATCTTAATTTTCTAAAAATAGTCTCGTTAACGAAAAGTTAAACTATTACATAATTATGAACGTATATGTGATTATTTATTTACACTAAAATCAAACTCAAATAAAAGAAATTTTTCAGAAATAAATTTTATCTTTTTAAATTAATTAACGAAAATGTAGGGGATGTAAGTGAGTCGAGTCGATCCGAACATATAATTGTTCAAAATTGTTTGAATTATAATCGAGTTTCAAAAATAATATTTGAGTTTGGTTTGATTGTTAATTGACCGAGCTTTAATCGAGCTGAACACGTATCAATCAAGTACGAGTAGTTTGATTATTTTGTACATATTTTTATTTATTATTATTAATCGAGTTGAGCTGGAGCCAATGTTCAAAATTTTTCGAACCCATAAAAGTTGTTCAAGCTTAGTTTGACAAATTAGTGAATCGAGCTCGAACAAGGTTTTATTGATTAAGATCGAGTAGAGTGTCGAGTAATTTGGTTTAATTTTCAAAATGCTGGCGAACAATAAAGCAAGTAATTTACATTATGCAATTAGAGTTGGAACGTATAATATTATTATATGATAATTTTAATGTCTTTATACAAATATCATATTATTCTTAATAATTATAAGCAAATTAACATAATAATAAGTATAAAACTATTGTTAGACAAGAAGTGAAATATGAATATAAGGCATATAATTAAGGGTCCGTTTGTTTGTCAAGGGAATGGAATCAAAATAGGGAATATGATTCCCAAAAATCAAATAACCTTGTTTAGCATTTTTTATTTGATATTATGGAATGCAATCTAATTCCCAAAATATGTGAATTATCATCTCAAATAAGGGAATTACAATACCTTGTTTTATGGAGGTAATGTGATTACCATATCAAGGTAATCATAAATGCACTACTTTAATGCCATTTCCACCCATATATCAAATATAATACAAAATCAACAAAATAGTTATTTATTTTTTCATTTCATTTAAGTTATTATTTATGAAAAAATAGTTTCGTATTTTTAATTTATTTAGAATATTTTCATTGTCAAAATAGATCGTAATTTCATTTTAATTGATATTTATTTATTGAATGAAATTGAAAAATTGCTATGTTGATTTTGTGAAAGTACTTTTGAAATAGTTGTTGGTCACATATGATTAATATATTTTATTTATTAACAATAATATGTTTCCGGCTTAAAATAATTATCAATGCATTGGTACATGAAAAATGCATACATGTAATTTTTTTTAGAAGTGGAACAATATGTAAATAAAAAATAAGCATGTTCAATTTAATTATCATTTTTTAAAAGAGGATAATGCAATTGAACCAAATTGATATCTTATTTATTTTTCATTATTTAATCAAATTAAATATATATATATACTTATGTATATATATAATATCAAATATTCCACTATGGTTGAAAATTTATAATTAGATTATATAAATATAGTTTAAAATAAGGGTATTTAAGTCAAAATCTTTAATTTTAAATTTCATTCTTTATTATATGTGTTTGAACCAAACATAAAAAGGAAAAAATATATATATCCTTTACCCAATTTTTTGTAGACAAGCAAATATTATTAATGGAATCAAATTTCTAGTAATCATATTACCAGAAATCTTATTCCCATTTTAGATTCCATCCCCTGTCAAACAAACGAAGCCTAAAAGTAAATAAATCATAAGCCAATAAATATTATAAATGATTATAAAATCCACGTGTAAGCCAAAAAGAGAAACAAGAAATGGTATCACTCTGTAGTGTTCTATCGTGACCCAAAAATTTCTATAAAATCCGACAGAAAATAAACATGTCGATTGCAATAATTTCCCATCTCCTAACTTAAGCTTCTTAAAAAAATTCCCATTTTCCAAGTAAGTTCCTATATCTCTCTATTTATTTTAAATTATTTTCCATTCTTTATGATTATCAATTTGCATAATGATTAAGTTGCATTTTAATTTATTTCTCTATGAATTTGCATTGTTATAAAATTGATTTATGACTATTGTCTATTATTCATGTATATATGAATTTATCTATCTCCCTTAAATATAATTGCAGTTATATAATTTATCAATTCCAATGGAAACTAATGTAGTCATATTAAATAATAATATATAATTTAATAATAAATGACAAATATTTTAGATAAATAATTGTAAAATAAGGAACATTTTTTTTGGATCGAAAATCATATATAAAATCATATAGCATCAAATATCTTGTTATCGTGATGTACCTTGTCCAAGTACAATGAGAAGACATGTTAATAAACTTTTTAACGTGTAAGATAATATTCAAAAGGAATTAATGTCAATTGTTTTGGAATCTTAGGACTAATTATATTATATTTTATCAAGTTATAATTCTGCAAAAAGATTATGTTTTTGTCTGTAAATTACAGACATTGTCACAGCAACTATAGCCGACAGTCAAGATCAATTTGATATTCATCAAATTAATTACGCCTCTAATTATATAAATGCCATGTTATGCTAATACAGTTAGCCCATATCTTTGGATATTTTAATTGCATTTTCTGTGTCATGTAATGGGCTTATAAATAATAATATTTCAGCTCTGATTTAAAAATATATATCCCATGTGCTATTGTTTTTAACCATGATAATTGTTATTTATTTTCTTTATTTGATCTGTTTTCTGGTCATCATATGGTTAAAATGATTCTTCACTGTGAATCCCTCTAGCAAGGCTTTAAACTTAGTTAATAATAAGATTATTGATTATATAAATAAATTAAGTTACTAAAGTGAATTAATAATTCATTAACTTGAGCACAAGTATAAATACTTTAATATATATATATTATTTGAATATATATATATATATTTGATTATACAGAAATCCACCACATTAATATATTTGTAAATAAATATTTTGACTTATAATTGGTGGCAAAAAAAAAAGAGAAAAATAATAATTACATCCTTACTAATTTCTCAATTTATAGCAACCTTTCAAGTATGTTCTTTGATATCGAAATACAAGATGATCTTTTTATTTTTATTTTTGTCTCAAATTTGAAATGGATATATATTTTCCCAAATACTGGTTTTTTAACTTGAATTTAAACAATATATTTTACGTTTAAGCCTATGTAATATGAATTATCAAACTTGACCATAAAAATAAAAGCCCAGCAAACAAATTAAAAAAAAATACTATATCAACATGGAGATGAGGCAAAATTGACATTTAGATAATATATATATATATATATATATGTCTCTTGGCCAAACTGAATCTTTGAATTGACCTCTATAGTTCCTTGATCTAGGAACATCCTAGTATACATCCCAAAATCATGTCTTTTTTGCCTCACATTTAATATTATTGAGGTGATTAATATATTATGCTTTCGAAATTCTAAATTACAAGACAATTACTTATGAATTTCACCATATTAATAATTGTGATTAAATTAAAAATAGAATGTATAATGTTACAAACAAATTGTTCGATATTTTTAATAGCCCGATGCTTTGAAATTAGGAGAGCTAAAAAATCGTGACTTTCATGTGACTTACAATATTTCTGAATAGACGTATAATTTGCCACTTTAAATACGCCATACACGAAAATAAAATGATAAGTATATATATATACATATACATATACGAATAATCTAGAGGTGAATTAATCAAATTGATTATTTGAGTCCGTTGATTAGTCTACTTAAATGTCATTCTTGTTTGTATCTTTTCAGAAAAGACTCTATTATTATTACTTTGCGTAATTGATATAGTCACAAAGGCTTATCTTCAATCTCCATCTTCTTCTTCAATTAGAAAATGAGTACAATATCTCCACCCCTACATGTCCTATGTGATTAAGAAAGAGTAAACCCTAAACAACTATTGAATATTCCACTCATGATTATATGCCCAATTTTTTATTTTTTTAATAACATTAAATAATAAAATAATAAATAATAATAATTCCACCTTAAATATTCATGAATTTCATAGTAAAATACACTGAATTTTTTTATTATAGACCGACAAGAAGCTCATCTGCTGCCTTTAATGGAGTCGACAGTTCTAACATTTGTTTTTTTTTTCTTTGTGCAAGGTACCAACTATCTAGCCCCTGGCAGTAATAATATATATATATATATATATATATTTCTCAATATCCATTACAATTAATTTTCATTATTTATTTAATTCTCTATCTTACGTACTGTGTGTACTGCGTGTATTTCTGTCGTATATATATACCCTCCTCTTTTAAACCTACTTACCAAGTGACACTCTACTTACAAATCATTCCCATAAATCTTCTTTATATTACATCCATTTTTCTTCATCATTAAACCATAATTAACCATGAATTATGAAGCTAACACATCCCTTAATCTCAGTTTATCACCAAAAAAACGTAGCCATATCAACCTTAACCTAGTTTTCGATCCTTGTAATAACTCTCAAATCTCATCATCTTCTTCAATATCACCACCTTTGAGCCCTGTTGAGCAAAGGGTTTTCTCATGCAACTACTGCAGAAGAAAGTTTTACAGTTCACAAGCACTTGGTGGCCATCAAAATGCTCACAAACTTGAGAGAACTTTAGCAAAGAAAAGTAGAGAGTTGAGCTCAGCCGTTAGATCGATCTCGGGCTTCGATCAACGGCCCAGATCGAGCTATGGAGTTATCGGCCCGGGCCCGAATGGGTATAATAGAGGTGAGAGTGTTCATCATCAAGAGGAGTTTAGCCAGCTTGATTTGTCATTAAGGCTTTGATTTGTGTTTAAATGTTGATTTATTAGATAATTGTTGAATTTCAGATGGTTTAAAGGGTTTTTGTGTTATGATTAGAAGATAATTAAGATGGGTTTAGGGGAAATTGAATCATTAATTAATGTCACTAAGCACCTTTTTTTTTGTTTGTTTTTTGGTTTGATTGATGTTTGGAGGATGATATCTGTATATGTGGATTAAAATTATCTCCACTTCAGATTCAATTTGGATGAGAATGTTTTGGTTATTGCTAGCTCTGGTTCTTTTTTACTTCTTTTTTGGAATTTTTTATTTTGTAATTATCTCAAAACTAAAACTATTAGTTTATGTCTTTCATCTAATATAATTTGTTTCATATGAATATTTAATGACTATTTTGATAGTATATAGAAAAAAGGGGAAAAATTACAAAATTCATCCTCTAACTTGGCACAATTTTGATTTAATCCTCTATGTTAGGAATTTGAATATTCAGTCCTTTAGATTACGACTCGACTGTAAACTCAATTCTCTGGTTCAAAAAAATACAATTTTTTATATATTAACTCGTGTGCATCATAAGTTAACTTCCTAGGTTGGAATTTCTTTGAAGGATATCATTTCTTTATAGGGAATTTAATTTTTTTTAGTTCTTTTTTCAGTATTCTATTTTGGCATGCTGCCATGTCATTTTGGGCGCCAAATTTTTCAGTAATTTTATGCTCATCACACGTGTTTGTCACGTGACTAGTTTCGATGAGTCAAACTTTGAATTTTCTTAGTACCGAGTACTGAGTTTGAGACCAAGTTGTAACTTAGACGAATAAACGTCTAAATTTCTGAAATTTAAAATCAATATTATACCAACTTAATGGACATAATTCGCAGTTTAAATAATAAAAAAAGACTCGAAACTTATATATGATTATTGCATGATAGAAGAGATGAAAATAATGATGATTTTTATATATAGGTGTTGAACATGATATATATGACGTGGATTATGACTCATTAATAGTAAATAATACAATATATAAGTCATATGATCATTTACATTCTTTGGTACATACAACAATATTAATTTTGAAAAAGAAAAATCAGAAAAATGGGGAGAAAATAAATTTTTTCTCAAGTAAACATACTACACCAAGATGTCAAATACTGATTAAATAATCTAACTAAATTATTCTTCAAATAAATCAGTAGTATTTCTACTTTTACTGTTTTCCTCACGTAAACTTTCATATAGTATTTTAAGTTATTAATAAATAATCGAGGTCTCATAACACTTCTCGTCTAAATAAAACTAATTCAAAATTAAAAAGTAAATTGGCCCTGTTGTAAATGTTAGATAAATCAAAGCTATACATATGAAAGTGTTCTAAACAAGTATGAACACATTAAAGCGGAAGCGAATAAAGATCGAGTTACCTCCAGCCATTGTTAAGTTTTCTGGCGATTTCGAACTTTAACTCCGGCGAATATTTCGAGGTTCTTCTAAGCTCTCATACTCACCCCGAGATGGTGTTGGTTTATGAATGTGAGTATGAGCTTAGGGACCCCAAAACGTTTGTATTTATAGCCCCATAACCATCAATGGGCAATATCACAATCCTACTATTGTAGGTAATTTCAAGATTCTAGCCTTAATTATACGTTATAATTTTGGTCTAAAATCTTTGACATGGACCATATTATGGAAAGATTATTTCCATTGATATCTTAATTGATATGGAAATATTCTTGGAGAGATTATTTCCATTGACTGACATTATTTCCATTGATATCGTAATTAATATGGGAAATACTAAATAGAGAAATTATTTCCATTGATATCTTAATTATATGGAAATATTCTTACAGTAAATACTAATTTTTTTTGCATGAAATAAGTTTCTAAATATTCAATACTGATATATATAGATATGACAACGTTTTCATTGCCAAGAGGAATAGTAATTTCAATTTCAATTCATTTGATCATCTTGTTTGATGGAATGACTATCACTGGGCCATAATTTATAGGTGATCCAAATAATAAGTAATTTTATTTTCGTATATTATAATTTATTTGATAGCATAAAGCACTGTCATGATAATTATCAAAAACAAAAATCATCTGTTATGATAAATGTTTTTTTTTTATGTGATGATGTTTCTCCAAATCTTATTTTTTTCAAATTATAAAAAGAATATCATCTATTTACTATATGAAAATTCTCAACCAGCAATTATCAATTTACTGTTTATTTTGATACTGCAAAAATCAAATAATTAATATCCTTAAATCGTCAATATCACAATGTACAAAACCAATATTTCCATCCTCTTATAATTAAATGATGAAATTTACAATTCGCCTAGTATTAATGGAGCGTTCGAAATACATCAAATGGAATTTTGGAGATCAAAATCGATTTATAAAAGTGCTACTTATGTGATGATTAAATATTAATGAACTTTAGGAATAAACCACATCTTCGAACATTCATTTGAATTGAAACAAGTGCAGATTAATAACTTTCAAAGTTCTTTTTTCAGTTATTGTAACGACCATTTTGAAAAATCATTGTACAAATGAATTCAAACGTCTTAAATTACCTTCAAATTATTTTGATCCGATATTTTCAATCTTTTTTATGGAAAAATGTTACATATATATATATATATATATATTTTTTTTTTCATCAGTCATGTCAATTATAATAGAGTAGGACTAACTTGATTTGATGCTTGAAAACTTGAGATAGTTTAGTACACTTCTGCAATTTGACATGGACCAAACGTTTTCAAATAATGTCGAATATGCCAAAATTATTTGGCCATTATAGTTGTCATCCGGTTCATATTGTATTAAGAAAATTTAAAGCAATTTTTAGTTGATTTCATATAGTTGAAGTAATAATTTGTGTCATCTGGCAAATCATGTATTATGAGAAAAACAAATATTTGTATAAAATATTAAATAATCCGCATTTTCAAAATAATTTGAAAGCGTCAATTTTAGTTGAAATTTTGATATGTCACTAATATAATCGATAGTAACAATTATATTAACAATTGAATTGTTGTAAATCATTAGTGAGACATAATAATTATTTTCATTTAACATATATAATTAATCATGATTATAATATTGTCATCAATATTTTCTCTATTAATTTTATTATTAAATTCAAATATTTTTTAATAATATATCAATCGCGTACATCCATTTTTTTTATTTTTCCTTTTTTTAAAACAAGATCCGTGTTTTGGTTTAATATAATATACTTGTGTTGCACAATATTGAATTTAGACTAGAATTTTTCGATCCTTTTATTAGTTCTTTTTTTGATCATGCATTCAAAAGTAGTATGTGAACGAAGCCCATTTTCAATTTTATTATATTATTTAATTCAACTTCTCATAACGATGATTAAAACTTTATAATAAGCTCTAATATTATTAGCTAGTAGAAGAAATATCTTTACTTGATCACCACATATCATCATCCATTTTAGGATGAAATTATTTTGAAATGATATTAATATTATTCTGTTTTTGTTCTCCTTTTTTTTATATCATTCCAAAATCTTGTCTTAGGTATAAAATTATCTTCTACACTTACGATCCAAGAAACCATCCCAAATTAAAAAGCTTTTTTGCCAAATTAAATTTTGATTATTTGAATAAAATACAATTTTAATTATTTTCTCCAATCGAAACTTTTAAAGGATCATTTCGTTGTATATAGTGAAAGGTGAACTAACTTGATATGATGCTTGAAAATGTAAGCTACATTAGGGTACTTAAGTTATACAATTTGACACGTAAATCCTACATATATAATGGGCTCCATCATGCACCAATAATGTCTTAGATTCAAGAATTATTAGTTAATTTGTTCAATAATAGTTCATGCATGACATTTACTTCAGTCTATTGTTCTTATTATGTTGTCTCTTTACTAAGATACTCATAACTCTAATTTAATTTGGCCGATATATTGTGTAATCGATTTATATACTTGATTTATAAAACGATGTTTACTGTTTAACTTTTAGTATTTTAGTGGGCTACATTAATCAAATTAGATACAAGGTTTCAAAAAGCTTTTGCAAAAAAATATTATTTTAATAAAGGCAATTAGGAAATAAGGTGGAAATGAATCAGATTGAGTCGAGCTGAATGTATAGTTGTTCAATTTTGTTTGAACTACAATCGTGCTTCAGAACTTATGTTTGAGCTTTATTTTGATTGTTAATCGAATCGTGCTCAAAGGAGCTGTAATCAATGTTTTAAAACCCAACCCGGTCATCAAATCGGAAAATTGACCGGGTCACGGGTCACTGGTTCAACCGTCGGATCAACACCGGTTGAACCAGTGATGTCATAATTATGTAATAAATATTAAATAAAATACTAAAATTTATTATAAATTTTGAAAACATAAAATATAGGTATTTTCCTATATTCAATATCATTTTTAGTACATATATTTATGTCAAAATGATGAAAAAAAGAGAAAATTCTTTTAGTAAAAAAGTAAAATTATGTTGAAGTGGTATAATTTCCGAATTCATAGAACAAAACATCAAATATACATCACATATGACATAATTACTATATCATTGTGTAATAAAAGAGCTCTAATAATTTGCAAACCAACAAAAATTAAAATGAAAAAAAAAGACTTGAGTTTTACCGATAGTATATTTTAATTTGATTTGTTCGAAAGAAAGGTTTTCGAAAACTTAATGTTGGAGTAGCAAAATAATAGAATGAGATTTGGAAGGGTTTGTGATTTTTTGGGGAAAAATTAAGTTTTATGTTTGAAATTTAAAATTTGTAAAAACCGAACGGTTCGATTGACTTGAGACCGGTTTTACCGGGTCACCGGTCCGACCGGTGGGTTGAATGGTTTTGAGGCAAATTGACCGGGTTTGAGGCAAAAATGGGTTCGTGGGTTTGACCGGTTCGTTTTAAAGACCGGTTTCAGGTCAAACCGGTTAAACCGGCCGGGTCGGGCTGAGTTTCAAAACATTGGCTGTAATCAAGCTGAACACGAATTGAGTTCGAATAATTTGACTATTTTGTACATATTTTTATTAGTTTTTACTAATCGAGTCAAAATTCAAAACTTATCGAACACATAAAGGTTGTTCAAGCTTGGTTTGACAAGTTAACGAACCAAACTCGAACAGGCTTTTATCGATCGAGCTCGAGTCAAACTTCAAAATTTATTGAAAACATAAAGATTGTTCAAGTTTGGTTTGATAATTTAACGAACCAAACTCGTACGAGCTTTTATCGATCGAGTTCGAGTCGAATATCGAATAATTAGTTTGATTTTCAGCCCTAATAAGAAGCTAAATGATTTTATGTCACATTGGATCTAATGCATTCAATATCAAATACACTATATGTTTGATATCTGATATTATTTTCACTACCCAATCATCCTATAATTGTAAATATGTTTTGCATGTCACATTAGCCTGTGCCATCGTAATCTAACTTAGTATTTAGGAAGCTACTACTAGATGGGTAGGTTTTTATCTTGTTTAGTGGGGACATACTATAAAATTCATGAACACTAAAATTGTCGGCCATAAAACAGTACAAGAAAAATAGAAGAATTTTGTGGGAGAGTTTTTTTTTTTAAAGATAATGTGTGACAATAACTTCTCAAAAATGCTTCAAGAAAGAAAGAAAAAATTAAATAGACTTTTATATGTTGGTGAACCAATTACATTCTAAAGTGTTTCATATAAGTATTGAAAAGAGACATAAATAAATTCAAATTAAACTCTGATACAATGGTGAAATTGCAAATGTGAAAATATTGCATCAAAAATTAAATATTTTGGCGGTTACAATTGACAACTAAGAGTAAAATTTAAATATAGTAAAAATGTAATCTATGATTTCATACGTTATATATATAATAATAAATTTTCCAAACAATTTGCAACATCTAGGGGCAAAAATAACTATATTTTCTAATTTCATAGTAAGTCATAGTCCATAGTAGGGGTGTTCACGAGTCGAGCTCGAGCCACAATTTTCGAGCTTGAGCTCGACGAGCTGCAGGATAGTGAGCTCAAGCTCGAGCCTGACTCGAGCGGAGTCGAGCCGAGTCCGAGTTTGAGTTAAAAAAAAATATTTTTTTTATAAAAAATATTTTTTTTGTAAAAATATATTATTAATTTATATTTATTCATATATTATTAAATATAGTTATAATTAATGTCAAAAATATTATTATTTATACATATATTATTATAATATATCATATTATATAAAATTATATAATAAATATTTATTTTTTTATATATATTAATTAAAAATTATTTTTTTATTCCAGCTTGCGAGCTGGCGAACAAGCACTTTTAGGCTCGGGCTCGAATTTTTTCGAGCTCTCTCGCCGAGCTCGTGAGCCGGCTCGACTTGTGAACACCCTTAATCCATAGTTAAGAAATTTTACTCTTTTTTTCCTGATTTTTTAATCGACTTTTTATGCTACTAATGTGTTAATCCATTGACCATAGCACACACTAAAATTGGAACCAAAACGTACTTCATCACAAGTTTAAAACCATATTTACATACAAAATCTACATAATTAATCTATCTATCATCATAACAACATTTTCATCCATATAATTTACTTCCTTTAAATCAAATAAACTGTCCCAAACACATAATATATATGTCACAATTATATATAATGTCATAATCAAAGAAAATAATACATCATTTGCCCTTAAGCATAAGGAAGTTCTTTGGTGAATAAAGTCGAAATAAAGCATATGCAGATATAGAAGATGTGATAGCCATTGAAAGAGCTGCAAAATAGCCACAAAATAAAGCTCCCCCTATTTGTATGCAAAACCTCGTATATTTATCGCACACTTTCATCCATTGGAAGCTTTTTTCGCCGTTTAACGCAAACATTGCCGCCTGGACCGCCGCTGTATTGGCTGCAAATACGACGTACACCGCCGCCTGCGCATGCATGGTCATGGAGTTTAGGTTATATATATATATGTATATATATATATGATTTTCTTCGAGTATTATGTTAGATAATATCTGGATAAGTTTAGATTATATCTGATCGTATCGTATATTTTATCATAATCTTGTAGTTATTTTGTTTTATTCTATTTCCATGTTTATAGTGTAGGTTATGATTTTATTAGATTCTATTGTACTCTATTTATATCCTTCTATTATCAATAATATAATTTACGGGGTTTTACATTATTCAACATATTATTGGCGATTTGAAAAATTGTAATATGAATTTTAGTTAGTGATATTTGACAAATCCAATTTATTTAATGTTTAGATCATGTCATATTATGAATATATAAATATATATGTGGTACATGCCTAGTGTTATTGTATATAGCGAAACATATAATATTTTTGAAAAAAAAAAATTGTATCCATTCATCATGAATCTGAAATTATACGGGGCCGATTTTGAAGCTTGAATAATTTTTAATTTTTTATTAATTTGTTAATATATATTTACAAATATAATAAAAAATATGTTAAAAATTGAAAAGCTCGCAAATCTTTTCTGAATAAAATTGGTTTCGAGCTCGAGATTTCGTTTACAGTACTTATAATTTTAATCACCAAACGATTTGAATGATATCATATCGATATATCTTAATCACCAAAGAATTTGAATGATATCATATCGATATATGTGACATTTACTAAATTTCTTAGAGTGTCCATCTTAGAGTGCTAAATTATCTAACTACTTTCTTGTAGGCGGTAGTAATTACTACACTACTACTATTATGTGTTATTGCAATTAATATGTCCAATTAAAACTAGTTATTTATGAAGCTGCCTGTTGTTTCCTATGTATACATGCTGGATACCAAATAACTACTATATAAATATTACTTTTAATAAAATCTTAAATGAGTTGGATTTTTATAGGTTAACTAAAAGGTCATGCTAGTGCACTTATAGCTTAGTAATCACATCAATCTTGCTGTGATATTATACATATAATATTATAATTGATCGAATTCAATAAAATTAGATGATAGCCAATTAAATGTAAAACAGATCTGTTTTATTGAACTTTACATGTTATAAATTTTTTCTTAATATACGTATTTTGATATTAAAAACTTGAATCATGTAAGAATTTTTCATATTTTCCTTTTCTTTTTCCCCTTGAGAATGATTGATATCAAATCCTCAACACAATTATTTTTTGAGGGAATACAAGAACAAGTTGTTCAAGTTGAAGTAGTGGACTCACATTCTTTTAATATTTATGCTCAACTTGGTTTCAAAATTCAATGTTCAATTTCTTTCTGTAACATATACTAATATTATATATATTGATGTTATCTATGATAGGCAATTGATATTGGGCACCACAAATCACTATGAGATCTCTACTTTTATTTTTCTCTAGCCAATTGACAATTAAAAATTCAATCTTTCTATTCTTCTTAATAAATATGTGGAACAATTATTTTATGAAGATATAACAATTGAACGATCTCTTGTAACCATAAAATAGTTTGTGAATGATGTTGTTTTATTATTATTTTGGTATTCGAAAGTGAATATATTTTTTTATATGCTTTATATTTATTTATGTACAATTACTCAATTAGTGGAGAAATTATATATATATATTGTTTTGAATGCATAAAGATTGTGTTGGATTTAATATTGGATTTTATTATTTTATTTTTTGTATTTTATGGGCGTAATTGTCATATTATTAATATAAAAGTTAAAGTTATGTTGTGTTATATAAAAATAAACTTTTTTTATTAGTTTGAACTCAATTAATTAATAATAATATATACCTTTACGCATGGTCACTAATTAAATAGGCAAAAATCTTAAATTTCTATCAAAATTTTCATAATCTCATTAATATTAGACAACGCTTCGGTATCCTACTTGTTAGTAAAATTAATCCCAATGGATGACAAAAAAAGTATTTTTAATAAAAGTGAGAAAAAATATTTTTGGAATAATAAAATGTGAGGTTAAAAGTGTGTCTGATGAATTTTTAGAGAAATAACATATAATAATTATAGCTGATTTGATATTTTCTTGCTATGAAAATATTAGATGTAATTTTATTAAACATTTTTAATCAAACTTAATGATTTAGCATAAAAAATAGTTATAATGGATCATATCTTGAACGTTTCATTATTATGTATTAGAAAATGTGAGTAATTTAATTACAATGTTGAAAAATAGCGATCTTTTTAATGCGTGGTGTTAAATTGTGAATTCATGAATAGAAAAATCAACTTTATCCCCTTTTTTTCTAAAAATTTCTTTAAAATTATCTATAGTTTAAGATTTTTATTTATAAAAGTGTACGTCATTTTAGCCAAAAGCGTCTTTTTGAATTTTTTTTACTATAAAATACATTTATTTTACAGAAAAATTGCCAACCAATTAGAGCCTAAATACCCATTCGTCCACAAATTATATATGGCTTCTCTATTTTCCATTTAAATTTTTTTTAGGACAATTATCATAACACACTAGCCCTTATATTCAGTTAAACAATATTTAAACCACTATCATTGGAAAATCATGAATACCCCTATAGATTATAAATATATATATATATATATATATATATATATAAATACCTGATCTAGCAAGTAAATTCCCCAAGCTATATATCTGCAAGAACTTGTCTGATTTTTTCTGAAACCTGGCAATATGCAACCCTTGAACACTTGGACCAGATTATAAACAGCTGCAGCACCACCAATCCACACTAAAACACTAAAAAAATACATAAAAAAAAATCAAGCCAATCTCAAATTTAAATATTATTAATGATAAAAATTAACAAAACATTTATAAAATGGGCAAAATATCCACATACTATAAAGCATTCAAGTCCCTGAAAGTTGCCCTTCTGGAGAATGTATAGAATAGAACTTTAGTTTGGCTATCAAATCCCACAAGACATACAGTTAATACTAATAATACTATCGATAAAATCCTCACAAAAGCTTCTTTTTTTTCGAAGTCCATTTTCACTAAAATCAATAGTTTTCGAAAATCTTATGTTTTTTTTTGTGTGTGTGTATATATATATATGTATAAAATATATATATATATATATATATATATATATATATATATATATATTTTATAGGGATTGTGGTATTGAGAAGCTACACGTAGAGATGGGTCACTTCTAACTGTGCAATTGAAGCATTAAAAATGGAGTTATGAAGAGAAAGGGTAGTTGCATGAGTACGTGGTGTGAGTTGGGACGATTTTTATTAGTTTTCGTTTAATCGTATTTTCGAGTTTAAATATATGTGTTTGAGTTAGGTTTGGGATTTAATTTTATACTATCGACTTGGATTTGACTGGTTGGATATTGCATATATATATATATATATATATTTATGGTGTTTTGAGTCTAACTCATGAGCCGGCTCTATTGGGGTTCAGCTCAAGCTCCAGACATCACGAGCTTTAGCCAAGCATTCAGAGTTTGAGCTTTTCTGTGAGCCGAACTTGAGCTTACTTGTAATTGATCATACGTTCGCGAACTTTTTATTAATATATTTTAATTTTTATATATAATTGTAAATACTCAAAATTTTAAAACTAATACTTCAGTTTTTGTTTAAAACATATTTTAATAATACGTAATTCATATTTTAATTTTGTATGTCATGCAATATATATAATAATAAATTATAATATTTCTATTTATATATGTTAGTGATATGTATTTCTACAAATTGGTTCAATTAAAATAATTATTTTTGTGACATATATTATTTAATATATATCTAGTTAATTCAAATTAAATAAATAATTTTAAAACAAATTAAATAGTAATAAATTAATTTTTTTATTCACACTCGACTCAAGCTCGACTCGTGTTTAGTGAGCTCCATTCAAGCTCTAGTGCAAGTTCGAAAAAAATACAAATGAGCTCGAATTTGAACATAAAAATTTCACCAGGCTCGATTGGAACTCGTCTCGTTTACACTCCTACTTTAAACGGTAAAAACTCCATATTTAGCTCATTAAGTAAATCTCATATATGATTAGATTAAGGGTTTGAAAAGTTTTGGATTTCAAATCAGCAACTAATTCATTAATATTGTTTAGATGATTTCATGTTGTAATGGATTTTAAATCCTTTAGAAACTTATTTTAACTACTTTTGCAATCATGAAAATGTGTTTCAAACTTTTTAATTTGTTGAAACTTATTTGAAATATATCTACTTAACTACAATATTATAAAATAAACTATCCACGATTTTCAATTTGTTGGCCTAATATATAAGTCTGAATGTCACAAATTTCTTGCTCTCAAAAGTGTAAAGGCAAACTAATAGAAATATCTAAACAATTCATGATTATAAATTTATATGCCAAAAATCATATACAAAATAATATCACTAAATTAAACTAATATGGCGCCAGAGAACTAGTTTCTAACGGATTGAAATGCATAGTTCAAGGATTTTGGTGAAATAAAGAAGTATTAAAGGAAAAAATCAAATAAATTCAATTTTTAAAATTTTATTTGGTTGTCGAATAAAAAATTCCAGTGCTTTTAATTGATAAGTATTAAGTATTAGCCAACGTCTATTGATTAATGTATTGGTGATTAACACAAAGCAATTATTAGTTTAAATAGTTATTTTTAAATTCAAATAGATAAGTTATATCAAATAATCTTAGCTTTATAATTAATAACCTCTCAACTTAATAGGGTCCACTACTAAGTTTAAGTTTCACGTGTATTTTCTAGTCATTTTCAAGCAATTAAGGTGGTGAAGAGTAGACTTTGTTAGGTGAGATAATTAATGACCAAAATATATATTGGCTATTCAACGTACTAGTGATTTTTAATAATTGAAGGAGTCTTAACACTTTAATCTCTACAATGTTTCATAAATAATTATAGTTATCTTTAAAAAAAGTTATCGAGAACTTCCAAGAATGTTATTTAATGGAAAAGTTGACTAATTAGATAATATTAAATTTTTATATCCATTTCGGAAATCTTTTTTAATAACAAAAGTTATAAACTATATTACGAAGATAAGAAATATGATTTTAAATGTATATTTGGGTGATTTCTTTTAAACAAAATGTGTATGCATAATGGTTGAATGTGTAGCATTTAAAAAAAAACTTGTCTGGATTGGTGTTTATAAATGAATTTTTATGGATGTATTTTTTTAAATCTATTAATTTAAACATAAAAACTGACAAAATAAATTTTACTTTGCATGTTTTGTTTAAAATTTAAATATATGATTAATTTAAGTCTCGATGTCGATCTGTAAGAAGCCCACCTAAATCTCTTTTTTGGCAACCATTCTTTCAAATTAACCAGAATTAAAAGATACTTTGTTTAAAAATAATTTGATGATGTACCAATCAAATGTTGAGTTATGGAGACTGAATGACTCTAATCCTTTTCTTATTAGGACTCTAATCCTTTTCCTATTAGGGTTACGTAATCCTTTTCCTATCAAGACTGTAATTCTTTTCTTATTAGAGTTAGATATGTTGTATTATAAATAACTCCAATCTCATTGTAACTCATGGAATCACAAATCTAATCTCATAGTGAATATCCTTGCTTGGTAGCGCCCCCAGACGTAGTCAAAATTCTGTTTGACGAACTGGGTAAACAATTTGTGTGTTCTTTTATTGTTCTTTTCTTTCGTGCGATTATTCATTGGCATCATATTCCTAACAACTGGTATCAGAGCTCCAGGTTGAGTGGGAGCGGATATGATGAGTGAAGGAAAAACACCGATTGAAAAGTTTGACGGGACAGACTTTGAGTTCTAGAAGATGCAAATCGAAGATTACCTATATGGTAAAGATTTGTACAAGCCCCTTGGTGATAAGCCGTCGGACATGAAAGACGAAGATTAGATGGTGCTTGACAAAAAGACGATGAGTGTGATTCGTTTGTCTCTGTCACGGAACGTTACGTTCCTTACGACGAAGGAGACAACCACCAAAGGTATTTTGAAGGTTTTAGCAGACATGTACGAGAAGCCATCAGCGGCAAACAAGGTGCATCTGATGCGGCGTCTCTTTAACCTAAAGATGTCAGAGATTACTGTGGTGGCTGAGCATCTTAATGAGTTCATTTTGATAACAGCCCAATTGAGCTCAGTTAAGATTGATTTTGATGACGAGGTTAAAGCCCTAATTTTGTTGTCTTCTCTACCTGAAAGTTGGGGTGAAATGGTTACCGCTGTTAGTGCTTCAGCAGGTAAGGAGAAGTTGAAATCTGACGAAGTAAGAGATCTGATTATGAGTGAAGAAATTCGCAAGAGAGAATCGAGTATAGCTTCGAGATCAGTTCTAAATACAGAAAATAGAGGCAGATCAGAATCAAAGAATTCGAACAGAGGTAGGTCAAAGTCGAAAAAGGACCTGAGTTCGATAAAGTATTGGAACTGTGAGCAACTTGGTCACTACAAGAACAAGTGCACAGCGCCCAAGAAGAATGGGAAATCAGCTAATGCAGCAACTGAATATATCAGTGACGCCCTGATATTGAGCGTGAGCAGTCCATTGGAATCGTGCGTTTTAGATTCTGGAGGATCGTTCCACTCTTGCAGTGTTGCTGATATAATGGAACATTACACTTCTGGAGATTTCGTTAAGGTTTATCTTGGTGATGGTGAGCCTTTGAAAATCGTGGGGAAGGGAGATGTTCGAATTAAAACTTCGAATGGAAGCGTGTTGCAGTTGTGTGATGTGAGACATATTCCTGATTTGATGAGGAATTTAGTCTCCGTAGGACAACTAGATGTTGATGGATACATTGTGACTTTCGGTTGCAGTACATGGAAGATAACCAAAGGGTCCATGATACTAGCTCGAGGTAAGAAAGAAAGTGCATTTTATATGACAACTAACACCAAAGACTGTATTTATCTTGCATAAGAAAACATTGATGCTACTGCTAGGAGTAAGTTGGATGCTAAATCTGTCAAGTGTACGTTTATTGGATATGGTGGTGATGAATTCACTAATAGATTTTGAGATGAACAGAATCGGATGATAATTCGTAGTCGAGATGTCATATTCAATTAACAGGTTTTGTACAAGGATAGGTTGGGAGCACCACAAATTGATAATTAGGGTACTCAAGCTAAAAATTTCGAGGTTATTGAGTTAGATATCTCTAACTCGGGTGGGAGCAAAGTTACGCAGAATGATGAGGCAGCTGTTGAAGCAGAACCGAGTATGCCTACACTTCCGCTGTGGAGATCTAGTAGACAACGTCATGCACCAGATAGTCAAGGTGAGCATGTGAGCAAGTGGAAACTTGCGATGGGTGACGAGAAATTGAAGCTATGCATGACTTCAATTGGCCTCAGAAACTGAGTAGAGAGGCTTGGCGCTGCCGGGACCATTATGGGCTACTGAATGAGAAGATCGATGGATGGTTATATTGATTGTTGAGTTCATTCTCTAAGTGAGAGATTGTTGAGTTATGGAAACTGAATGACTCCAATCTTTCCTTATTAGGACTCTAATCCTTTTCCTATTAGGGTTAAGTAATTCTTTTCCTATTAGGGTTACATAATCATTTTCCTATTAGGACTGTAATCCTTTTCTTATTAGGGTTAGGTATCTTGTATTATAAATAACCCCAATCTCATTGTAACTTATGGAATCACAAATCTAATCTCATAGTGAATATCCTGGCTTGGTAGCGCCCCCAGACGTAGTCAAAATTCTGTTTGACGAACTGGGTAAACAATTCGTGTGTTCTTTTATTATTCTATTCTTTCGTGCGATCATTCATTGGCATCATATTCCTAACATCAAATACATTTTTCAGGAGCAAATCAGAAAGATTGAGAAATTTTAAAAACAATTATATTACTTTATAGTATATAGATGCCCATCCAATTAAGGGCCATGGTGATTGTTTTTCTGTTTCATAAATTTCAACTTGTCATTTTGAAATTCTTATTCTATTGTATTATTGAATAAAATGATCGTCATATGATTAATATTAATTAACATGTTCCTATTATTGAGATATTACAATTATACTTAATTATTGTTTATTATGAGTTTATTATCCAATTTACTAAGGCCATTGCTTCATTTCCAACTGTTATATTTCCATTTTTACATAAAGAGGCCATAAAAAATTATTTTGATTTATAAGTTTCTAAAGATAATTTTGGACTCCCACAAGAGTCTTTGTATTTCAGTAACGTGACTAAGTATTCGTGTCTGATATTCATGCGGTTGTTCACACAGCATGAATAAGCAATGTGAATTAATATAATTTCAATATTCATTTTTTTGTAAATCATCGTAAATTTAAATATCAAATGGCACGAGTCTCCATAACGTAATATCTTATTTATCTTTTTATATTGCTTAACATATATTACTTTATAATTTATACTTACTTAAATATAAATCACAAAATCCATAACAAAAATACAAGGTATATACTATATAACGTAATCATATTATTTTTAAATTAATAAAAATAGTTTGACAAAATAAAAATAGTATGTAACATAAAATTTGTTCAACTAAGAATACCTTACCTAAATATAATTATTAGAATAAAAGAGTAAGTTTAGAGCATATAGGTGGCCCATGCAAGCTAACCCAATGGAGCATCAAACCCAAAAGATGAGTCTTCTTGCATCTTTTCTTGATGTTCCATTAATAAATTCTTTTCATTATTACAAAATAGTATGGTCTCACTTAGTTTGATATTCTATTTTAAAAAAATATTTCCAAATTAAAAAAAATTTAAAAAATATTACTTATTTGAGAAAAATAAAATATAGTTCTTACTATTCAATAATTTGCTAGTTAACACCAAGAATTACACTTATTTTTTTCAACTATTTTTTAAAGCTAAAGATGAAATTAATCACATATTGTAATGAGAAAAAATGTGAGGCTTAAAATAAGTTCAATTGTAATTATTTTTTAAGTCTAAGTCGATGAATTTGACTAAAAATATTTAATATAAATTATCTAAACGTCAATATAAACTAATTTCTAAATGTCAATATTTAATATAAGTTATCACATATAGCGTGGCTCATGTACTTGAATAATCATGATTTCTCAAATCGTGAGGATCATCACATACCTATGTGACATTGAATTTTAATTTCGACGCAGACACTAATATAAAAGTAACACTCATTTTCCACTAAGTGCGATATTTACTGTTTAAAATTGTTTCCATTTTTTTTCTTTTTAAAATCACTTGTCTTATTTTTTCATCATTTCAGGTGTTTTTTTAAAAATTTCCTTTTTCTTTCTTTTATCTTCCGATTTTTCTCTTTTTTTTTTCACCTAAACTTTCCCCCTTCCCATTTATCTTCCCCATAAATTCTATGCTGACGACACCACACATTTCCCATACACATGTTTTTTTCGCCCATCCTTTTTTTCACTTGAGAACGTGGAATAAAAGACACCACACAAAAATGTGTGGTGTATATTAGCAGTGATCAACCCGAGAAATTCTATGCTGACCACATCATACAATTCCCATAGGCGTGGTTTTTTTCGCCCATCCTTTTTCCCACTTGAATGCGTGGAATAAATGACCCTAGGTAAAAATGTGTGGTGTATGTTAGCGGTGATCAACCCAAGAAATTCTATGCTGACCACATCACACATTTCCCAAAGGCGTGGTATTTTTCGCCCATCCTTTTTCCCACTTGAGTGCGTGGCCAGGTGAGAATGTGTGGTGTCTGCTAGCTATGATCGACCCAAGAAATTCTATGATGACCACACCACACATTTCCCACAGGCGTGATTTTTTTCGCCCATCTTTTTTCACACGTGAGTAGGTGAAAAAAAAAAACATCGGTGAACATGTGTGGTGTATGCTAGCTGTGATGAACTCGAGAAATTTTATGCTGCCCGCACCACACATTTCCAAGAGGTGTTTTTTCCGCCCATCAGTTTCACATTTCAGTCGGTGGAACAAGACACCCAGTCTGAATATGCGGTGTATGCTAGGTTGGAATGTTGGTCCCACCTTTATGCGCTACGTTATCTTCCCCATTCCGGCGAAGATCCCTGTAGCACCCCAACCCCAACTTAATAAAAGTCGAGTTGCCACCGTGACTTTGAGCATGAGAAATATATTTTCTAAAGAAATATATATAATATTTCATAATAAATTCAGCGGAAGGATTCATTATAAAACACGAGTAATTTTTTTTCTTAACTTTAAAAGCTAATCATGCAAAAACTAACTCGTGTCATACCCATATTTGCAAATGAAAACCTTGTTATAAACACATGAAAATGTTACTTAAATATCAAAAACAGTAGTTTTCCAAAACATCGAGCATTATCTGATTTATACTCATTTACATATATTAAAAACGTACAAATATATATGCTTCTAGAGGGAATCCATACAGCCAGCTACTCATCCGCTTCGTCGTAAGTTGGACCTGAAAAAGATTAAACTTAGCAGCGTAAGATTTGAGAAATCTTAGTGGATAACGGTTATTTGTATTTGCATTGAAGAGATTAACCAATACGTCGAAAGCATCATCCAAGGTCCGAAGACTTGGCCTAACTCCAAGGTCCAAAGACATGGTCTACTCCAAGGTTCGTTAACCTGGCCTAACTCCAAGGTTCGAAGATATGGTCTACTCCAAGGTTCGTCAACCTTGTACTTTATCATGTCGTTTCATCTCATCCAACATAAGAGTATTGAAAATAAACGTTACCCACTTGACGTTTCACTTAGATGCGGGATAGATCCTGAAGTGCCCGATCGTCTCGTATTGCACTCGACCGTTCATCAACATTTAGATTTTAAAAAATACATTTCAAAGACATGTATATACATAATTATATATATATATATAGATAGTTTATTATTATTCTTTAAACTCAAAAGGCTAAAACATAACAAATTAACATCTAATATATAAACACTCATAACTATAACATTTATTATTCAAACCCTATAGAAGCATAGACATAAGCTTTGTAAAATATTTCATAAAATTTCTAAAACCAATTAAAATTCTAAATATGTGCTTTACTTACAAAACATATGATGTATCATGAATAATTTTAGGACAAACAATCTGAATTAAAATAATTTTATAAATTATTTTATTATTCAGAAAATTCTCACATTTTACGAAACACTTAACAACACACACGTGAGCATGAAGTAAAATTTTTAGAATAAGAAAATATCTCAAACAATTTCAAATAAATACAAAACCGCGCAACCTTAAAATTTTGGCAGCTCACCTGACAGTTTATACTAAACGAATTTTAGAAAATCACACACAACTCAAAACCTTCCAAAATTTTCTACATATCATTTAGACATGATAGTTAGGTTCTAAAAAAATTAACATAAAGAAATTCTCCCATTTGATTACCTAAACAACACCTAAAAACTACCATAGAAAACTGTAATTCAAATTGGACTACTTTAGAAAATTCGTCATAATTCATACACAACTCCAAAAATCACCAAATTTTAACCATAGACTCCCAACATCATATAGAACAACTTATTAAAACAGTTTTCTAAAATTCCAAGTATAAAAATTTATAAAAAATCGACAAAGTGGACTGAAATTTTAGAATTCTTCACAAATTGCTCAAACTCACATATTTCCTCAATAAAAATGTACTTTCGAGTTTTACAACCAATCATCCACAATAAAATCACTTTAACATCAGATTGTTACACATGCAATAAGTTTAGACATGATAATCAAACATGCAAAGTCAATTTCAACATGAAATTTCACAATCAACACTCAAAATGACATATTTTTTTAGATCTAACACATTGAACAAAAGATCCAACAAATTTCATCACACTTATAGGAAATCACTCTTAAATCATACATGCAATAATTTTGGTTAAGAAAATTAAACATGCAAAGCCTATTTCTCCATTTATTTACACCATCAACACTTAAAATGACATCTATTTGAAGATCAACCACATAAAATAAATTATTCAACAAAAACTTTTCATATTGTGGGGATTAATCTTTAGATCACACATGCAATGAGTTTATGTAAATAAATCGTACATGCAATCCCCTTTCAACATGCATTTGCACCCTTAACTCCAAATAAAAGACATTTTTTGACAATCAACCACATAAAACAACACATGCAACAAAACTCATCACATAGTAGACATTCCTCTTTAGATCATATATGCAATCAATTTTTAGCAACTTAATCATGATCTTAAAGAAGTAAATGATGAAGTTTAGCAAAATAAATAAAAAACTACCTCTTGAAAGCTCAACAAAGTTCTCTATGCTTAAATGAAGACTACTACACTTTGAGCTTACTTTCCCCTTTCCACTTGCTATGATTTTGCATCTTTGATCCATTCGAAAAGAGGAATTTTTGGAGGAAAAGTGAAAGTTTCTTGAGAGAATCGAGATGGTAGAGAGAATGGAGAGAGTTTGTATATAGGAGAGAGAGAGAGAGAGAGTTGAAGGTGCAAATGATCTTAAAGATCATTTATGCATATATAGTGTATAAAATTTTTTATAGTACATGTATTATACATGTATATCTATCTCTTGTATTATATATATAATATATATAATATATAATATATATATATATATATATATATATATATATAAAGATGTGTAATGATCTCTTGCATTATATATATAAAGAAGCGTAATGATTTGTAGTCTTGAGTCTTATGTGGATTTGATGGGGTATGGGAGATTGAGTGTGATTTTCATCTAATATGTCATGCACATTCAACTATAATTATGGTAATTATGCATGCATTTTTTTTTTCAAATTAATTCATCATCTAGGTCACATAATTATTGCACATAACAATATAATAAAAGAAATCTACTTAATTATTGAACACATTAGTCTATATATATATATATATGATTCTAATTATTGGAATTATTTCACATGCAACTTATCTATTTTTCGTTCATTCATAAAAACATTTGTGTGTCGAATGCATCACGATCGAACTCGGTCTCTTCTGGTAGCTATCCTGCAAGACTTTTCAAATTTGAGAAAATATTAGCTCGTTATTTTCGATTAAATGAAAAGCTCGTCTAAAACATTAAAGGAATGAGCAATAATAAACTATAAATAAAAATGGTATTTATATGCAAAATATGTTATGCAAGATTTTCCACAAATGGGGTTTTACAACTCCCCCTCCTTTTAAAAAATTTCGTCCTCGAAATTTCGGGCTTAGTAGGTAAACAGTTTGGGGGTAAGAATTCTGAATCTCATTTTCACGTTCCCAAGTCATTCCTCTTTTTCTGTGTCTACCCCTTGGTACTAAAACAAGCGATATCTCCTTGTTCCTCAAAATCTTAGTATTTCTTCCATGGATGTTTATAGGCCGCTCTTCGTAGGTGAGGTTTTTAATGATTTAAAGATCTTCAAATCTAATGAGGTGACAAGGTGCTGATATGTATTTTCGAAGCTTTGACACATCGAAGACGTCATGAACTATGGATAACCCTGAGGTTAAAGCTAGTCGATATGCCACATTTCCAATTCGTTCCACGATTTCAAAAGGTCCTACATATCTTGGTTTTAATTTCCCTCTCTTTGAACTTTATTCCGCATTAAACTTAGGAATTCATCACTCTTCTGAGCTTCTGTCAACTACTCTCTCAGGGTTGACTGGATTGTTAATGTGGCTAACATCACCATTGATGCCTCAACGATTGTTAATCTTATTTTGCCAAATTTTTCAATTGATCAAACAAGTCTTCAATTCTGGGTAGTAGATATTTGTTCTTGATCGTTAATTGATTAAGCTCTCTGTAATCAATACACATTCTCAACGTCACATTAACGTTCTTGGCTAAATTCTTGATTTTTATGTTCTCTCCTGAGGGTAATCTAACTTCTAGATTCGCATCTCTTTCACAATATAGTCTAAGTTTCTTTTTAAAGGTATTAGATATAAAAGAGTGTGATGCTTCTGTATCCAACAAAACATATGCTGGTATACCTGATAAAAACAGCATACCTGTCATTGTTAATTTTGTCTTGTCACCTTTCCCTGGCTGTTCTTCACACAAGTTTTCTTTTTCTTCAGCGAACTGAACTTCTGGCAAGGCATTCAGTTTGACCTTATCTCTTAAGTTTGGATTTTGAGGAATTTCTTGTCGTGGCGCATGAGCCTTGCCACTTCCAGTTGGTACGCTCGTACGATTAATACACTCGTTAGCTCTGTGGCCTGGTTGATGACAGCAAAAACATATGTCTTTTCCCTAAAAACACTCTCCTCGATGGTTCTAGTTACAATTCTGGCACAATGGTATTATTTGTGGGGGTCCAGCAATGATGGGTCAGACACATCTAACTGTGGTGTCACCTCTTGGTCCCATGTACGGTGCTTCTTTCCTTTTAATTGGTTCACCATCGGCCTCTGCTCATTTTCCAACCCTAAACTCATTGAAACTATGCGAGTTCTCTCGAATATATCCCTGAAATGTGGCAACCTCAGGTCAGATACTATCCCTCCAACTTCTGGACGGAGGCCCCTCTCAAACCAGCGTGCTTTTTGATCATCGGTATTGACTAGATGGGGTGCATATCGAGAGAGTAAGTTAAACTTGCGCTTGTATTCAGTGACAATGTTGGTTTCTTGACGAAGGTTCATAAATTCAATTTCTATTTGATCCCTCAAGGCTTGTGGGAAATAACGATTTAGAATGATTTTCTTGAATTTCTCCCATTCCAGAGTACCTCTTGCCTCCACCGTCAATGTCCTCTCATAAGACTGCCACCATTGGCCGGCATCTTCTGCTAGTTGAAACCCTGCACATGAAACTTTTTGTATTTCTGACAATTCTATGTACTCAAAAATTCTCTCTAATTCAGCAATTCATTCTTCGTTAGCCATTGGTCATTCCCTTCCTTTGAACCTAGGTGGCTGGAAATGCCTGAACTGCTCAATTACATGATTCGGCTTAAACTGGTGTTCTTCATGGTTATCTAGGGGCAGGTGCAGGACGGTGTTGCATAAACTGTCGTAACTTAGAAAAGAAGTCTCTTGTCATATCAGCATTAACGCTTTTTGCAAGAGGTTGTACTTCATCGTTCTGTCTTTCTTCTGCTCGTCGTATATCCCTTTATGCCCTAGTGAGTGGGTCCATAGTGCTTACTCTATAAGGTAGCAAAGTGTTTTAAAACTCTCCTTCCAAAGGCAGCCTACGTGCCTCATTATGATCCATCTCAAGTAAGTTTTATCATCGGACGACTAGTCAACCCAAGTCAAACTCTAGTTGTACGGATCGGGGGAGTGCATTTGTAAAAATAATGTATGCATTTTTCTAAAAACAATTTTCTCATTCACATAAAGGCAAAGTTCGGATAGAGACATAAATAATCATTTCTAAGGCATACTTCTCATAACATTCATTCATTCTCATATCATTGACTCATGGTCTTCTTTCATGTTTATCATTTTATCTTACTTGTAGCATAGCACGTAAAACATCATATGCAATCATTCATGTAAAACATCATGCAATCATTTACATAAAATATCATATGCAATCATTCACATAAAACATCTTTCATAGACAACTTTAAAATGTTACACATGTACTTACCTTGGTATGAACTGGATGTTTAGCTATGATGTGGACTCCCTATTATTAAACTATTTGACATATCAATTTTAAGGAAATTCTAAATTTCATTCTTGTAGAAACTTTAAGAGTTAACTAGACATTGTTTCAAAGAAAACGTTTTTATTTATAGTCCGAGGAAAGAAAAACCCAACCTCGGCTCGGATACCACGCTATAGCACCCCAACCCCAACTTAATATGAGTCGAGTTGCCACCGTGACTTTGAGCATGAGAAATATATTTTCGAAAGAAATATATATAATATTTCATAATAAATTCAATGGAAGGCTTCAATATAAAACACGAGTATTTTTTTTCTTAACTTTATGCAAAACTAACTCGTGTCATACCCACATTTGCAAATCAAAACCTTGTTATAAACACATGAAAATGTTACTTAAATATCGAAAACAGTAGTTTCCCAAAACATAGAGCATTATTTGATTTATACTCATTTACATATATTAAAAACGTAAAAATATATATGCTTCTAGAGGGAAGTCCATACAGCCGCCGGCTACTCATCCACTTCGTCGTAAGCTGGACCTGAAAAAGATTAAACCTAGCAACGCCATATTTGAGAATCTTAGTGGATAACGGTTATTTGCATTTGCATTGAAGAGATTAACCAATATGTCGAAAGCATCATCCAAGGTCCGAAGCCTGGCCTAACTTCAAGGTCCGAAGACTTGGTCTACTCCAAGGTTCGTAAATCTGGCCTAACTCCAAGGTTCGAACACCTGGTCTACTCCAAGGTTCGTCAACCTTGTACTTTATCATGTCGTTTCATCTCATCCAACATAAGAGTTATTCTAATCAATGTAACTGAAAATAAACGTTACCCACTTGACGTTTCACTTAAAAATACACACGTGAGCATTCAGTAAAATTTTCAGAATAAGAAAATATCTCAAACGATTTCAAATAAATACAAAACTGCGCAATCTTAAAATTTTGGCAACTCACCTCGCAGTTTATACTAAACGAATTTTAGAAAATCACACACAACTCAAAATCTTCCAAAATTTTCTACATGTCATTTAGACATGATAGTTAGATTCTAGAAAAATTAACATGTAGAAATTCTCCCATTTGATTACCTAAACAACACCTAAAAACTACCATAGAAAACTGTAATTCAAACTAGACTACTTTAGAAAATTCGTCATAATTCATACACAACTCCAAAAATCACCAACTTTATAGACTCCTAACATCATATAGAACAACTTCTTAAAACAGTTTTCTAAAATTTCGAGTATAAAATTTATAAAAAATCGATAAATTGGACTGAAATTTCAGAATTATTCACAAATTGCTCAAACTCACATATTTCCTCAATAAAAATGTACTTTCGAGTTTTACAACCAATCATCCACAATAAAACCATTTTAACATCAGATTGTTATACATGCAACAAGTTTAGACATGATAATCAAACATACAAAGTCAATTTCAACATGAAATTTCATAATCAACACTCAAAATGACATATTTTTTAGATCTAACACATTGAACCAAAGATCCAACAAATTTCATCACACTTGTAGGAAATCACTTTTAAATCATAAATGCAAAAATTTTGGGTAAGAAAATTAAACATGCAAAGCCTATTTCTCCATTTATTTACACCATCAACACTTAAAATGACATTTATTTGAAGATCAACCACATAACATAAATTATTCAACAAAAACTTTTCATATTGTGGGGATTCATCTTTAGATCACACATGCAATGAGTTTATGTAAAGAAATCATACATGCAATCCCCCTTTCAACTTGCATTTGCACCCTTAACTCCAAATAAAAGACATATTTTGACAATCAACCACATAAAACAACACATGCAACAAAACTCGTTACATAGTAGATATCCCTCTTTAGATCATACATGCAATTAATTTTTAGCAACTTAATCACGATCTTAAAGAAGTAAATGATAAAGTTTAGCAAAATAAATAAAAAACTACCTCTTGAAACCTCAACAAAGTTCTCTATGCTTAAATGAAGACTACTACACTTTGATCTTACTTTCCCCTTTCCACTTGCTATGATTGTGCTTCTTTGTTCCATTCGAAAAGAGGAATTTTTGGAGGAAAAGTGAAAGTTTCTTGAGAGAGTAGATATGGTAGAGAGAAGGGAGAGAGTTTGTATATAGGAGAGAGAGAGAGAGAGTGAGAGAGAGAGAGTTGAAGGTGCAAATGATCCTAAAGATCATTTATGCATATATATAGTGTATAAAATTTTGTATAATACATGTATTATACATATATATCTATCTCTTGTATTATATATAGATATATATATAATATATATATAAAGATGTGTAAAAATTATCTCTTGCATTATATATATAAAGATGTGTAATAATTTGTAGTCTTGACTCTTATGTGGATTTGATGGGGTATGGGAGGTTGAGTGTCATTTTCATCTAATATGTCATGCACATTCAACTATAATTATGGTAATTATGCATGCATTTTCTTTCAAATTAATTCATCATCTAGGTCACATAATTATTGCACATAACAATATAATAAAAGAAATCTACTTAATTATTGAACACATTAGTCAATATATATATATTATATGATTCTAATTATTGGAATTATTTCACATGCAACTTATCTATTTTTCGTTCGTTCATAAAAACATTTGCGTGTCGAGTGCATCACGATCGAACTCGGTCTCTTCCAGTACCTATCCTGCAAGACTTTTCAAACTTGAGAAAATATTAGCTCGTTATTTTCGATTAAATGAAAAGCTCGTCTAAAACATTAAAGGATTGAGCAATAATAAACTATAAATAAAAATGGTATTTATATGCAAAATATGTTATGCAAGATTTTCCACAAATGGGTGTTACAATCCCCATATTTCGTTTGATTCTCGATCAATTCTACAAACACGTCAATAAATAATTTTGAGAAGTTCTTAGATTTATTTGTACAACGAGATAAGTAATTTCGAAAGGCATTAAATTTATTTGTCAACTAAGACGAACCATATAAGGTGAAAATCTCATGTAGAAGAATTTTATTCCATTTGATTACAAAATCACAAAATCTAGAACCAAAATTGCAAATTATAGTAATTAACACAAGAATCAACCCTTTTATTGAAAAATTAAATGTCCCATTTTGCTTGTAATTCAATTAATTCAATTTGAATGGAGAAAATAAACACTATTTTTATAGGGTTTGTTTTGACTTACTTTTTGATATGAATTTGCAGTTTGATTTTTGGTTCAGCTTTGAAAAGGATAATTATGTTATGTGCATTTTCATGTTTTTCGAATGGTAATGAAATATATTAGTTAATTAATTATTTTTTAATTTTAGTGTATAGTTTTTATAAATAATGATAATGTATTTTTGTTAGTTATACGTGTTTGTAATGCGAATGTTAGCAATGTATTTAATTATTTTGACATTTAGAATTCATATCTCAAATTTATGAAAAAGGAATACAATCCCATCAAGTCTTATATAACTCATATGACTTTTTGTAATGTATTTATTATTGAACTATAGTTGTGCATAGCACGGGTTATACACTAGTCTAACTATAATTATTAGAATAAAAGAGCAAGTTTAGAGCATATAGGTGGCCCACGCAAGCTAAACCCAATGGAGAATCAATCTCAAAAGATGAGTCTTCTTGCATCTTTTCTTGATGTTCCATTAATAAATTCTCTTCATTATTACAAAATAGTACGGTCTTATTTGATTTGATATTCTATTTAAAAGAAATATTTCCAAATTAAAAAAATTAAAAAATATTACTTATTTGAAAAAAATAAAATATAGTTCTTTCTATTCAAGAATTTGCTAGATAGCACCAACAATTACACTTTTTTTTCAACTATTTTACAAAACTAAAGATGAAATTAATCACATTGTAATAAAAAAAAGGCCAACGCTTAGGCCCTCTCCAACCACTACAGTGGTTTTTGCACTAAATTGATGCAAAAATTGTACCAAATTGCTGCTACTACAGTAAATTCACTCAAACTCAGAACACTATTCACTGTAAAAAAAAGAATCTCACAGAATATTACTTTTTTCATATTTTTTTATAATATTATAATCTTTCACAAATAAAACTCAAAACTTTTATGTATCGTACATTTTCATCTAAAAAATACATTTTGCTAATAAAATTCACAAAAATAAAAATATTTTATTAATTGCATTTTGATATTTTAAAAATTAATTAACAATAATATATATTATTTAATTAATGAATAAATTACTAAACTTGAACTTTATTACTTGATTAAAAAAATGCATAATTAAGACAAGTTTTAGAATATTTTTTATTTAAAACTAAATTATAAAATTTTATTTTATTTTAGTTGAATTAATCTTATATGATTTATTTATAACAAATCAAGTTTTTATGAACTAAAATTGAAAGCAATTCAAACTAATTAATAATAAAATATATATTTTATATAAGCTAGAGTATAAATATTTTTTTATAATTTAATTACAAACTCAAATTAATACATAATTGAATAAAATATATCAATGCTATAATTATAACTAATTAAACTTATAAGGGCTAAATTACAAACAACTCAGACTTTATAAAATAAAAATGGACTAAAATAAAACCAAAACAAAAAAAGAAGGGTTAAATTGAAATCCATAAAAAAATGCAAGAAAAAAAAATTCAGCAGCCCCATAAATGGCACAGCTACAGTGCTGCACCAAATCTGGCGCAGCACTATAGCTGCGCCACTTCTGTTGCAGCTTTTGGCGTTGGGTTAGAGACAACCCAGCGCCAAAAGCATCTCCAGCCACGTTACAATAGTGTGGGTTGGAGATGGTCTTAAAATAAGTTCCATTGTGATTATTTTTTACGTCTAGATCGATGATTTTGACTAAAAATATTAAATACAAATTATATCAAAATATCAATATAAATAAATTTCTCACAATAAAAGTATACATATAGCGTGGGTTATGTACTTGAACAGTTATGATTTTTCAAATCGTGAGGATCATCACATGCTTATGTGACCTTGAATATTTATTTCGAAGCAGACACCAATATGAAAGTAACACTCATTTTCCACTAAGTGCGATATTTAATGTTTAAAATTGTTTACAATTTTTTTTCTAAAATCATGTGTCTTATTTTTTCATCATTTCCTGTATTTTTTTATATATTTCCTTTCTCTTTCTTTTATCTTCCGATTTTTCTCTTTTTTCGCCTAAACTTTTCCCCTTCCCCTTTATCTTCCCCATAAATTCTTCTTTGCTGACGACACTACACATTTCCCATACGCATGATTTTTTTCGCCCATCCTTTTTCTCACTTGAGAACGTGGAATAAAAGACCCCACACAAAAATGTATGGTGTATATTAGTGGTGATCAACCCGAGAAATTCTATGATGACCACATCATACATTTCTCATAGGCGTGGTTTTTTTCGCCCATCCTTTTTCCACTTGAATGCGTGGAATCCTGGGAAAAAATGTGTGGTGTATGTTAGCGGTGATGAACTCGAGAATTTCCATGCTGACCACACCACACATTTCCCACAGGCGTGATTTTTTTCGCCCATCTCTTTTCCAATGTGAGTAGGTGGAAAAAAATACCCGCAGGTGAAATGTATGGTGTATGCAACTGTGATCAACCCGAGATATTCTATGCTGCCCACACCACACATTTCCCAAGGGTTGTTTTATTTCGCCCATCATTTTCACATTTCAGTGGGTGGAAAAAGACACCCTATCTGAATACGCGGTGTATGCTAGGCTGGAATGTTGGTCCCACCTCTATGCGTTACGTTATCTTCCCCGTTCCGGCGAAGATCCCTATATTTAGTTTGATTTTCGATGAGTTCCACGAACATATCAAAAAATAATTTTGAGAAATTCTTAGATTTATCTGTACAACGAGATAACTAATTTCTATAGGCATTAGATTTACTTGTCACCTATGATGACTAAGATGAGCCATATAAGGTGAAAATCTCACATCGAAGAATTTTATTCCATTTAATTATAAAATCACAAAATCTAGAACCAAAATTGCAAATTATAGTAATTAACACAGGAATCAACCCTTTTATTGAAAAATTAAATGTCCAATTTTGATTGTAATTCAATTAATTCAATTTGAATGGAGAAAATAAACACTACTTAATGAGCTTGTAGAGTGTAGAGTACGCACTATAAATACTGTGGTGCATGTAAGGTGCATATAAAAAATAATATATCACCATTTTTTTCACATATCATTCAATTAAAGAGAGTATTATATATCAAATCTATCAGAAGCAATATAAGAAAGAAATTATTTTACATGAAAACCTTAATTATTACATCAATGATAAAAACAAGAAAATTGAAACTAAAACAACACTAAATGAAAAATTAAACAGGCAAAAGAGTTTCAGTATACTAGTAAACATTCTTCCACTCATACCCCATCCTATCATGTCATCTCTAAAATAAGCAAGCACTTCGGATTGATAATAATGTTAAACTTTAGTAATTAATTCTTTAATTAAATAAAAAATAATATAAATTAAATAAAAAATATGCTAAAAATCGTCTTAAATTTGTATTTTTTTAATCAAATAATAAAGTTAAACTTTAGTAATTTATTCTTTAATCAAATAACATATATAATTGTTAATTAATTTTTGAAATATCGAAACGCAATTAATAAAATATTTTTATTTTTGTTATTAGCAAAGTATATTTTCTTTGGTGAAAATGTACCATACGTAAAAGTTTTGAGTTTTATTTGTGAAAGATCGTAATATTATAAAAAAAAGATGAAAAATAGAATATTCTGTAAGATTCCTTTTTGGTGCAGTGAATAGTATTATGTGTTAGAGTAAATTTACTGTAACTGCGCCAATTAATTGGTGCAATTTTTGCGCCAAATTGGTGCAAAATGGATTTTTTGGTTGGAGATGGCCTTATAATATTGTTTACTGGTACACAAATTTATTTTTTTCTTAAAGTAGGAGATCATCAAATCATACCTTATGTAAGTGTTTTATATATAGTAGAATTTTACCAAATATAATTTGGATCAATAGATGGGCTTTTTTGAAAAACTTTTTTCTTGACTATATTACCACACCGTCTGTAAATACTAATGTTACAGAAATATGTGAGATTAGCTTGACTGAAGTGCAATATTTAATGTTTAAAAGTTTCCAATTTTTTTTCTAAAATCACGTGTCTTATTTTTTCATCATTTCCGATATTTATATTTTTCTTTTTTCTTTCTTTTATCTTCAAATTATTCTCTTTTTCTCACCTAAACTTTCCCCCTTCTCCTTTATTTCCCGAGAAATTCAGTGCTGACGATACCACACATTTTCCATGGGCGTGATTTTTTTCGCCCATCATTTTTCCCACTTGAATGCGTGGAATAAAAGACCCCACACGAAAATGTGTGGTGTATATTAGCGATGATCAACCTGAGAAATTCTATGATGACCACATCATACATTTCCCATAGGCGTGGTATTTTTCGCCAATCCTTTTTCCCACGTGAGTGCGTGGCCTAGTGAGATTGTGTAGTGTACGCTAGTTGTGATCAACTCGAGAAATTCTATGCTGACCACATCACACATTTCCCCAGGCGTGGTTTTTTTCGCCCATCCCCTTTCCCACTTGAGTGTGTGGCCAGGTGAAAATGAGTTGTGTACACTAGTTGTGATCAACCCGAGAAATTCTATGCTGACCACAGCACACATTTTCCAAATGCGTGACTTTTTTCGCCCATTTTTTCCCACGTGAGTAGGTGGAAAAAAACATCCGCACGTGAGAATTTGTGGTGTATACTAGATGTGATGAACCCGAGACATTTTGTGGGGCCCACACTATACATTTCCCAAGTGGGATTTTTTCCGCCCATCACTTTCACATTTCAGTGGGTGGAAAAAGACACCCAATCTAAATATGCGGTGTATGCTAGGCTGGAATGTCGGTCCCACCTTAATATAGTGTTATGTCCCCGTTCCGGCTAAGATCCCCGTATTCAGTTTGATTCTCGATCATTTCTACGAACACGTCAATATGATTTTAAGAAGTCCTTACATTTATTTGTACAACAAGATAAGTAATTTCGAAAGGCATTAGATTTATTTGTCACCTAAGAACACTGAGTCGAGCCATATAAGGTGAAAATCTCGTGGGGAAGAATTGTATTCCATTTGATTACAAATCACAAAATCTAGAACTAAAATTTCAAATTATAGCAATTAAGTAACACAAGAATCAACCCTTTTATTCAAAAAATTAAATGTCCAATTTTGCTTGCAATTCAATTACTTGAATTTGAATGGAGAAAAATAAACACTACATGAGCTTGTAGAGCGTAGATTACGCAGTATAAAAACTGTGGTGCATATAAAAAATTATATATCACCATTTTTTTCACATATCATTCAACTAAAAAAAGTATTATATATCTATTAAAAGCAATTCTTTCTTTTATATGAAAACCTTAATTATTACATCAATGATGAAAATTGAAATTAAAACAACACTAAATGAGAAATTACGTACACAGGAAAAAGAGTTTCAGTATACTGATAAACATTATTCCACTCATACCCTAACCTATCATTATCATCTCCAAAATAGGCAAGCACTTTGGATTGATTATTCCCTGGATTATAACAGATTATTTTATGAGGAATTGAAAGAACAATCCCCATGAATTCTTCATCGCCATCTTTCTGGATTACACTCAGAACTGAATATGAATAATATAATCCAACCCTGTAAAGATTCTCATCATCTCCTTCAAAAGCAAGCGGGCTTATTCCAATATCTTTCACCATTTCTGGGTAAATCGATCCAATTACATCAAGATCCACACTGTATTTCAAAACCCACCCTGAATAATCATCCATAACTTCATAAATGTCAATCGGGGAATCCCTGGTAATATTCCTTTGAATATCCACTAAATGCAAATGGCCACCTGATTGGCCCATATGCCAGGCTCTCTTTTCAGTGTACACTTCACTTTGCATGGTGGGCATACGAAGGGATCTCATCGTTTCGTCTTCAATGTTGAAATAGCAACAAGATTCAGAATATGGGTTCATGTAATGAACTCTTTTATTCGCGTAGATTCCGCCCTGGAATTGGATTCCAGGCCGGATTGTGAAGTTCAAACCCTGGTACGAGTTGGGTTCGCCGGATCTCCAGGAACCAGATTCCGATGAATAGATTTCGACTACGAAATCTGGGCCGTCGGGGGGAGATGAATGGCGCATGCAAATAACCTTGTAGTTGACTGAATATTTGGGATCATAAGCTAAATCTATGTTGACAATAGGCTTTTTTGCTAGATTATTGAGAGGTGGAAGTGGGTTTATTTTCCGGGTTGATGGATTTACGACGAAATATGTATAGAATATCATTATCATGCCATGCGGGCAAGAGTAAGAGACGCAGTAATAAGCCATTACAGGAGCTCAAAATCGTCAAATGTGAATCATAAGGTATGAGTTTTGTTGTGAAAAGGATTAGCTTTGTTATTTTGTGGTTAAGTGTTGGTTTAGTTGTTATATATAGTGTTATGTTAAAATGGTAACAGCCTCCATGGATGTTGCAGAGAAGGATAAAGAAGAAAGCATAGAGAAGAAGATGAAGCAAGATCGTATGATTGTATTGAATGAAAAATCAGAATATTTTGAAGTTAGTTACAACTACCCATATCAGCAACCCTATTTATAGATATATGTAAAACACGTTTTATCCCTCTATAACAGAAAGCGTATATTACTAACACATGCAAATACACGCTATTCATAATACGCCCCCTCAAGTTGGTGGTTGATATATGTTGAACACACCTAACTTGGATAAAAGAAAATGAAATTGAACTCGTCCCAAAGCTTTTGTAAAGATGTCAGCCGGCTGAAGATTCGTTGGTATGAATCTAGTCTGAATTTTTCCTTCCATAATCTTATCTCTAATAAAGTGGCAATCCACTTCCAAATGCTTAGTCCGTTCATGAAAGACGGGATTAGCAGCGATCTGTAGGGCTGATTTGCTGTCACTGTATATCATCGCAGGTTGTAGACCATTAAAGTTCAACTCTTTCAACAAGGCAAGAATCCAAATTAATTCAGCTGTAGTTGTTCCCATAGATCTATACTCAGCTTCGGCTGAGCTTCTCGACACGGTTGTTTGTTTCTTTGACCGAAAATTAGGGAATCCCCTAACATTACTGCAAAACCTGTGAGGGACCTCCTTGACATTGGGCATGTGGCCCAATCACTGTCACAATAGGCCTTGAGTTCCAGCTTGCTTTGAGAAGACAACAACAAACCTAAGCCCGGGTTCCCTTTAAGATATCTCAATATTTTGATAACTGCATCCATGTGAGACTTGCGGGGTTGATGCATAAACTGACTCACGATCTGCACCGCATATGTGATGTCCGGCCTTGTGAGGCATAAGTAAATTAACCTGCCAACAACTCTTTGAAATTCTGAAACATTAGTAATAAAAGGATCTGTCTCATCACCCTCATTGGTATACCTTACATTCTGTTCCATAGGTACCTGAATAGGTTTGCTACCTAGCATCCCAGTATCTTCAAGCAATTCTAAGGTGTATTTTCTCTGATTCAAGACTATCCCACTTCCATTCCTAGCTACTTCAATCCCAAGAAAGAATTTCAAGTCTCCTAGGTCTTTCATTAGGAAAGTCTTATTAAGATAACTTTTACACTCCTGCATCATAATCTCATCATTGCCAGTAATGACAATGTCATCTACATAAACAAGGAGTAAAACAATGCTGCTTCCCCTAGTTTTAATAAACAAGGAGTAGTCATTTTTTGATTGCTTGAAGCCAAAATCTGTCATAGCAGTAGTAAATTTAAAGTTCCATTGTCTTGAAGCTTGTTTAATACCATATAGAGACTTGTCTAATTTACAAACCAAGCTATCTGATGAACCAGTAGACTTAGAAACATAACCAGGAGGTATGGACATATACACTTATTCATTCAAGTCACCTTAGGCATTGGTGACATCCATTTGCCATAGTTTCCAATGATGAATAGAAGCTAAGGATAAAACCAATCTTATTGTGACATGTTTAGCTACTGGTGAGAAGGTCTCATTATAGTCAATACCAGGTAATTGAGTATAGCCCTTAGCCACTAATCTGGCCTTATATCTTTCAATGGAGCCATCTGATCTATGTTTCAAGGCAAATACCCATCTGCACCCAACAACAGTCTTACCAGGAGGCAAACTAACTATTCTCCATGTTTTATTTAGTTCTAAGGCATCAAGTTCCACCTTCATAGCAGCTTCCCATTCTGGATTTCCTTTAGCTTCATGATAATGAGTGGGTATTTTAATTTTATCAATAGCTGCAATGAAGGACTTGGTGGTAGAACTAACAGCATTATAGTCCATATAGTTAGTTAATGGGTACTTAACAGTATTGTTAACTTCATTGCTACTGTTCAAGGGTGATATGTAATCTTTCATCCATAAAGGTGGCTTAGATATCCTGGTAGACTTTCTAATATTGCTTAAATCCCTGTCAGTATCATTAGGACCAGAAGGTTCAGAAATATCTACCTGAGTATCAGAATCACTAGAATGTGAATTCTCAAAAATAGTATCTGATGCATCATCATCTTGTGTTGTATAAGATCTTAAGAATTCATCATAGAAGAAGGTATCATCTTGTGCAGGAAACTTACCATTGTGTTCTTTATTTTTTGAATCAAGAAAAGGGAAGACATGTTCATAAAAAATCACATCCCTAGAGATAATAATAGCATCAGACTCCAAATCTAGAAGCCTATATCCCTTCTGTACAGTAGAATACCCCAAGAAAATACAAGGCTTAGATCTAGCCTGAAATTTGTCCAACTGTGGAATGATCTTAGAGAAACATAAGCATCCAAACACTCTGAAGTGATCATACTGTGGCTCTTTGCCAAAGAGAACAGAAAAGGGAGTTTTACCATTTAGAAGTTGAGTGGGGGTTCTGTTGATGATATAGACAGAAGCTTTGATGCATTCTCCCCAAAATTTCATAGGGACATTAGACTGAAACTTTAAGGCTCTAGCCACATCTAATATGTTCCTATATTTTCTCTCTACCACCCCATTTTGTTGGGGAGTGTCAGCACATGAACTTTGATGGATGATCCCCAAGGTGTTAAACAATTTTTTGCACTCTTTGCTAAAAAATTCTGTAGCATTATCTAACCTAATGCATTTAATCTTTGTGGAAAATTGAGTGTCAACATATTGAATGAAGCTATGAAGGTAGGAATATGCCTCAGATTTAGATTTCAAAAGAAAAACCCAAGTGCTTCTAGAGTGATCATCAACAATACTTAAAAAATATCTTTCATTGTTGTATGTCATCTCCTTATAAGGTCCCCAAATATCAATGTGAACAAGATCAAAAACATGCTTAGTTTTATTAAAATGAAAAGGAAAAGGAGTTCTGCTATGTTTGGCCATAAGACAAACAGTACAAAATTTTTCAGAAGCTTCAACATTCACTCCTAGCTTAGGCAAGTATTGAAATCTACTAAAGGACATATGTCCGAGTCTTTGATGCCATAACCTACCCTTAGACAAAATAGCAGAATTCAATCTATTATTGTTGACATGATTACAAGAATTCAAAGAAGCATATCTATTCTGAAAACAAGGATCAGTGGTGTACAAAAAATACAATCCATTATGCAATTTACCAAAGCCCTTGATCAATCCAGTCATTATCTCCTGTAGAAGGCAAAACTTAGGATAAAAACTCACATAAATGTTAGAATCCTGAGCTAACCTAGAGATAGATAATAAGTTATGCTTGAATTCTGGTACATACAAAACATGTGATAAAATGATGTTATTGTTGATAATCACAGTTCCTGTTTTATGAACTTTACTCATATTTCCATTAGGAAGCTTGACAAAATCATGAGAGGTGACATTAGTAGTAGAAGTGGTCAAGAAATGAGGGTTGGATACTATGTGTTGGTTAGCTCCTGAATCCAGGATCCATCCAACAACATAATTGGTCCTCATTTCTTTGTCATGGAAAGAATTAATGATACCTACTGAGTGTGATAGGTGACATTAGTAGTAGAAGTGGTCAAGAAATGAGGGTTGGATACTATGTGTTGGTTAGCTCCTGAATCCAGGATCCATCCAACAACATAATTGGTCCTCATTTCTTTGTCATGGAAAGAATTAATGATACCTGCTGAGTGTGATACAGCTTCAGCAATGTTAGCCGTGATATGATTGGTATTAGTGGTAGATTCACTGTCCAGCTTCATTGTTCCAATCATATCCATAATTTGTTGGTATTGATTCGGACTTAAACCAGGCTGTGATGATAAGGTCCCTGGATTAGCAACAGTATGGTTTTCAGATGTACTAGAGGCATTGTTTGCATTATAACCTCTTCCATTTCCTCGACTTCGACCACCTCCTCTCTTTCCACTTCCTCTTCGACCACCACGGTTCCAATTTGGTGGATAACCATGAATTTTGAAGCATGTTTCCCTCGTATGTCCGGTTATCTCACAATTGTCACAATATAGAGATTCTTTGGTTTTATTCTTTCCGTGTGGTGGTAATGACTCACCAAGGAGAGCAATCGATGAATCGGAATCATTGTGAACACTTATTCCCCTTTGAGTTTCTTCGTTAGAAACCATGGAATACACTTGTCCATGTGAAGGTAGGGGCACCATCATTAAGATTTGTGAACGAATTGTACTATAACAATCATTCAACCCCATAAGAAATTGCATCATCTTTAATTGGCTAACAAAATCTACATATTCTTTTGATACATTTTTAGACGGCGATGGAGTCAAAGAATCGTACTCATCCCATAGATGTCGAAGTTTCGAGTAGTAATCAGAAACACTAGCCGTACCTTAAGTGATGGTGTTGATCTTGCGGTATAGTGCATATAGCCGTGCGCCATTGATCCTATCAAACCTTTCTTTAAGATCTATCCAAATGAGATGCGCTGACTCGCAATAAACAACACCATGCAATAACTCTCGACTTAACGATCGATGTATCCAGGATTTGACTAACGCATTGCAGCGTTTCCAGTAAGGATATTCGCTAGAATTCGGATCCGGTGCCTGACAAGTTCCATCAATCAAACCGATTTTATTTTTTGCCTCTAATGCAACAATTATCTCTCTGCTCCACACATTATAGTTCTCCGATCCGCGAAGTACTTCCGAGACGAGATCAAGATTTGGTGTATCCGAATGATGTAGATACAGCTGATGTTGAAAATCGATCGTCATTGGATTATTGGTCACTGATTGCGGATTGTTGATTGTGGTTGGATTAGTTATGGCAACAGATGATGGATCCATCTTACAGAAAATAGGATCGCAGCGGAAGATATTTTGATTGATAAAAAAAAGAACAAGGAAGAAGACAAGATCCGAACCGAGTTTTAACCGATATCAATCGGATCGAGTGTTTTAGTGGTGGTATTTTTCAGATCAAGATGAACCTGCTCTGGTACCATGTTAAAATGGTAACAGCCTCCATGGATGTTGCAGAGAAGGATAAAGAAGAAAGCATAGAGAAGAAGATGAAGCAAGATCGTATGATTGTATTGAATGAAAAATCAGAATATTTTGAAGTTAGTTACAACTACCCATATCAGCAACCCTATTTATAGATATATGTAAAACACGTTTTATCCCTCTATAACAGAAAGCGTATATTACTAACACATGCAAATACACGATATTCATAATATGTTAATATCTCGGTATGAGTGCTAATAGTAGATTTCCATTTTATACACTTTGTATACAAAACTAAGTGGATTACACTTCAATATATTCAATAATATTTTCCTCCAGTTTCTTCATGGCACCAAAGCCATCTTCCCCAAAATTTCAATCGATCGTTCCGCTGCGCCGATAAGCCTTTTCTCTACCGATCTCTTCAATTGAACATCTAAAGGTTCAAATTTGTTCTCAATCATGGCAGATGGAAAAGAATCAACAACGGTGACGACTTCGTCTTCATCCAAAATCGATTTTCACGATCCGCTCTATCTTTCACCGGCAGACTCGCCAAACATCGATCTAGTCACGGAAACACTGAAAGGCAGTGAAATTACAAAATCTGGTCAAGAGAAATGCGAGTGGCGTTGGAGGCCAAGAACAAGATAGGCTTCATTACCGGTGCATGTGTGGATCCAGGTGAAGAATCGCTTTCGCATTACCTATGGAAATGGTGTAATGCACTTGTGAAGTCGTGGATATCAAGATCTCTGTCTAGAGAGTTAGTGCATGGTATTGTATACCTGGAGGATGCCTCTGCTATATGGAAAGACCTTCAAGAAAGGTTCGATAAAGTGAATGGAGCGCAAATGTATACTCTCTACAGGCAGATCAACACTCTAACCCAAGGATCCAACACGGTAACCGAATACTACTCAAAGCTGAGACATCTGTGGGATGAGTATGAGTCTCTCATACCATTCCCTGCTCAAAAGATAACCAAAGAGTATATCGAGTTTACTCATCAACTGAAGATGATGACATTTCTGATGGGGCTGAACGAGTGCTACAGTCACATTCGATCACAGGTGCTTATGATGACACCTCTTCCGACACATAGTCAAGCTTTTTCCATCGTTTGCAACGAAGAAGGACAAAGGAATATAGGAGTACAGCCTCCTGCTCAAGAAGTCTCTGTTCTTGGAATGAATACTACTAGTTCCTATAATGCCAATCAAGACAAATCCTTACTCAAGTGTGATCATTGCAACATGACCGGACACATTAAGGAAAACTGCTACAGGCTCATTGGCTATCCTCCTAGTAGGGGCAGAGGCAGAAGAGGTGGAAGAAGAGGTGGTTCTTGGAGCAGGAACAATTCAGGCAGAGGATATATCAGTGCCAATCAGGCTTCAACTGAATCCTTTGTGGTGAATGATGCCAAAAGTAATCAGGCCAATCCACCGGCTATCACATCTCAGCAGTACCAGCAGCTGATGAAACTGCTCCAGAAATCAGAACCAAGCAATAATCATAGCACTGGTGATTCAGGGAAACTAGCAGGTATATGTGTTAATTTATCATGCAGTAAGATTAACAAAAAACATGCGTGGATCATAGATACTGGTGCAAACCAACATCTCACATATAATTTTGATTTTTTTGGTAAAGATGTGGTGAAATGCACTGATGATAAGTATGTTAAATTGCCTAATGGTAATCTAAGTAAAGTAACACATATAGGGAATGTATGGATAGGCAATGATCTGAAATTGAACAATGTCCTATATGTCCCTGAATTTCAATTTAACTTACTTTCTGTATCTAGGCTCCTTGCTGAAAATAAACACAAGATCATCTTTTATCCTAAAATTTGCTTAATACAGGAGACCTTGACTGGGTTGACCAAGGATCTTGGTAAAGAGAGCAATGGCCTATACTATCTTGAGAGATCACCCTCTAAGGATTGTAAGCTGAACAATGAGACTATGAATACTTCTCTTTGTAATAAAACTAGCACTATTCCAGATAATAGTTCTTTGTGGCACTATAGACTAGGAAACATGTCTTTTGCCAAACTGCATATGTTACCTCAATTAGGTTGTACTATACATGGATCTCAGATTAATAAATTTTGCCCTATTTGTCCTTTGACAAAACATTTTAGAAGTAAATTTCCTGTCAATACTTCTATATCTTCTGATATTTTTCATCTTGTTCATATGGATATTTGGGGTCCCTATAAGGAACCTACATATAATCAGGAAAAATACTTTCTAACCTTGGTTGATGATTTCTCTAAATATTGTTGGGTGTTTTTTCTGAAATTCAAATCTGATGTTGTTTCTATCCTTAGAGATTTGTTCAAATATGTTCAAAATCAGTATGGTACCTCTGTTAAGATTATCAGATCAGATAATGCTCTTATTCTTTAATACTTAATGTACAAATTTGTTTAAAACACATGGCATTTCACACCAAAGTTCCTGTGTGTATACTCCACAACAAAATGGAGTTGTTGAAAGGAAACATAGACATATCCTAGAAGTGGCTAGGGCTCTTAAATTCCATTCTCATATTCCCACTAGATATTGGGGAGAATGTGTTCAAACTGCTGTTTATTTGATAAACAGAACCCCTACCTTGGTCTTAAAGGGTCAAAGTGTTTAAATAAACAAGAACCTAAGTACAATCATCTAAGGATCTTTGGTTGTTTGTGCTATGCTAAGATTTTTCCTCAGCCTGATAAGTTCAAACACAAGAGTAAACCCTGTATTTTGGTTGGATATTCTGTCACTCAGAAAGGGTATAAACTCTTAGATCTTAACACTAGAAGTTTACTGATCTCTAGAGATGTTATTTTTTATGAGTCCATCATTCCTTTTGCTTTGAACTATACACCTGTTGAACCTCCTAAGGAGGTTTCCCCTTATCACAATGTGTATCTTCAAGAGCTCATTGAACCTCATCAAGATTGTCATGATACTACTGATCATAATGTTCTTCATGAGCTCCATAATGAATCTGAAAATCCTAGTGAGGTGCCTGCTCATGTTGCACAGCCTGTACCTTCTGATATCACTGTTAGAAGATCAACTAGGACTATTAAACCTCCTTATTGGTCCCCAGAATATGTTACTTACAGTTGTCACACTGCAAATCAGACTAAAGGCACTAAATATCCTATATCTAGTTTTGTGGACTATTCTTCTCTTACACCTAAGTATCTCTCTCTGTTGTCTGCTGTTTCAGAACCTTCTATTCCTAAATCCTTTGTAGAAGCTAGTACCAATCCTCAATGGATTTCTGCCATAAAATAGGAGATTGATGCTTTAGAACTTAATCAAACTTGGAGTGTGGTTGACTTACCTCCTCATAAAAAACCAATAGGTTGTAGGTGGGTATATACCATTAAGTATAAGAGTGATGGTTCCATAGATAGGTATAAGGCTAGGCTTGTGGCCAAAGGGTATAACCAAAAGGAAGGTATTGATTATTCTAAAACATTTGCCCCTATTGCTAGGCATGTCACTGTTAGGCTCATCATTCCTGTTGCTTCTGTTTATAACTGGCCAATATACCAGATGGATGTCACCAATGCATTTCTTCAGGGTGATTTAACTGAGGAATTATACATGCATATACCCCCAGGGTTTGTTAAACCTCACTGTCAGCGGGTTTGCAAGCTTAATAAATCTTTGTATGGGCTTAAGCAAGCCCCCAGACAATGGAATAAGAAATTTTGTAGTGCTCTTGCTAAACATGGTTTCTGTCAATCCAAAAATGATTATTCCCTCTTTGTTAAATCAAGGGGGAGTGATATTGTGATCCTTCTTGTGTATGTGGATGATATTTTGATCACATGTAATAATGCACACATGATTGAAGCTTGTAAAGAGTATCTAAAAGCCACTTTTCACATGAAAGACTTGGGGGAGTTGAAGTTTTTCCTTGGCATTGAAGTTGCTAGGTCTGATGTTGGTATCTGCTTAAATCAGAGAAAGTACACCATTGAGCTTCTCAGTGAAACAGGTATGTTAGCCTCTAAACCTGTTAATTCTCCTATGGACAGCAATGTTAGGTTAACTACATATGAATATGATCAAGTTAATAAGGTTAATCATGATGACAGATTGCTTGACAATATTACTAAGTATCAACAGATAGTTGGGAAACTTCTTTATCTTTGTTTAACTAGGCCTGATATAAGTTTTGCTGTTCTTGTCCTCACACAATTCATGCACAAGCCTAAACAGTCTCATCTTGAGGCTGCCTATAGAGTTCTAAAATACATCAAAGGGAATCCTGGAAAAGGATTACTCCTATCTTCTAGTAGTGTTTTGCAGGTTAAAGCATATTGTGATTCAGACTGGGCCACATGTCCAATGACCAGGAAATCCATAACAGGGTATGCTGTGATGCTTGGGAAATCCTTAATATCTTGAAAAACAAAGAAACAAGGTGTTGTTTCAAGATCTTCTGCAGAAGCTGAGTATAGGGCTATGGCAACTACCACTTGTGAGATTCTGTGGATTCTAGGCATTATGAAGGATATAGGGATCAAGTCTACAACACCTGAGTAGAAAACTTTTACAGATTAAACGATTTTGGCTCCGATTTTCTCTCAATTACGAATTTTGAGATATTCCCGAAACTCACACAGAAAAAAGGAAGTGCTCAAAAGAACCCCAGCGTGCTTGGATCGCTTCGATTCTTGCTTTCCTGGATCGTGAACCAAGTCGGTGGTTTTTAACCGTAGGCATTTTGCCAGGAAAGGTAAATGTTAAGCATATGCCGGATCAGATTCAGTTTGTGAATGAGAAGCTATTACCCTGCACCAAGATTCTGAATCTTTGGAGCAACTTATAACTATATTCAAAAATCTTACAGAATTAGGGGTTCAAAGTGCAGAATTTAGTTATTCTCAGATAGTAGCTCAGCATTGCAGATTGGTGCAAATCCAGTCTACCATGAAAGAACTAAACATATAGGTGGACTGCCACTTCATTAGGGAAAAAATTCAACAAGGAATTATCTCTACTCATTACATTTCTACAACTGAGCAGCCAGCTGATGTGTTCACCAAAGCTCTTGGAAGAAGTCAAGCTGAGTATCTGCTTGGAAAACTTGGCATGTTTGATCTGTATAGACCACATCCTCAGCTTGAGGGGGAGTGTTGTGAAAAGGATTAGCTTTGTTATTTTGTGGTTAAGTGTTGGTTTAGTTGTTATATATAGTGTTAGTATCTCGGTATGAGTGCTAATAGTAGATTTCCATCTTATACACTTTGTATACAAAACTAAGTGGATTACACTTCAATATATTCAATAATATTTTCCTCCAGTTTCTTCAAGTTTGAAGAAATCAACAGCTGGAAATGGCCCAAAGCTTGGCTGAGAACACAAGTTTTCGATTTCCAGGGAAAGATACATGAGATCAGGGTTTTCGTACAGGAAAAGGCCTGAAGATGTGAGATTTGCGTTTTTGATCGTGTGTTTTTTGCAGAAATATGGGCTTGAAATTATACTGAGAAATTGTTTTGAGATTCGTTTGAATGTTAACAGAGGCTTTACGGGTAAACGGAGAAGAATTTCCATTAATAGATCTTCGTTTGTGGCTATTAATTCTGCTGAAGATTTGTTCATCTTTTCTGAACTGTGAGAGCTTTCTAAAATGGCGGTGTTCTAAGCCGATTTTGGGTTGTTATTTATAGACAAGAAAAGATGAAATTACACACGAATCCTTTCATTTCTATGTAATTGCCAAAATTTCTCAATTTATTATTGGAAATTTATATAAAGATTCCTTCTATAATAAGATATTTCTTGTAATTATGTCTTAAATTTAAAATATTAGGTTTTGTTTGTTTATGTTTTTTAATAAAATTTTGAAATTTTGTTGAAAATTGTCTATTATGAAAATTCGTGTGAGATTGGGGTTGATTTTATTTATATTTTTAAAAATAAGTTGAAAAGTTGTAAATATGTCAAGGGTGATGGATCATGTATAAAATGATGGTTTTACTTGTGTATATAATGATATTATGAGGATAAAAAATATAAATAAAATGATGAAAGATAAAGTAAAATAATCAAATAATTTAATTATAAATCTGTTAAATGATATATATATATATATATACACGTGATTCATAGGTAGTTATATAATAGATTGAAAAAAGAAAAACTTGGATGAAAATTTGGTATGATAAATTTATATTAAATTTAATAATTTAAAATTTTGAAAATGAGATTTCTAGAATCAAACAAGGCCTTACAATTTTATCTTTTTGAAATTTATTAAATAAACCCATAAATTAATGTGTAGATAATTTTAGATAAATAAAAAAGATTTTGATAATTATGCAATATTTGTGGGTTTAAAATTTTAATTTCCTTAGAAGAAAACTTGGAGGAAGAAAGTATGGCCCACAGATTGCATAGCAGGCGTACGTGGCAAGTATTTGGGCATCTTCTTCTACAAATGTTCAAAACTTTTTTCTCTTTTCTCTATATATAATATATAATAATATAATATATATAATGTAGGACAAACTTCGAACAAAAAGATAGGTTTCAGAAATTGGGAAAATTCGAGGCGAGACGAGCTCTTTCCTTAACACGAAATTGCCCCGCTACAGGTGGTACGGGTTGTGCACACGTGTCCCAAGATACAACGAATTCAGCTCTTCAGTAGGACCACTCCAAACTAAAGAACACCATCGAACTTTACTAACTGCTCAAACTTTCGAACGAGGAGAAAAGAATAAACATAGGACGTCACTATGTTTTTGGTACATTGATTACATACCGTAGGGGGCCCTATATATAGGTAAGGAATTAAAGACAGAATTGAATACGATTAAATTCTGACATAATGTTGTCACTGTAACTGCCGAAACGTTTTATTAAAGCATAAATACCATGGCGGTTACAAATGACAACCAAGAGTCAAATTTAACGGGTACAGAAACGTGATCAGCGTTTTTACCGGGACTATTCGATTTTGTCCGTAATTTCAGACGTCTGAAAATAAATTTTCCAACAATCTCCCACACGAATGAAATTAACGTATGTTCGAGAGTTCAATAGAAAATTTATTACATCAGATAAGGTAGCTTTCGGCCTTGAACCTTTCTTAGTAAAATATCATCGGACTCACTAGGCTCCCCAGTGAACATGTTGTCTTGAACTGGTCAGCCGTTCGTGCAAGCCCAGACAATGATACTCACATAATAAATTTTCGACAGCTTTCAGTTCTCACTGCTGGGTCCATTTTGGCCTTGGCACCCCATCTTGGATTCATAAGTGTTTACTCATACCACAGAGTTGAGGCGGCCGCCACCTCACACTTACATAGGTGACTTCCTATTAAGAGTAATCTGCTTTACCCCACTTCATATAGACAATATAGGAAACATTAAAAGCTTAGCTTAACCTTTGCTACAACTTTACAGAACGCACTTCTTTATCCTAGGCAATGGGTTAGAGTTCGAAAACTCTTAAGTGCTCCCCAGAACTTGCACAACTAAGTTTTCCCTTTGAACCATGATCTTGGGATCTCCAGTCAACATGGTAGGGTTCCTGCTGTGTTCGCTCTTTACTTGTAGACTTTAACCCCATTCCTCTAGATAGACAGTCTATTTGATCTCTAAGCAATCCTTTCGTCAAAGGATCTGCAATATTCTCCTTTGATTTTATCCAATCAATGGAAATATCTCATTAAAGATCAACTGCTTAATGGTATTGTGTCTGCGACGGATATGTCTAGACTTACCATTATTACAAACTACTTTGCACCCTACTAATTATCGACTGAAAGTCGTAATAAATTCAGATAGGGGCTCTGGTTTTTCCCAATAGAAAATATCTTCTAACAAATTTCACAATCCAGCTTATTCACAAACGTCTAATTCCATTTTGAATCGAGCTATGCAAATTTGTTTAGAAATATTTCTATGACAACGCTCTTCCACCAGTGGTAGAAATATACCCACTCGTGGACTTAGAGTTAATCGTATTAGATATCCAATTGGTATCAGAGTAGAGTAATCCAGCGTCCTTAGTATACTTTTAAGTATATAAGACCTCTAGTTAAAGCTTTCCAAATATGCTTTCAGCTGAGATTACTCACGACTCCAATCAACAGCTCACAAAATAAACTAGGTCAATATAGGTTCAGTTCATGATGTATATCAAACTCCTAGTGACCCTAGCATATTCTAACAGCAATACGAGGTTGCAATTATCTTGGTGCTTGTTTAAGTCCGTATGATGACTTTACAAGTTTGCACACCTCCATCTCCGGTTTAGGAGCAACATAACCATAAGGTTATTCCATTTCTTTATGTAATTCTCACATATAAAATGCAGACTTAACATTCAATTTATGAATCTCAAGGTAATGCAATTAAGCGATACCAACGAGCAATCTTATGAGTTAGTCTCATTACTGGAGAATAAGGATCAAAGAAATAAAGACCCTCTATCTCTCGGTATTCTTTTGACTACCAGATAGGTCTTATACTTATCAATAGTTCATCAGTCATACACTTTCTTTTCAGAATCCATTTACAGCCACAATTATTTCCCTATGGAAAATCTCAGGCATGGTTGTGTATATAAACTCGATTCCACTATTGATAACTTCTTTCCAGTTCGAAAAAGCTTCCTTAATCATTCTCGGTTCATCTTCTAATGTATAAAATACAAAGTCAGACCAGACGATTTAGGAACTTTTGCCGTTTACGTCATAGTTCTTCATCCCCAGATTAGAACTTCTCGCAGACATTATCGTTCCTTTAAGAGGGAATTCTTTCGGAAAGATATCCTCAAAACGAAACAACTCTAGATTCCATGACAATTACATCATGAATCACCAAAATTTTTGACTTATGTGCCAAAAATGATAGACGTTGCTATTACGTGCATAGCCACTAAATATGCAGTCAATAGCTTTATGCTCTATCTTCAGTTGTTTTGGGTTTCAGTATTTCGACCTTAGTCAAATACCCCACAATTTTATGTACTTATATGAAGACTTTAAGTCATTCCATAACTTGTACATATTCTCAATCCCACTTTCGTGAAAATATAACAGGTGAAGAGGTTTACCTCCCCCCACATTTCTGAGTTAGCCCAGCTAAATCAATTATCGCATTTGTCATTTGCGATTCTCGGGTTTACTACTCCATATGACCATGATACATAAGAAGCCATTGTTTGATTTACGATGCCTCAATTAATCAAACGATGCTTTATATTCTCCACTTTAGTCAATACGGATAGTTTTAACCATTTTTTCATAATTCATCAAACCTCATTCTTTTTACGAAGTCTTGGTTTATGAATTATCTAAATTTAGCCCATTACCATCGTCAAAATTTGGGTGAAACTTAATTCAATGAAATGCATCCAATGCATTACCCCCACATTTGACTATCATAAATAAAACTTAATTTATTTCCCGATTGAATCGAATTTGATTCTAGCGAAATTAAATCAAATTTAATTTCCAATGAGCTCTTTGATTAAATCTAATTTAACCAAATTCATAGTTAAAACCAATCAAAATCCTTGATTTTGATGTGAAATTAAACCTCGTTTAACTTTCATGAGAAAATCAACGCGAAATTAATACAAAATAATTTTCGAGTTAATCCGATTAACTTTGATAATCTCGTATATCACTTAAATCTTATTTAATCGATCAGTTCAATTAAGTCCAACTTAATTTTTCCATACGACGATTAAACCCAGTTTAATCAATTAAGTCCAACCGAAGATTAAATCCAATTTAATCAATTTTGAAATCCAATTTGATTTCACGGACTTAAATAACCTCAAAGTTAAATCCAATTTAACTCATTCAATTTCAAAAATTGAATCCCATTTGATTCTCATATTTAAGATTAAACTTACTTTAATCTTGAGAACTCAAAAATACTGATTAAGTCCAATATTGAAATCAAACAAATTTAATTTCATTATATTGCAACTTAATCAAATATTAAAATCAAGCCTTAAACTTAATTTTCCAATTTATTTATCAACATCACTAATTTATAGTTTTGTTGCATAAAATAAATCTCAGTTTAATTAAATCACTTCCATTTCACAAATAAATACCCAACATCAATTTAAAAATTATGTTGGTACTTGAGTCCAACCCAATTAAATTTTGAAAGAAGTCCAATTAGCTAGGCCAAGCCTTAGCCATTTTAATTTTTACTGAGCCAAGTTCAATCAATTAACATGCAATGAGCCTAGCCCAATCACATTAATATCAACTGAAATGCAATCAAATGCAGTGGGCCAAGCCCAACATCATTAATTAAATGCTCTTGTGATGAGCTAAGTCCATCAACTCATTTAATTTAAAACCAATGTAATGGTCAAGTCCACCAACCAATTAATATCTGTGGGCCTAGATCAACCATATTAACATAAGCCCAGTTATATTTTTATTTAAATATGGCAAGTGACTAGCCTTTGAGCCCAACAGAACAATTAACATTTGTTAGGCCCTTCACAATAACAAAATGTCCAATTGCCTTAAAGGTTTAAATACCTTTCGTCCCCAACTCACGTCAGCACCAACGGCGACGGCATCGGTCTGAGAAATTTCCAGCCACAGTCCGCTACTTTCATCCTACTAATCAGCTCAAGTCCGTTCCCGGAACGGCATCAACTTGGAGATATCGCAGGAAAAAAAACAGCCCGTTTCCATGGCCATTTCCGGCGATTTTCTCGTCGGAAATTTCAGCCCCGACTAAGCGACGCCCGGCGTCCTTTTTCCGGCGATCAACAGCGGCGCAAGTCTCAGACCTACAAGTACCGCCGGATCCCGTCCAAAAATTCTGCTCCGAGCAGGTTTTTAGATCTACTTTAGATCTGTACGATGGCATTAAAAATTCCAGATTTCGATCCAACCGGAAATCATATTTTTAATTCTGAATGTAATTGCAGTGGCCATTGACTACTTCAACCCCGTTTTGCAGCGTATAAAGCTCGCAATTTCCGGCAGAGTATCAACCCACCAATTACAGTAATTGTTTTGCATTTTCGTATGGATATACGACCCCCGCTCTTCAGCGGCGTCCACCCACGACAAATGCTTCTTTTAACACCGTCATTCATGGCAATTCGAACCATCGATTGCAACAGGCTTTAAGAAAGTTTGGACACCAATTCTCAGCCGATTCAATCATGGCTCTAAATCCCAATTCACTCAAAATCCCAGATTTTGATTTTTAATAAACCAGCTGCACAAAGCTGTCCACTAATTTCAATCACAAGTTTTGAAAGAAATTTTGTGATTCACTTTAAACAATCCGATACAACTTCCAAAAGGAATTGTACACATTTCTTCAATGTGGATTACGGATTCAAAGACATAATGCACGGACCATTTCCATCATTACATTAAAGGGGCAGCAGTATGTTTATATGGAATCCAACGTGATCAAATTTTCGATCCATATTTCCTCATAATCATATTTCGGTTCATATTCGATCGAATTCATCTTCAGCCCCCAATCCCAGATTTAGGGCAAATTAGAATTTTAATTAACAAATCTCTTGAATTTCTGATGTTATCGAAATTCTCAACTTGCAAATTTAAATCACGATTCCAACCAAATCAATCGCGGCTCAAAATTTTCCGATTTAGAAATCATCTTGAATTTTCGATCCAATCGAAATTCTCAAATCTCAAATCAAAATTTTAGCCCGATTACAATTGATTCAAAATCAATTTCCATGTTTTTCTTCTTTAGCACGGATTTGACTACAATCGTCAACAACTTGTGGCTTTGCATATGATTTATATGAAAATCACAAAAACTGCTCCATATAAACATCTGATTCAAAAAAATGAATCATGGGTTAATACAGTCTTAAACCAACATAGGATACGTAAATTAGAATCCTAAAGAAAAAAAAACTTATCTTTTTCAGCAACGAAGTTGAACAACGAGAAAAATTTCGTGTTAAGTTTGTAGGACAAACTTCGAACAAAAAGATAGGTTTCAGAAATTGGGAAAATTCGAGGCGAGACGAGCTCTTTCCTTAACACGAAATTGCCCCGCTACAGGTGGTACGGGTTGTGCACACGTGTCCCAAGATACAACGAATTCAGTTCTTCAGTAGGACCACTCCAAACTAAAGAACACCATCGAACTTTACTAACTGCTCAAACTTTCGAACGAGGAGAAAAGAATAAACATAGGACGTCACTATGTTTTTGGTACATTGATTACATACCGTAGGGGGCCCTATATATAGGTAAGGAATTAAAGACAGAATTGAATACGATTAAATTCTGACATAATGTTGTCACTGTAACTGCCGAAACGTTTTATTAAAGCATAAATACCATGGCGGTTACAAATGACAACCAAGAGTCAAATTTAACGGGTACAGAAACGTGATCAGCGTTTTTACCGGGACTATTCGATTCTGTCCGTAATTTCAGACGTCTGAAAATAAATTTTCCAACAATTCCATGATGGGGTAGGAGTACGATAAGGATATAATTTATCACATATCCACATTCTAATGTCATCTAGATTGATAGGTCTCAATCTATGTACTCACATATTTCATCCTTAGATTATAGGGTTGAACAACCTATTACGCTATCTAGAGCTTCTACATCTCAAATTAGAGAGAAATCTGTTACATAATATTTAGATGATGATTGAATTAAAAAATTAATAATTGACAAAAATAATATTGTTAAAGGAATAAAAATTAGTGTTTTTAACACCAAAGAAGCGGATATAACCGAATCAGAAATGGATTTTTCAATATAATGATTTTAGAAACAAATATTAATTTTAGTCTTGGTTCACAGACAAGACAAATAATAACATCAGAATTTAGTACACTCAAATGGGAGCCATTTAAAAAATGGTTTTTTGAAAATTATAATCCATAAGAGAAAAATTATATTCAAGAAGAATTTTATAAATTTTGTGCTAAAAAACTAAAATAATAGTATTTGTTCCTTGGTTTGTATCTACCTATGTTGAACAATATATTTCTGTTTTAGAAAGAAATTATAAATTAAATAATGGAAAAAAATTAACCCAAGTTTATCCGCCACAATAATCATTCCAAATTGAGAAAAAAAATTCATAATTTTTTGGCTTTTGCTAAACTATTAGAAGATAATACATTACTAATAACATGTAAATATATAAATACAATAATAGAACAAAATAATTATACAAATCTTTATTTAAATATTTTAGGAGAACAAATTACATCACTTCATAATAGGGTTGAACAAGTGATTAATGTTTTAAATAAAACTCAACCCGTACGAGATGATACTCTAAAGAAAGATGTAAAAATCGCTACTCCTATAATCTAGCCACCACCTGAAATAAAAAGATTTAAGTTAAAACCTATGAAGGAATTAGAAAATTTTCTAGAAAAAAAATTTAGAAATTTAAAAATTAATACTCTTGATAAAAAAAACTAAGAGAAGAATTAATAGAAAATCCTAATTATAAAAAAGTTTATGAAGACCAAATTAATAAAATATCAAAATGGGCAAATAAGCCTACCACAGAAAAATACTACTACCCAAGGCCAACACCTATAGATGTTATAATAGAAGAAACATATAATATTATATTAAATAGTTATAGTGGACATCATATTTATGAATGGAATATAGATGGTTTTGTTCATCAACAAATATATAATACAATTCATAGAATGCTGATGTATTCAACTATCTGTAAAGCTAATGGTAATACAGATAAAAATATAGCAAAAATGATAACCTTAGGATTTAAAGGACAACAAAAAGGTTGGTGGGATAATTATTTATCACAAAATAAACAAGATAATATCATAAATATAATTAATCAAGAAGCAAATAATATGAAAGAAGATGTTGTTTATACACTGTTTATTAGCGTTGAACATTTTACAGGAGGGTATACAGAAAATAGTGAAAATATTAGAACTCTTTTATAAAATATTAGGTGTAAAACACTTACCGATTTTAGATGGTATAAGGATACTTTCTTTAGTTGAGTTATGGAACTTCCTGAGTGTAATAATACTCATTGGAAATCTAAATTCATAGATGGTCTTCCAAGCTTATTTGCTGAAAGAATTAGAAGAATATTAAGACAAAATTATAATAATAGTCTGTATGAAAATTATACATACGGTTAACTAATAGGAACATGCATACAAGAAGGATTAGCTCTTTGTAATGGAAAAAAATTAAATCAACAAATGAAGCGCCAAAATTTGGTAGAGAAAAAACAATTAGGACAATTTTGTGATCAATTTGTTGTTGAAAGAATTCTGTCTACTAGTAAAACTAGAAACTTCATAAAGATAATGAGACTTATCATAAAAGAAAGAAAATAAGATACTCTAGTAAGAAATTAGAACAAAAGAAAGAAAGAAAAGAAGATAGAGAAAAGAAAAAATGAAGAAAAAGAAAATTTATAATTTGTAGAAAATATGGGAAAAATGGTTATTATGTAAAAAATTGTGGGACCAAAAGAAAGATTAATAATCTTGATATAGATAATAATATTAAAGATACTCTTCTAAAAATATTATTAAATTCAGATGAAGATTCAAATTCTGAAGAATATGACTATTCTTCTAACACTGAAAATGAAAAAGAAATTTATATGTTAGAAAATGAATCTATTTTATCAGAATCGGAATGTGAAACATGCATTCTAGGACAATCTTGTCCAAAGAAATATTCTGAAAATGAAATTGAAGGAAAATATTTCTATAAAATTCTTTCACAATTTCAAGAGTTAAAAATAGATGTACTAACACATAGTAATGTGATAGAACTTTTTAAAATAATAAAAGATCCAATATTAAGATCTAAAATAATAGATCAAATAGAAGATATCCTAAGTACCTCTAGTAATAATAGAGAATTAAGAAATGAAATATTAATTTCAGAAGGCCCATATACGATGTCAAAAGTTTATAAAAGAATAAGACAAAAGAAAATAGAAGAAAATCCTACTTCTACAAATGATATTATAATTGAAATTAGTAATCTTAAAAAAGAAATATCAGATTTAAGACAAGAAAATAAAAACTTGGATTACATAATTTCTAAATTAAAAAATTCTCCAAAGGAATTTACAATTCCTCAAGAACAAAATATTGACTATACAAAATGGATGAAAATTTTCTATCTACATTAAAAATGGTTATATCACATAAATGGCATATAAAATTACTCTTTTAATAGATGATTATTATTCAAAAGAATTCATAGCTCTAGTTGATAGTAGTGCAGATTTAAATGTTACACAGGAAGCATTATTAACCTACCAGATATTTTCATAAAACGACCCACACTTTGTCACACGCAAGAAGTAATAAACTACAAATAAATTATGAACTTTCTAAAGCTAATGTATGTATTAATAAGAAATGTATACACACAAGTTTCTTACTTGCAAAAGATATTACTAATCAAGTTATACTTGGAACACCATTTTTCCCAAAAATATACCCATTAAAAAGGTAGATAAAAAGGGAATATTAGGAACTTTTGAAGGAAATAATATTTTCTTAAAATTTGTTATCGAACATTTTACTAAAGTATTACATGAAATTTATGACGCTATTTCTTCAAAAGAAAATCAATGATACTTTCTTAAACAAGAATTAAATAAGATTATTATAGAAGAAAAACTTCAAAATCCTAAATTACAGGATAAAATAAAATTATTAATAAATTAATTTTCAATTGAAGTTTGTAATGATCATTCCATTGCTTTTTGGGATAGGAAAAAATATATTGTTTATTTTCCATATGAGGAAGATTTTGATGAGAAGAAAATCCCTACAAAGGCTAGACCATGCCAAATGAATTCAGAATATTTAGAATTATGTAAAAAAGAAATATATTCTTTATTACAAAAGGGATTAATAAGTCCCTCACAATCTCCTTGTCTTGTACATCCTTTTATGTTAATAAACATAGTGAACAAGAAAGGGGAGTACCTAGATTAGTAATAAATTATAAACCTCTTAGTAAAGTATTAAAATTGATTAGACACCCTATTCCGAATAAAAAGGATTTATTGGATAGATTATATATATGATTCTATAATATTTTCAAATTTTGATTTAGAATCAAGATATTGGCAAATTCAGATTTATAAAAATGATAGATATAAAATAGCTTTTAATGTTCCAAGACATTATGTATGGAATGTTATCCCATTTGGATTAAAAAAATGCCCCTTCTGAATTTCAGAAAATTATGAATGATATTTTTACACCTTATAGTGAGTTTATTATTGTATACATTGATGATATTCTGGTACAGTAAAACCTCTATATATTAATAATGTTGGGACCGGAGAATGTTATTAATTTATAGAGATATTATTATATCGATAAATTAATAATTTATTAATTTAAAGAGGTTTTAACGTATATGCACAGTTGACCTTCAAAGTTCCAAATTCTTTGAATAACTTTAAGTATACATGCATAGTTATTGATGAAAATTAAGTTAAAATACAAATGTACTAGTAGAAGAGATAGTGGCCGATGTCACGAAGTTCAGAGTCTAGAAGAGATAGTGGCCGATGTCATTCATAATCCGGAAGATGATGAAGCAGAGGATGATTCAATAGCTTTGCAACCGGTCACTCTAAAAGAAGCATTGCAAGCATCAACAACTCTTCATAACTTTTTGTTGCAGTACGAGAAGACAACACCACAACTATTGGGTGCAGTAAGGAGATTTAAAGATGAGATCAACATAGATTTGAAGTTCAAGAAAAAGCAAGTTACAGTAGATTCTTATTTTACTAAGTTGTCTTAAGAATATTCAAGTGCATCATATATATATATATGGATTATTTTTAATAATTATTAATTTATAGTTTCGTCGGGACCAATATATATACACTGGGATCTCAAAAAAATTATTATCTTATAATTTTATTGATTGAGTCCCAAATTTGTACTGGTCCCAACTTGGGACCGGACAACTTATTAGTTTTAGCGAGGTTATTAATTTATCGAGTATTAATTTAACGAGGTTTTACTGTATTTTCAAAAGATATTGAAATGCATTTTAAGCATCTTAGAATATTTAAAGAAATAATTATTAAAAAATATTTAGTTATATCTAAATCAAAAATGTGCTTATTTCAAACAAATGTTCGATTTTTGGGTCATAATATTGGGAAAGGAAATATAATTCCTATTAATAGGAGTATTGATTTTGCTAATAAATTTCCTGATGAAATTATAAATAAAACCCAACTTCAAAGATTTCTTGGGAGTCTAAATTATATTTCTCCTTATTATAAAGATCTTGCAAAAGATACTGTAATTTTATATGATAGATTGAAAAAATCGCCTGAACCTTGGTCAGACAAACATACCCAAGCGGCTACGAAAATAAAATAAAAGGTTAAAACTCTACCTTGTTTAATGATAAGTAATCCAAATTGGGAGAAAATTGTGGAAACGGATGCTTCTGATATTGGTTATGGTGGGATACTTAAACAAGTAAATCCCGAAAATAAACAAGAATATCATGTAAGGTTTTATTCTGAAAAGTGGAATAATTCTCAGAAAAATTATGCTACTATAGATAAAGAAATTCTTGCTATAGTTAAATGTGTTTTAAAATTTCAAGATGAATACAATGAAAAATTTATTATAAAAACTGATTGTAAGTCTGCAAGATTTATGTTTAATAAAGATTTTAAACATGATGTTTCCAAACAAATGTTTGCTCGTTGGCAGGCACATTTAGCCCCGTTTGATTTTGAGATAATATATAAAAAGAGGAAGAAAAAAATCTTCCTGATTTTTTAACAACAGAATATATGCAACGATTTTGACAGGTATGTACTCTTTAGGCAGAGGATGTTCCTCTTATAGAGGAAGAGGAAGTAGAGGCAAACAGCCAAAAATTCTGGCGCAACATGGGAAACAAAAGCTAATAGCTTCAGACATGTCAAATGACAAAGAATACCAAGAATTCTTGGAATATAAAAAACAAAAAGAGGGTAACACCCAAACTCAAAATTCACAGGGAAATATTCCTACTTTTTCCTCGATAGTAAATCAAGAGAATGAAGATGGTAATAATGTGTTTGTTATAAATGAAAAACAAGAAGTAATACTTCTCTTCGAAGAAAAAGACACTTAATGGAAAAATGATCCATGGATATTAATGGAAAGATATCAATACTATGAAAATATACTCATTAATAATGGGTGTGAAATATCCCACTTTTCAAGTGGACAAAAAGAAGTTTATAACTTCAGCAAAATTATTATAAAAAAGGTCATAATTCTAGAAGAATGGGGTATTTCTCCACAAAGGATGAGAGAATTCCTTTATCCTTTTAATAAAACACCAGTTAAATATAATTTTTGGGATTATCTAAATGCCTTTAACAAAGTTCTTTTATATGAGAACAATAAAAGAAAACATTCATGATTCCTAAAAATTTGTTCTGAAGTGTATAAACACGACATCCCAATATAGTTTGTAAAATGGTGGCAATATTTTGGCACCTCTATAAAAAATTTACCAGAAGATTATAAGAAAAAAATTGAGAGATTGGTGAATATTTCACCTAAAGTTTTAGAAAATCAAGAAAACTATTATTTTAGAGGGAATATTCTCTTTATATTTCTTTACTGAATTTTCAATCCCTTGATTTGGAAATGGACACCTATCTTTAGTTATACTGAAGAAATGGTACCATGTTTGAAAAGGACATTCGAAATTCTGGTAGAAGAAAAGATTTCAAATTATGAAACACAGATAATGTTAACGTGTATTTTATACATGTTCTACTTGGTTAATATCGCGTTGTTTGTCACGTTTTCATTCTCTATCTCATGGATTTATGCTTTTATTGGTACAATTAGGTATTTGTCTGGAGAAGAGATGAAAAGATGATAAAAATGTTTGGAAAGACGTTGAAGTTGGATGGGTACAAAAGCATGGCGGCAAAATGGTCTTTAGAGTTAAGCGTGACCACGCTTAACTTCTATAACCAAACTGGCAAGAAGAAAAAACCTGCTGGAAGTCGACTTGGATGGCTGGAATCGAGATTCTTCTCACTGTAACGACTGAAATCTGCTGGAATTATGTTTCCTAATCTTTTGGAATTATTTCTTTTCGTTTTGTTTCCTTTTTGAACAATTTTAGTTTAAGTAGGATTCTTAGAATCCTATTCTAGTTAATTTCCTTGTAGAGTTATGACTCTTTTAGTTTTAAATAAGTCGAATTTTATTCTACAAGACTGCTTCGCTTTTAATTCTGTTTTCTACGTACGTTTTCTCTAGCTTTCATATTCAAGACTTTTGTAGACGTTTTTATTATGTGTTGTTAAACACATATTTCTAGTCGAAGGATTTATTGAGGTTTGATTTTGTTAACTCATGATATTTAATTTTTGCCTTTGTTTTCTTTGTTCCTTAAAGTATTTACTTCTTCTCTGTGCTTTGTTGACAAATATTCCGATTGATTAGATAACCTGATCAACTATTTAATTGTTGAAATCGTATTTAGCTATTTAGGACCCAAATCCGTAATTGTTTGGTTAACCCTATTCATTGTAGCAGTTAATGATGTCGATTATGGACAAGTTTTCGATTAGTTGCTATGAGAATTAGTAATCTAGTTTAAATAAACCGAGCGTACGTGTTTGTTGATTAAAATTGGTGTTTTTCTAATGCATGAATGCTATCGATAGGCTAAATCCTAAGAGCTTGTTTAGGGTTGTCTAATTGATAAGAGGAATAATCAAAGTGCTTATTTTAGTTATCGAATACTTAAGGAAAAACTAGGTTGTTAGAGCTTGTTAACAGCTATAACCAATTTATTTTAAGAACATTGAATTATTATTGTACCGATGATCGAGTTATAGAATCAATACAGAGATAATCCGAAGACTAGTATTTCTCAATCTTATTGAATCCAAATTTTATTTATTTACGTTTTTAGTTTACTTCTTTTAATGTTTATTTTAATTAAGTCCAAAATCCCTTTTAACTGATATTAGTAATTTAAGAATTGAATCTACATCATTTCTTGAGGATCGACCCTACTTGTCACTATTTACAAATCTTTCGAGTAGGTATTTATTTTTGTTGGATTCAACATCCACCAGATAAAATTAAAATTACAGATGGAATCACCTTCTCCAATCGAGTATATCTCGAGGAAATTAAAAATGCAATCGGAACATTCATCCAGAGAAAAAATGATAAGAGACATATGTTGAAGAAATGAAGAGAGACTTGATATCAAAATTTGAGGATGAGACAATGTCGCGAAGATCTGGAATATCAGATACTTCAATGATGTCTACTGGTCAAAATGACTATCAAGATGCACAGGATCCGAATGAGACTCCATTAATTGATGATGTTTTTGGAGCGATAAAAGAAGTTCCCATAGAAAATTTTAGAGATAAAGGAGAATGCTCTTCTTTGATATGAATTTTGCACTAGAATGAAGAGAAAAAAATCAAGATGGGTTAATGGAAAAATGTGATGGTGGAATAATGGGAAGCTTAATAATAGCACTGTAGAATTCTACACAAGGAAAATATTCTCGTTCACGTGTGGAATAGCCACATGGAGAGGCATTATTGCCTTCAGTCTTCAAGAATCTTTTTATTATATTTTAGACTTCTAGATAAAAATTATTATGTTATAGAATTTAAGTGTTCATTTTGTCATTTTCTTTGTATAATAAGTTTATAAATAGAACTATGTTGTATTTGTAACCCAAGCTTTGTAAAAAACTCTTCTCTCATTCTCAATAAAATTTCTCTTGTAATATATTGTGATAGTTGAAGTTTCAGCATGCAATAAGAGTTTAAAATTTTTGTAAGTTTTATTTTCCCTTGATCTTTATTTATTTATTTATTAAAATTTGTATATTTATTGTAAATGGCTAGCTCTAGGCTAGAACTTTTATGTGATAAATTATATCTGAACTATATGAATATCCTTATCATGAACTGATTTCATATTATGTGATTTAAGTAATATAAAAATCAAAATAATAAATGAGAGGTTTGTGAGAATTTTATCTGGCATGTTGATACGAATCTTCCCAAGATGGGTTGACTCATTGCGGAATTTCCCTAGGATCTGAATTTGCGCACGAGTTGATTGTTGGATGGATGGATATCCTCAACCCAAAATTCTATAGTGATAACGAACCTTGGTATAGAAGACCTTGACCCGATGAAATCTATGAATTCGAACGTCGGAACGAAGTTATGATGACGCCACAAACAGTATGGATTGCCGCTTGATAAGTCGGGAACGAACGCCACGGATATAAAATCCGATAAGTTCAATAAACATGACGAACGACGAGAGAATAAACTCACCAAATTTAATCAACAATATTCTCTACTTTATTAATGAAAAACATAGCCTATTTATAGGCAAAAAAATAAACTTAATTTTGGTAAAAATCCTATAGAAAATGATATTTTCCAAAATCTAATTCCTACTAAAAATAAAACTTACTAACTAAACATACCAAATAAAAAGAAACCTAATAAAAAGAAAACAATCAGATTCGAATCTTGATAAAAGGAAAGTTATCAGATTTAAATCCTAATAAAAGGGAAACAAACTATAAAATAAAAAGAGATAAAAGAAAATATAATATTGCTAATAATATTCATATCATTCCCCTCCTCTTGAAAGGGATTTTTCCTCAAATGCATAGTGTCATTTGTATGCAGTATCGGCGATGCGTTGTTGAAATTAAACATGATCACCATTGAAATTTTGTCCACCCACGTGCTTTGACTCACTCTTTTTCTTTACCCTAACTTGATCTTCATTAACTTGTTGAGGTGTTAGTGCAACAATCATTAGTTCATTCACTTTCGTCTCACCACTATCATTGACCAATTGTAGCTTGTATGGTTTAAGTTGCTCCAAAACAGATATGTCTAATGTTTCCACGGTGGATGTGTTAGCGATATTTGGGCAATTATCATCGATAGTCACATGACTTACCTTATCTTCAACCACATTCACGTGTTCGCTCAATGTTCTTCTCGAAACCAAAATCAATTCATTATGAGCTATACAACCCTCACTCGAATCCTCCAATGATGGCATCTCATCGGTGTTGGAACCTTCATCGTCTTGGTTTTCATGGTGGCCCATCTTTTGTTTGTGCTCCATCTTTGATTTTTGTGTGGCTTGCTGCTCATTCTTTTTCAATTGGTATGTTTCCCAAGCATTTTTCCCAGTATGTGTATTTGGGTGAACCCTTCCCTTCCTCTTGAGTTGGTTCTCAAGTCGATCTATCCTCTCGTGGATGGGCTTTAATATTTTCTTCATCTCAGTCTTTAGCCCATTAGTAATGAACTCAATGTCACTTTCTCTTATATATTTAGGAAAAATTTCCTTCGACATTTTAATGTCCATTTACAAATAATTTCAATGTTTTTTTTTTGGATTTCTTTTTTTTTCGAATTTTTTTTTTTTCGATTTTTTTTCCGATTTTATTTTTTGGAACGAGATCCGCGAAAATAAACTAGACAGAATCTGAAAAAAAAAAGACTTTCTATTTGAAATAGAAAAGACTTCTACCTCAAATAAGAGATAACTGCCGGTAGGGCTTTTCAGAAACTACGTCGCAGACGTAACTCTGATACCACCTGATACGAATCTTCCCAAGATGGGTTGACTCATTGCGGAATTTCCCTAGGATCTGAATTTGTGCACGAGTTGATTGTTGAATGGATGGATATCCTCAACCCGAAATTCTATAGTGATAACGAACCTTGGTATAGAAGACCTTGACCCGATGAAATTTATGAATTCGAACGTCGGAACGAAGTTATGATGACGCCACAAATGGTATGGATTGCCGCTTGATAAGTCGGGAACGAACGCCACGGATATAAAATCCGATAAGTTTAATAAACGTTCTTGACGAACGACGGGAGAATAAACTCACCAAATTTAATAAAAAAATATTCTCTACTTTATTAATGAAAAACGTAGCCTATTTGTAGGCAAAAAAAATAAACTTAATTTTGGTAAAAATCCTATAGAAAATGATATTTTCTAAAATTTAATTCCTACTAAAAATAAAACTTACTAACTAAACTTACCAAATAAAAAGAAACCTAATAAAAGGAAAACAATCAGATTCGAATCTTGATAAAAGGAAAGTTATCAGATTCAAATTCTAATAAAAGGGAAACAAACTATAATATTAAAAGAGATAAAAAGAAATATAATATTGCTAATAATATTCATATCACATGCTTTGGGTTTCGTAAGACTGGTTTCTCGCATTGTAGCCGTTTTTAAGGCCATGTGAAAAGGCTATGTTCCTAGGCTTTTGTGCATTTATCAGTTTGGAAATTCATGGCTGATGACGGATACAACTTTCCTGTAATTAGAGATTTCAACTCTATTCCTCATACTCTTTTCTATTCTGAATTTTATATACCTGGGATCACATGAGTGGTATCAGAGCCATGGTGTAGAGAGTTAAGACTCGTTCTTGTTAGCATGTAATTATATATAAAATTGGGAAAATATGTTGTTAACATGTAATTATATGAATATAGTATGACCCACCCCAATTAGTGAATGCACGTTTTGAAATTATTCCAAAATTTTAAAATTTGTGTAATCAAATTCGATCTCGATTTAAATTTTGTTCAATTAGAATATTTAATGTAAAAAAATATCTTATAGATAGAGTTGACAGTGAATTTGGGTAAAGTTAGTACCCGGCTCCGACCTAAGATCGTTCTGAGTCTAGATATCAAAATTCAACACTCGATATGGTTCAACAAGGGTAATGAATCCAATAGATTTTTGCCCCCGATTTATTAACTTTTAGTTAATATATTACTTCAAAAGTTGCTATTTCTAAAGTAACAATTTAGAATTTGATGGTTTATTTAATACATAAGTGACTAGTTAGATATAAAACATTGAGTAAGAGTGTATGACGATGACTTATTATTAAAAAAGTATTTGTAATGAATGAATAACATTAAATTTTATATCCATTTTGGAAATCTTTATTTTATAACAAAAGTTATAAAATGTGCTTCGGAGATAAGAAATCTGATTTTAAATGTGTATTTGGGTGATTTCTTTTATAAAACATACGTATGCATAATGGTTCATGTGTCCTATATATTTTTTTCAATGAAAAACTTGTTTGGATTGGTGGTTATAAACGAATTTTTATAGATATATATTTTTAAATTTATTAATTTAAAAATAAAAACGGGCAAAATAAATTTTACTGTGCCTGGTTTGTTTAAAATTTGAATAAACGATTACTTTATGTCTCCATTTAAATCTCTTTTTTGGCAAGCATTCTTTCAAATTAACTAGAATAAAAAGATACTTTGCTTAACATATTTATACTTAAATATAAATCACAAAATCCATAACAAAATACGAGGTATATGCTATATAACGTAACCATGTACTTTTAAATTAGTCAAAATAGTTTGACAAAATAAAAAATTGTATGTGACATAAAATTTGTTCAAATAAAAATACCTTACTTAACTATAATTCTACATATATATAAGAGCCGAAGCCCCTTTTTCGTCCCCGGTCTTACGAAACAGCAGATTGCAGCCGCCTAATTTTCATTTTTCCCTACATATTTTTCCTTTTTTTTTTGGGGGGGTTCTTCAAAACGACGTCGTTTGACTTGCTTCCCATCAAAACGATAGCTGCTTTTGTTCTTAATTGAAAGATTTAAGAATTTGTTTTGAAGTTCTGAAATTATAGGATGGGTTATATGTTGGAGTGTTCTAAATTATGTCAATTTTTAGCTTTGATTATGTTGGGAATGATATTATGATATAGAATGAGGGGGAGGGGATACAGGTGAGATTGATCGAGGTAATTTTGATATCTGTATAATAAAAGAGCAAGTTTTAGAGTATATATAGGTGGCCTGGGCAAGCTAAACCCAATGGAGCATCAAGCCCAAAAATGAGTCTTCTTGCATCTTTTCTTATGTTCCATTAATAAATTCTCTTGATTATTAGAAAATACTGCTCTCAATTGGTTGGATACTCAACTTCAAAAAAAATATTCAAAATAAAAAAAAAATTAATTTTTTTTACTTGTTTGAGAAAAAATAAAATATAGTTTTTACTATTCAAGATTTTCATAGTTAACACCAACAATTACACTTATTTTCTTCGACTATTTTTAAAAAATGAAATTAATCACATATTATAATAAAAAATAAAAAAAGCAACGCTTAAAATAAGTTCAATTGTGATTATTTTTTACATTTAGAACGACGAATTTGACTAAAAATATTAAATATAAATTATATCTAAATGTCAATATAAACTAATTTCTCACAATAAAAAATATATCACATATAGCGTGGTTCATGTACCTGAACAATCATGATTTTTCAAATAGTGAGGATCATCACATGCATATATCACATGCCTATATGACATTGAATTTTTATTTCGACGCAGACCCCAATATTAAAATAACACTCAATTTCCACTAAGTGCGATATTTAATGTTTAAAATTGTTTCCAATTTTTTTCCTAAAATCACGTGTCTTATTTTTTCATCATTTCTGGTATTTTTTTATGTTTTCTTTTTCTTTCTTTTATCTTCTGATTTTTCTCATTTTTTCACCTAAACTTTTCCCCTTGCCCTTTATCTTCCCCATAAATTCTATGCTGATGCACCACACATTTCCCATACGCATGTTCTTTTTTTTTCGCCCATCCTTTTTCTCACTTGAAAACGTGGAATAAAAGACACCACACGAAAATGTGTGGTGTATGTTAGCAGTGATCAACCCGAAAAATTCTATGTTGACCACATCATACATTTCCCATAGGCGTGGTTTTTTTTTTGCCCATCCTTTTTCCCACTTGAATGCGTGGAATTAAAGACCCCATGCGAAAATCTGTGGTGTATATTAGCGGTGATCAACCCGAGAAATGCTATGCTGGCCACATCATACATTTCCCATAGCCATGGTTTTCTTCGCCCATCCTTTTCCCCACGTGAGTGCGTGGTCAGGTGAGAATGTGTGGTGTACGCTAGCTGTGATGAACCTGAGAAATTCTATGTTGACCACACCACATATTCCCCAAAGGCGTGATTTTTTTCGTCCATCCTTTTTCCCACTTGAATGCGTGGACAGATGAGAATATGTGGTGTACACTAGCTGTGATCAACTCGAGAAATTCTATGCTAACCACACCACACATTTCCCACAGGCGTGATTTTTTTCGCCCATCTTTTTTCCAATGTGAGTAGGTGGAAAAAAACACCCGCAGGTGAGAATGCGTGGTGTATGCTAGCTGTGATTAAACCCGAGAAATTTTATGACACCACACATTTTCCAAGGGGGATTTTTTCCGCCCATCATTTTCACATTTCAGTGGGTGGAAAAAGACACCCAATCTGCTGTAATGTTGGTCCCACTTTTATGCGCTACGTTATCTTCCCTGCTCCGGCGAAGATCCCCGTATTCAGTTTGATTCTCAATCAATTCTACGGACACATCAATGAATAATTTTGAGAAGTCTTTAGATATATTTGTACAACGGGATAACTAAGGCATTAGATTTATTTGTCACCTAAAATTACTAAGACGAGCCATATAAGGTGAAAATCTCATGCGGAAGAATTTTATACCATTTGATTACAAAATCACAAAATCTAGAACTAAAATTGCAAATTATAGTAATTAACACAAGTATCAACCCTTTTATTGAAAAATTAAATGTCCAATTTAGCTTGTAATTCAATATATTGAATTTTAATGGAGAAAATAAACACTACTTAATGAGCTTGTAGAGTGTAGAATACACTGTGGTGCATGTAACACAATTCATATAAAAAATTATATATCACCATTTTTTCACATATCATTCAATTTGAAAAAAGTATTATATATCAAATCTATCAAAAGAAATATAAGGAAGCAATTATTTTATATGAAAACCTTAATTATTACATGAAAGTTGAAATTAAAACATGAAAAATTAAACAGGCAAAAGAGTTTCAGTATACTGATAAACATTCTTCCACTCATACCCTAACCTATCATTATCATCTCCAAAATAAGCAAGCACTTTGGATTTATTATTCCCTGGATTATAACAGATTATTTTATGGGGAATTGAAAGAACAATCTCCATAAATTCTTCATCACCATCTTTCTGGATTACACTCAGAACTGAATATGAATAATATAATCCAACCCTGTAAAGATTCTCATCATCTCCTTCAAAAGCAAGCGGGCTTATTCCAATATCTTTCACCATTTCTGGGTAAATCGATCCAATTACATCAAGATCCACACTGTATTTCAAAACCCACCCTGAATAATCATCCATAACTTCATAAATGTCAATCGGGGAGTCCCTGGTGATATTCTTTTGAATATCAACTAAATGCAAATGGCCACCTGATTGGCCCATATGCCAGGCTCTCTTTTCAGTGTAAACTTCACTTTGCATGATGGGCATACGAAGGGATCTCATCGTTTCATCGTCAATGTTGAAGTAGCAACAAGATTCAGAATATGGGTTCATGTAGTGAACCCTTTTGTTCGCATAAATTCCGCCCTGGAATTGGATTCCAGGCCGGATTTTGAAGTTCAAACCCCGGAAAGAGTTGGAATCGCCGGATCTCCAGAAACCAGATTCCGATGAATAGATTTCGACTACGAAATCAGGCCCGTCGGGGGGAGATGCATGGCGCATGCAAATAACCTTGTAGTTGACTGAATATTTGGGATCATAAGCTAAATCTATGTTGACAATAGGCTTTTTTGCTAGATTATTGAGAGGTGGAAGTGGGTTTATTTTCCGGGTTGATGGATTTACGACGAAGTATGTAATATCAGTATCATGCCATGCGGGCAAGAGTAAGAGACACAGTAATAAGCCATTACAGGAGCTCAAAATCGTCAAATGTGAATCATAAGGTATGAGTTTGAAGAAATCAACAGCTGGGAATGGCCCAAAGCTTGGCTGAGAACACAAGTTTTCGATTTCCAGGGAAAGATACATGAGATCAGGGTTTTCGTACAGGAAAAGGCCTGAAGATGTGAGATTTGCGTTTTTGATCGTGTGTTTTTTGCAGAAATATGGGCTTGAAATTATACTCAGAAATTGTTTTGAGACGCGTTTGAATGTTAACAGAGGCTTTATGGGTAAACGGAGAAGAATCTCGATTAATAGATCTTCATTTGTGGCTATTAATTCTGCTGAAGATTTGTTCATCTTTTCTGAACTGTGAGAGCTTTCTAAAATGGCGAGTTGTAAGAGATTTTGGGTTGTCATTTATAGACAGGAAAAGTGGAAATTACACATGAACCCCCTTCATTTCTATGTAATTGCTAAAATTTCTAATTTAATTTTGGAAATTTATTTGAAGATTCCTTCTATAATAAGATATTTCTTGTAATTATATGTCTAAAATTTAAAATATTAGGTTTTGTTTGTTTTTATTTTTGAATAAAAATATTTAATTTGATTTTGAAATTTTGTACTATGAAAATTCGTTAGGTTTTTAAAAATAGGTTGAAAAGTTGTAAAATATGTCAAGTTGATTCATGATATATAAAATGATTGTTCTAATTGTGTATATAATAATATTAGGTGGATGATATATAAAATGATTGTTCTAATTGTGTATATAATAATATTAGGTGGATGATATATAAAATGATTGTTCTAATTGTGTATATAATAATATTAGGTGGATAAAAAAATATAAATAAAATGTATGAAAGAGAAAGTGAAACAATAATTATAATAAATAATTTCGATTGATAAATGTGTTAAATAATATATATATATATATATAATTGATAGGTACTTATATAATGGATTGAAAAAAATAGAATTTAAAAAAAAATCAGAATATTAAGTTTATATAAAATTTTAGTGATTTAAAATTTTAAAAATGAAATCAAAAGCCACAAACAAACAAAGTCTTACAATTTTATCTTTTTGAAATTTTATAAATAAACCCATAAAATTAAGGTGTAGATAATTTTAGATAAATAAAAAGGATTTTGATAATTATGCAACATTTGTGGGTTTGAAATTTAATTTCCTTAGTAGAAAACTTGGAGGAAAAAAGTATGGCCCATAGATTGCATGGGAGGCGTACGTGGCAAGTATTTGGGCATCTTCTTCTACAAATGTTCAAAACTTTTTTCTCTTTTCTCTATATATAATATAATAATAAATATAATATATATTACATATTATTATATATTGTCTTTCGCATTTAATGAGGTTATCTGGAGGGTGCTTTGATTATTCGGTGCATATGGCCATAATCATGACGTGGGAATTTGTTGCAATTTGTAATCGTATATGAATACAACAATCCTATATACCAGCCATTATAATTTAAGGGTTTTTTTAAAATATAATAAAAAATATATTTTGTATAATAAAAAGATATTTTACTATATTAAGTGTCCATAAAAAATTAACAAAAAAATGGTGATACTTATATATACAATTTCTCATATGAATATATGTAATATAGAGAGTTCTTGAAGATATTATAGTAATTGCTTTAAGACTCTTTCTTGTTAGCATGTAATATATAAAAAAAATTGGGAAAATATGTTGTTGGATTCTTGATTTATTGTTAACATGTAATTATATGAATATAGCATGACCCACCCCAATTAGTGAATACATGTTTTGAAATTTTCCAAAAATTTAAAATTTGTGTAATCAAATTCGATCTCGATTAAATTTTGTTCGGTTAGAGTATTTAATGTAAAAATATCTTATAGATAGAGATGACAGTGAATTTGGGTAAAGTGAAAACCCGACTCCGGCCTATCATATTACGTTGGGCCAATTGAGATCATTCCGAGTCCAAATATCAAAATTCCACAATGTAAGTCCAGTAGATTTCCGCTCCAAATATATTATTTTTATTTGATACATCTAATTATTAAATATATTGCTTAAAGTGTTTCAAAAGTTGCTATTTTTAAAATAACAACGTAGAATTTGATGGTTATTTAATATATAAGCGAAAATTTGTGTATTACAATGACGTATTATTAAAAATTTACTTGTATTTAATGTATTACATTAAAGTATCGGATAATTTATATTTTTGGATGTACATAGTACTTACATTGATCAATCTTCTTTTGTGCTATTTTTGGTATATTTGCCACAATATAAAGCTTAAAACTAGAATGCCGACTGGTCTAGGACTTGGACTCTTCGGGTTCAAGGTGCACTATTGCAAATTCTTAACAAGGCGAGTCTCGGGTCCTGTATGTATGTATGTAGTACAAAATACACGACTCATACTGACACGTAAAATACATCTGTATGTAACACCAAAAAGTATTGTCTAATGATTTATTTGCATTCTAACTTATTTTCTTTCGAATGTCCAAATTTAAGTTAGGCAATTTAGCAAACACATTGTAATTAAACATGTGTATAAAATAAAATCACATAGTTAAAAGTTTAAAACACTTATATATTGAACATATGATCAATATGAAAGAACACAACTTGTATATATCAAACATCTCAAATTGCACTTCACATGACCTTAGTCTAACAATTTAGTTCATAAACATGATACATATAGAGTGGGAAAGAATTCCAATTTGAATTAAAATTTGATATTTATAAAATTGATTATCAGACTTCGATATTTTAATATTACATAAATCGAATATAACATAAATTTTCGAGTGATATACTGAGAAGATTAAGCCTCAAATCACTACATTGATGAGATTTCTCTTATTAAATATAGAATAGTTTAAGGATATAATAAGTCTTTTACTATTGATTGTAATTATACCCAATTAAGGTATAAATAAATTACCATACCTTTTTAGATACCTTCGATAATAAATGTACAAATGTATCTTTGAGTGTGTGGAATAAAAAGACTGTCAAATTCCCTGAATATAAAAAATATTAACCTCTATTTTATTTATATTTGTCCAAAATATTTGTCTTATATTATGTATTTATTGATTGCATTTGAATAAATTCTTTGAATGTCAAATGAGATTCTTGTTGGAGCTATTATCCTTAATTATAGATTATATTCACATTAGTATGTATATATAAACTATAAAGTATATATTAACATAAATATTTTCTTAATATATTTACATAAAACAAAAAAAATATACGATCAATAATCTACAATTGCTATATTCAGTACAGTACACACTGTGAAATTCAATCCAAGATAAGGGGTGATGTACGTATCCGTTGTTATTTCGCCACGCGTAAAACTGCAACTTTTTATCAACGGCTGAGATTGTTCCTTCTGCTGCAAGCCTACAGTTACCACTTCCTGCTACAAAACCCACAAACACACGTTATTGGAGCTCAACAACCCATAGCCATGGAGGACGATCCAGTAAGCATCGAGTCCCACTACTCCCCCAACCCCTCCGAGCAAGAGCACTACACCGTCACCTGCTACTCCCACCGCGTCCGCACCACCGTCACGGCCCGCCCCTCCGTCGTCCGCCAGTGGGTCGGCAAAATCCGCTACAAGCACCGGTACCAGCTCCGCAGCGGCCGCCTAATGGTCGGTCTCGGCGTACAGTGGTCTCCGGAGAACAATATCAACCCCACTCCGGCGACTCTCCAGCTCTGCGTTGGGCACGACTGTCTCGTATTTCAGCTTGAATACGCCGATCACTCCCCCGACGCGCTCCGTCGTTTCCTCGCGAACTCCGATGTTACGTTCGTCGGGATACGGAACTACAGGGACGCGCAAATCCTGAGTGATTGTCGTCACCGTCTCCGGATTTCGCGCCTAGTGGATGTGCGCGTTGTGGCGCACGACTTGAGGGGGTGCAGCAGGGGTGCATCGATGGAGACGCTGGCGGAGGAGCTACTGGATATGGACGGCGTGGAGAAGAAGGAGTGGGTGGGGCGGAGCGATTGGGATGAAGAGTGGCTGAGCGAGGAGCAGGTGGAGTATGCTTGTATTGATGTTTTCATGGCTTTCTTGATGGGTAAGGAGCTTAGGGCTTGGAAATGGGACGAAGATAGTTAATACACTCCATTGATGAAGATACTGATCAATCCAGCCATTGATCGTAAGGTTTTTTGTTTTCTGAAAAGTGATTCTAAGAACTAATCAGGTTTCAGGAATATTTTGGGATTTCGTTTTTATGATGTTTTTGGTGGATTTTTCAGATTTTTGCGTGGTTAATGTTTTGTGGGTTTAAGATTTTTCTGGGTTTTTTTTTATGTGTAGGATGAAGGAATTAGACTTGGATTTCATCGTTTTGAAGTTTGGTTTTATTGTTAATTTCTTCGATATATGAACTGGTAATTGATATTGTGTTTATCATGCATGAGAAAAATGATGGGGTTTTGTTGTTTATACTTTTATTTTTTGTTTGTGTGTTGTGGATTGCATTGTTCTTAATTTCTTAAACCCTCATTTTTCGATTTTTATTCTAGAAAGTGGAAAATTATCTCGTATTTAATAATATTTTTACTCGATAAACATATAATTTGTGACCTGATATATATTTGAGAATTTTTATAGACATTCCAATGACATATTTGCTATGATAAGTTTGCACTTCACCTTTAGAATTTGTAGCATTTGTGTTAGGAGTACAATTTCATGATTTCTATTAAATAATTTTAGATAGATAACGAATTTTAGATAGACTCATAACTCATTCAACACTGTTTGATTAAAGAGAATCATAAAATTACCCCATGGATTATAAAAGCTAATATTTTTACTATAAAAATTAAATTAATTACATATTCTAATGTAAAATGACGAGACATTTAAAATAAGATCCATTGTGAATATTTTATTGTGTCTAAATTGATGAGTTTTACTAAAAATTGTTAATAAAATTTATATATAAATATCAATTCAAACTAATTTCTCACAATAAAAAATATATCACATCAACCATAATCATTACATATTTTCTTCAAAAAAACCCCATCTATACTCTCTTCTCAAACCATATTTCCTATCCTTAAAATTATTATTCTCATTTTTATCATGAAAAAAAAAATTTTGAGACGGACGGCCATCCAATTGGGCTCTAAGGGGTTTCAGAAATAGTTTTTGAAACCCTTTTTTATATTATTTTTGATTTTTTTTTTCCTTTTTATATTGTTTTCTTAAATTTTTGCACAACTACATAAAATCCAATTTATGATTGTTTCTTTTTCTATCTCAATCTTTTACGTCATTTTCACTTTTGAATCAAATTTAATAAATACAAAACCTTGATATTACAAAATAAAAATAATTAAAATAAAATTATAATTATTGTTTTTTTTTAAATATAATAAGTATTATATGCATTAAATATATTTAATTTAAATTTGGTAATTAATATTCCTATAATAAAAAAGATATTTTGCTATATCAAGTGTTCATGAGAAATTAATAAAAAATAAATAGTGATACTTATATATAATTTCTCATATGTATATAAGTAATATAGAGAGTTATGGGGAAATAACTAATTTCCTATAATTAATATATAGGAAATTGAGAAAATATGTTGTTGGATTCTTTAGTAGCATGACCCACCCCAATTAGTGCTTGCACGTTTAGAAATTATTCCAAAATTTTAAAATTCATGTAATCAGATTTATTCTCGATTTAAATATTGTTCGGTTAGAATATTTATGTTTGTTTATGTTTTCAAAATTCATTTTCATGATTTTAAATAACAAAATTTAAAATAAATTTAACCCACCAAATTTTCATCTCAATTCCCCTTTTTTCAACCTAATTTTAAAAATATAAACAAACACCTACCATTTTCACACGAATTTCTATAGTACGCCATTCCCGAGAAAAATTTAAAATTTCATCCCAAAAACATAAACAAACATATATATCTCAAAGATATAGATGACAATGAATTTGGGTAAATCGAGGACCCGGCTCTGATCTATCATGTTATGTTGGGCCAATTGACCTCGTTCTGAGCCCAAATATCAAAATTCATCACTCGATATGGTTCAACAGGGTAATGAATCCAGTAGATATCCGAAATTTTCGCCCCTCATGTATAATTAAACACATGTACAAAATAAAATCACGTAATTAAAAGTTAAAACACATATCAAAATAGAATCAATATGAAAGAACACAAATTGTATATATCAAACATCTCAAATTGCACTTCACATAGCCTTAGTCAAACAATTTAGTTCATAAGCGTCATAGAAAATACTTAGAGCACTCACAATGGTAAGCCCTTATCCAAGGGATTTTCACATTTTCCTATATGCCAAGTCATCTCCCTCCAAAATAAGAAGCCCCATAAATTTTTACCTACAATGGTAAAAAACCCTTCTTTTGGACCCACAATGCCACGTCATCTTCCACTATGTATTACTTTATATATAAATAACTATGAAAATATTATCATCATAAAAAATATAGTAGATTTTTATACATTATTGTAAACTTAATTTAATTATCATTATTTATTTAATATAATTTTATTATTATTCTCAAAGAATAAATAAAATTTATTATAAGTATTATTATATTAGTAAAATAAAGTATAGATAAAAAATTATAATTTTTTTAATAAAAACGAATTATAAAACATAATAGTGTAATGTGGGTATATATAGATAAAATTTCTTATAATTAAAAAATAAAAAATAATAATAATAAATTGGGGCTAATTGCATGTGCAAAAATTAATTGCACATTTTATAATTAAAAATAAAAACAAAAAAAACAATAAAAATTAAATTTAAATTAAAAAAATAATGCTGACTCAACATTTAAATGCTGAGTCAGCGTATTTTGGAGGGGCTGCTTAGGAGCAGCCCCTTGAGAGGGGCTTTTCAGGAGTAGCCCACCAAAATCCCCATTGCAACTAAAAAGCCCCATGAAAAAGTAAAACCCCATGAAAATCCCCATTGTGAGTGCTCTTAGAATATAGAAGATTATTATAGACAAATAGTAGATTAAATCTTTAAAACTTCTTATGATTAAGGATTAACTTGGCTTGATCTTCTTATTTTTTTTTTATCTTTTCTTGCTCTTCAAAAACATGTGAAAGGATAGTTATGAAAATCGAACTAAACTATAACTACATTTCAGACTAAAGTATAACTACATTTCAAACTTAAGTGTGACGCTGTCATTCTGAACTCATATGGTATATATATAGAATATGAAATAACTCCAATCTGAATTTAAATTGAATATTTATAAAATTTGATTATCATACTTTGATATTTGAATATTACATATACCCAATATAACATAAAATTTTCGAGTGACAGATGGAGAAGATTGAGTCTCAAATCACTAGATTGATTAGATTTCTCTTATTAAATATAGAGTAGTTCAAGAAATAAGTCTTTTAGATAGTTATATTATACCCAATTACGGTTGTAAATAATTATCACACCTTTTCACATACCTTCGATCACAAATGTACAAATATACCTTTGAGTGTGTGGAATAAAAAGACCCTCAAATTCCGTGAATATAACGCTTCATTCATCCCAAAAATTAAAAATATTATCAACTATTTTATTTATATTTGTCCAAAATATTTGTCTTATATTTTAAAAGTATGTATTTTATTGTGATATGGATGATATGAGTCGTACGCTTGAGAACCATACGACCCATAGTCATTATATGAAAATACGAACCATGGCCCAATCAGAGGTTAGGGCTTACGTGGACCAAAATTGCATCACAAGTCCCTATGAGCTCTTTATTTGCACAACACTATAAGACTCGCGTGTTTTTAGTGTACGGATCAAGTACAACAGAGGAATCGGACAGATCCTTCCTCCATATCCAGGACACGTGTACGGCACACACGTGCTCTGATTTCGTCCGTACAGCGTGGACTTTCTATAAATACCAGCACTGTTCATTCGGAAAAGGGACGGGTGAGGTGACATTTGTTACTACGTTAGACTTGATCCATAAGAAATGTACGTAGGCAGCTTGGTTTGGATCTGGGTGCAGTCTATAATCTGTCTTACGACTGGGTCGTATTTCTGTGAATCGGCTTGATTTAGATCGTTTATTTCGACCTAAGATCATATTGATTGCATTTGAATAAATTCTTTGAATGTCAAATGAGATTCTTTTTGGGATAATATTATTATTGTCTTCAAGTTATCTTATATGCTATTATCCTTAATTGTAGATTATATACACATTAATATGTAAAGTTTATATATAAACTATAGTGTATATATTAACATAAATATTTTCCTAATATATATACATAAAACAAAAAAAAAAATACACGATCAATAATCTACAATTGCTATATGCACTGTGAAATTCAAGCCAAGATAGGGAATATGTACATATCCGTTGCGATTTCGCCACGCGTAAAACTGTAACTTCTTGTCAACGGCTGAGATTGTTCCTTCTGCTGCAAGCCAATACAGTTACAAAACCCACAAACACACGTGTTATTGGAGCTCAATAACGGAATAAGCCATAGCCATGGAGGACAATCCAGTAAACATCGAGTCCTACCACTCCCCCAACCCCTCCAAGCAAGCGAACTACACCGTCACCTGCTACTCCCACCGCGTTCGCACCACCGTCACGGCCCACCCCTCCGTCGTCCGCCAGTGGGTCAACAGAATCCTCTACAACCACCGCTTCAACTTCAGCGCAGGCCGCCTGGTGGTCGGTATCGGCGTACAGTGGACTCCGGGGAACAATATCGACCCCACTCCGGCGACTCTCCAGCTCTGCGTCGGGCACGACTGTCTCGTATTTCAGCTTGGACGCGCCGATAACTCCCCCGAAGCGCTCCGGCGTTTCCTCGCGAACTCCGATGTTACGTTTTTCGGGATACGGAACAGAAGGGACGCGCAACTCCTGAGTGATTGTCGTCACCGTCTCAAGATTTCGCGCCTAGTGGATGTACGCAAGGTGGCGCGTGGTGTGAGGGGGTGCAGCGAAGGTGCGTCGATGGAGACGCTGGCGGAGGAGATGCTGGAGAAGAAGACGACGGTGGGGCGGAGCGATTGGGATGCAGAGCGGCTGAGCGAGGAGCAGGTGGAGTATGCTTGTATTGATGTTTTCATGGCGTTCTTGATGGCTAAGGAGCTTAAGGCTTGGGAAATGGGTCGAACTGTCGAAGGTAGTTAATACATGACTCTATTGATGAAGATACTGATCAGTCCAGCCATTGATTGTAAGGTTTTTTGTTTCTGAAAAGTGATTCTAAGAACTAATCATGGAATATTTTGGGGTTTTACGATGTTTTTGGTGGATTTCAGATTTTTTTGCGTGTGGCTAATGTTTTGTGGGTTTAAGATTTTTCTGGGATTTTTTTGATGTATAGGATGAAGGAATTAGACTTGGATTCATCGTTTTGAAGTTTGGTTTTATTGTTGATTTCTTCGATATATGAACTGGTAATTGATACTGTGCATGAGAAAATTGATGGTTTTTGTTGTTTATACTTCTATTTTTATTTTTGTTTGTGTGTTGTGGATTGCATAGTTCTTAAGAAATCTTGGCTCTATTTGTTTATGATATTGAGATGAAATTCTAAATTTTTCTTGGGAATCGAGTGTTATGAAAATTTGTGTCAAATGGTAGGTGTTTGCTTATTTTCTTAAAAATAGGTTGAAAGTTGTAAGACATATCAAATCAATAATGATATGTTGATGTATGATGTATATAATAATTATGTTAGTGGTGTATATAATGATTATGTGACTTAAAAAATAAAAAATTAATGGATAAAAGATTATGAAATATAAAAAAAGAATGTGAAAAAATGATTATAATAAATGATTTGATTGGTAAATGTGCGAAGTGATATTATATATAAATGATAGTTAGTTAAATAGGAGATTGGGAGAGCAGAGTTGAAAAAAGGGGAATTGAGATGAAAATTTGGTGTGATAAGTTTATTTTGAATTTTGTGATTTAAAAAGTTGAAAATGGAATTTGAAAACATAAACAAACATGGCCTCATTTTCAATTTTTATTCTAGAAAGTGGAGAATTATGATCTAGTATTTACTTTTACTTTTACTCATAAACATATAATTGTGACGTGATATATATTTGAGAATTCTATATATCCTTATGTGTTCCAACATTGGAATGTAAAACTAATAATTTGAAAACATTGGCTTAAGGGAAGTTTGAAGCTACTATCGTTTGTAGTTTATTTCTGATTGTGTTTATAGCCATGACTACTCTACAAAGTCGTGAAATTTGATTATTTTTGTAATTTTACATATTTTTCCCATAATTTATAGTATGAAGTGTGACACAATTTTGTTAAAAGAAAGACAGTAATGATACTAAAGTCGAAGGGATAATTATATTTACTTTCAAATCAAAATGATGTTCCATCATTTATTAACAGTTAACACATCTTTATTGATAAGTATATATTTATTAAAGGAATATTTTAACACCACGTGTAAATATTTTAATACATCCTCATTCCTCACTTCATTGAAGGGATAAGTTTCTCTGGTCCGAACATTTACTAGATGGAATAGGAGATAAAATAATAATTTGGAATATAAAATCAATTTCCTCGGTTTTATATTATTTTTTTAATACAAATTTTGAATTTTTTTTCCTTTTTATATTATTTTGTTGAATTTTTGCACAACTACATAAATGATAAGTCCAATTTATGATTGTTTCTTTTCGTGTCTCATTCTTTTACGTCCTTTTCACTTTCGAAACAAATTTAATAAATACAATACCTTGATATTAAAAAATAAAAATGATATGATAAAATGGTAAGATATATATACAAACAAAAGAGATCATGAAATATAACAAAAAATACTTGGGAAATATCGACAAGTTTTAATTAAGTCAACTAAAATAAATACCAATCTTAAAAGTTAAAAACATCAAAAATGAAAGAATTAATCATTCAACATCTGGTTCTAAACACTGGATTAAGATCTTAATTATCCACTAATAGCCCAGATTATTAGCCTATTTTTATTTCATATATAACAATATAATAAGAATATGAAATTAAAATGTCTGGCGCACAACAAACAAGGGGCACATCACCATATCTTCACTCTCGTGACCAAAGCCACCGCTTCTCCGCCGTTGAGATGTCCACCACCGCAACTCCGCCGTCACCCCGCCGACCCGTTTTCCTCGGCGTTGATGTTGGAACTGGAAGCGCACGCGCAGGTCGATTTTTTTCATATACTCTGATAATTATAAGGCTTAATATATTAACGTAGTTGACTTAGTATTTCAGTAATTTTCAGTACATGTGAGTGTATATCTGTTGATTATGTGTTTTCTTTATTGGGTTGGATGGTAAATGAGGGGATTTTTGCTGTTGCTTTGATTTTATTTTCCTTGCTACTAGTTATTTGGTGTTTATTCTGGATATTGCTGTTTTATACTGAATCATCAATGTCTGATAGATATATTCTGAATTCCTATTACTCTTTGAAAGTATAATTGATGGGCTCTTAGAAAATTCAGGAAGGTTCATGTGCAGCTTATTAAACGAATTGTATAATCGAGCTTAGAACTTTAGTGAGATTGCCTGAATTGCCTAGTGGGTTATGAGATTTGATTTATGACATTAATATTGTTGTGTGCAGTTTAGTGGTTCATGAATTAATGGGCTTCATATAAGTGCATCACTGAAACTGTAAGATTTTCGGATATGTTCTTACAATGTGTTCTTTTACTCTGCTGTTTAATACAGGCCTATTTGATGATGGTGGAAAACTTTTAGGTTCTGCAAGTAGCCCAATACAGATATGGAAAGAAAGCGATTGTGTTGAGGTGTAAATCGATTATTATGATTTTTGGAAATTAAAATTCTAGATTTTAGTATTTCGGCCTAGGATGAACATTAATAAACAATTAGACACTTTTTTTTACTTATGTTTCTCGGTTTTCTGTATTTAGCAATCTTCAACTGATATCTGGCTTGCAATTTGCACGGCTGTAAAAGCAGCATGCTCCCTTGCAAATATTTCCGGAAACGAAGTGACGGGTTTGGGTTTTGCTGCTACTTGTTCTCTTGGTATGTCATTTTTGACAAATTCATTTCAAATTGTCACTTTAATAACGGAAAAATAACAATATTGATCATGTAGGATAATGCGTGTTGCGATTTTAGTCGTACTATTTTCAAACTTGCAAAAATAGTCACATAATGCATTCTTTTTTTTTTTTTTTTGTATTTTTGGTTCAAATGCCTCACAAAATGGACAAAAGTTTGCACGTGAAATGAACACGTCTTTTAATTTAGTACCGATCATGTGCAAAATACGTATATACGCAAACTAATGATTTCCAAATGGGTTTTAGTAGTTGGGACTCAAGATGCAAAGAAAATTAATCCTACATATTGGACTAATGCTGTATCCCTTGAATAATATTAGGGTGTGTTTGGATCGAGTGATTTGGATGCGAGGGAAGAGATTTGGAGGAAGGATTTCAAATGACACTAAAATGGAGTAATTTGAAATCCACCACAGTTGTGGAGAAAAGAGCTCAATATAAATGGCAAGGGAGATTTGAAATCCATCATAACATGACTTCATCCAAACGAACTTAAATGATGAATTTGAAATCCATAGTTTTCAAATCCTTCGATCCAAACACACCATTATATAAATCCACTTTTCATTCATGTAATTTTTTTAGAATATGTAGCTTATGAACTAACTATTTACCAGGGGCAATTGGTGTTATTTGCAGTTGCTGTCGATTATGATGGAGAACCCGTGACAGTTTCTTGGAGCGGTGATACTAGAAGAAATATTATAGTGTGGATGGACCATAGAGCTGTCAAACAAGCCGAGAGAATTAATTCCTCTAAGTCCCCAGTATTGGAGTATTGTGGTGGGGCTGTATCCCCTGAAATGCAGCCACCAAAGGTATTAACGTTTACATAAAAGTGTCGATGATTTCTTTCTCGTGTTGGATAGTCTCAGTTGATCATAATTCTTCAAGTTTATATCATGGATGTATTTTGGTTCAATTAGAATAACTTATATACCTGTTTGCAAAAGAGAAAAGATATTAGTTAGGAATGCATTCTTTTCAATATATATCCTCTTTGTCTTGCTAATTATGTTGTTCAATTTAATGTGTGAATATGATTTGGCTTATAACTTGTCTTTTATCTTGTCGGGATCTTGGTGATTTAGTAGTCCAAATATTTTTGACAGTGATCCTAGAAAAGCCAACGTTTGAGGCTATTTCCTCGATTTGAGTTGCTTTATTTGACTATTCAATGAATATGTTGTTTCTCCAATTGGCAATTGATGCTTTTGTACTGTCTGTTTCATGTGATGGTAACAATGTTCAAAATCATCTCTCTGTATTTTCTCTTTTTTTCTTTTTTGAAACGTACATCAAATATAAATTAGGAGGATTATTGAGTGGGGGTCTGTAGAAGATTATTTTCTGTGGAAATAAAATCAATACATTAAGAAATATGCAAAGGAAGTTGAAGCTTATGCTAGCTATTATTGATGCTTATCCATTCTCATTTGAGTCATTTCTCCATTCTATGCATTAAGAGGGTTGGCTTTTGTTACCATGTTCTCTATCAAAGTTTGCGGTGACCTTATTATTTTCCTCGTTTTCCTTGTTGGGCTATTTGTTTGACATTGTTAAGGATCTTTACTATAAATAATGTTTGATTTCGTAAAAATAAACATATATTTGGTCGTCAGTTCGTTTTAAATTGCTTCATGAATGTCTTATGTTACAAAACCATAATTGCAGCTTCTTTGGGTCAAAGAAAATTTACAAGAATCCTGGTCGTTGGTATCGAGGTGGATGGATCTGAGTGATTGGTTATCATATAGGTAGGCTCTGAATTTCACCTCCAATCATCAGTTTTATTTCAATGGCTTGATAAAATTTATGTCTCATATTGGTCTTTTTCTTTAGAGCAACAGGAGATGATACACGAAGTCTTTGCACAACGGTCTGCAAATGGACTTATTTAGGCCATGCACATATGCAACAGACTAACGAGATAGATTCCCGTGACATGGAAGCTCGTGGATGGGATGACGACTTTTGGGAGGAGATTGGTTTAGGAGATCTTCTTGATGGCCATCATTCCAAGATTGGTATGCTTCTATATAGGGGTGGCCATTGGGTTTTAATGGGTTGGGTTTGGGTCGGGTTCATTTGGGTTGGGCTTAAAGTGGGCTGGGTCCAATGTCAAAAAATATGCATTACAGTTGGACCCAAAGTGGACCCAACAAGGACCCATTATGAATCAAAGTGGTGTAAGGGATTGTTGTAGAGTGTATAATGTAGATTATTGACTCAATGTGGAGAATATGTTGGACCCAATTTAGACCCAAATTGGCCCAACCCAATCGGACCCAAATATTATTAAAAGCCAACCCAATTGGAACTAAAATGTTAAAATGTTAGGACCCAACTCATTGAAAACTTAGTTTTGTTTGGGTCCAAATATATGGATGGACCCAAATTGCCACCCCTACTTCTATCTTCACAACCAAGGAAATTTTTCACTAGATCTTGATTGTTAATTTGATAAGTCGAAGTATTATATGATGCTTTTATACTCACTTGATCTTGATGAGTCTGTATTCCTTAAAATATACAGAGTGCCATTGCATGAATGGCCACAATTTTTCTATTTACATATCTAATATATATATATATCTATGGAAAAATTTGGCATTAGTTCCATAGGTCCCTTGTAAGTTTATTCCCAATTTTACAAATTTGCAAAATTGATAGTTTGTAAACGATGGGACTGAAATCGCAACAAGCCCCATCATATGGACCAATGTTACAATTTGCCTATAATTATTGCTCAAGTGAGAGAATTTTTATCAATAATCTGGTTTTACTAGAATAATTCAACTGCAACAATTGCAAATTTTTGGATAAATAAAATCTGAATAAGATTTATATGTGACTTGTATATATTGCTGGATGGAATTGTATAGCTACCCAGATTGTTTAAGTTCTTATGTATCTTTTTTTCTTAGGCATGTATACTATTTCCTTTTCTTTCCTTATAAAGCAGCAAAACAATTGCAAGTGGTAAGCTAGATACTTTTGTACATCCCTTCTTTTGACACAGAAAATATTACTCTTGCCTATATTTTACTTGAATTTGCTTTGAGTATTCTTTTCCATTATTTTTGTAACTTCTTAACTGTTACGGGATTTAACTGTGTACAGGACGAAGTGTAGCTTTTCCCGGCCATGCTTTGGGCTCTGGTTTGACACCTGATGCTGCAAAGGCAAGAAAAACTACTGAAAAATTCTCTTAATCCTAAGTGATGCTCACTTGAGTCTTTAGGGTGTGTTTGGATCGAGTGATTTGGATATGGGGAGGGGATTTGGAGGAAGGATTTGAAATGACGCTAAAATGGAGTCATTTGAAATCCACCAGGTTATGGAAAAAATAGCTCAAAGTGAATGACAAGGGATTTGAAATTCATTATAATTTGGATACATCCAAACAAATTAAATGAATTTGTTGACGAATTTGAAATCCATAGATTTCAAATCCTTCAATCCAAACACACCCTTAATGTTTTAAAGCAACATGCTTTTCTCTGTATCTATAAAAGTAACGATTAATTTGGATTATCAAATCAGGAATTGGGCTTAGAGGCTGGAATACCAGTTGGGACATCCTTAATAGATGCTCATGCTGGTGGTGTAGGTGTAATGGAAAGTGTGCCTCAAACAGTTTCTGAATCTAAAGGTTTTTTTTTTCCTTTTAAATTTCTTTAACAGCATAATTTTTTGATGTGGGCTTAAGCTTAAATATATGTCTGTTTATAAGTTAGTAACTTTTTCGGTTTTTAATTTGCAGAGGTTGATGAAGAAGAAATATGTCATCGATTGGTGTTAGTATGTGGGACTTCGACTTGTCACATGGCTGTTTCTAAGACAAAGCTGTTCATTCCAGGAGTCTGGGGGCCATTCTGGTCAGGTGACATTATAACAGAAATTAATGTTTGATCAACCGTTCCTCACGAGCCCACTCAAGTTGAGCCTAACAAACCAAGATTGAGAAAATTATACATGTTCGGAGGCTCACAAGCCTGGACAAAGAAATAATATATTATTTATTATTACTATATATAATATGATATATATATAACATATAAATAAATAATGATATATTTAGTATTTATTATGATTATATTAAATAATATAAAGACATAATTAATAATATTTTTTATTTGGTCTTCCAAGATCGGTTTGGCTCATGCTCATTTACTAAGGCTCATTGAGCTTTAGCTTGATTGATTATCTTGGCTCGAGCTCTAGTCGAGCAACTTGTTGGCACGATCTTGGTCCCTGGAATCAGATTTTCTATTCCAAATCCTGTTTCATCTTCTATTCCATGTATCATATTCCATGTATCAGATGTTTGACACGTGTTAAAAAATTTACACATATTAAACATCCCTTAATAAGTGTATTTGTGAATTACACATGTCAAATAACTAACTATGTGGAATAGGAATTTGGAATAGAGAAACTTATCCCGTCCCTGTGCACTCTAATTGAAATAAAAGACAATGTCCAATTATTATTTTTTATTTATAACTTCACCGGATTGGTTGACTTAGATGAAGTATTTTTCCCTTTTTTTTTTCAGAACACTCAAAAACTGTGGTTGTGGTGGCAGTAGATTCCCATGCCCATATCATATCCAACTTTTTTTTTGTTATACATGTTGTATAATAGAAGTGTTGAATGAGTTTTATTAGTTATTTGATGGCCCGTCTTTTGTTTTGATCATTGAATTAACTCATAATAATTATGTTTCACTTTCTTCGACTATAGCTATGGTGCCTCAGTATTGGCTCACAGAAGGAGGCCAGAGTGCCACTGGGGCATTACTGGATCACATTATCGAGAACCATGTTGCTTCTCCACACCTAGCCAATCGAGCTGCTTCTCGAAGTGAGATTCCTTTATCTTCATAAAGATTCCAGTCTTTTTGTCATTTTACCTTAAACTGTTGAGTTATGGAGCCTGAATAAATAGCCCCAATATCATTGTTACTCTCTGGTTTTCGAAATATATAGTAAATATCTTGGCTTGGCAGCGCCCCAGACATAGTCAGATTCTCTGACGAACTGGGTCAACAATTCTTATTCTTTTATTGCTTTTTTTTTCAAGTGATTATTTTCATCATTGGCATCATATTCCTAACATAAACCTCCAATAATCTCTGTTGTTTTAGGCGTTTCGATATTTGAACTTTTGAATGAGATACTAGAATCTCTGAAGCAAGAAGTAGGTTCTCCGTTTCTTGCTGCTTTGACTAATGACATTCATGTCCTTCCCGATTTCCATGGAAACAGGTAAAAAGCTTCGAAACTTTGTGAGCAGTGGCTTTTCTGTTATCATAATCTTCGATTTGTAATTTATAAATTTTTCGTTTAGATCTCCGATTGCGGACCCACTATCAAAAGGGATCGTATGTGGCTTAACTCTGGATACAAGTGAAAAACAGTTGGCTCTACTATACCTTGCCACTGTACAGGGTATAGCATATGGGACACGGCATATTGTAGAGCATTACAATGCCCATGGACACAAAGTAAGGATTTTGTTTTTGAATTTTACATATTTTTTCCCTTGTTGGGGTTTGGGTTTGAGTAGGGGTGAAAATGAGTCGAGCCGAGCCGAGCTGGGCTGAACGCATAATTGTTCAAGCTTGTTTAAATTACAATCGAGCTTTACAAATTGTGTTTGAGTTTGGTTTGATTGTTCATCGAGCCGAGCTCAAACGAGCTTTAATCGAGCCGATCACTAGTCGAGCTCGAGTAGTTTGAATATTTTGTGCATGTTTTTGTTATTTTTTTGGAGCAGAGCTCGAGTCGGGATTCAAAATTTATCGAACAGAAAAAGTTGTTCAAGCTTGATTTGGTAAAATGTCGAACCGAGCTTTTAGCGATCGAGCTCGAGTCGAGTATCGAGTGGCTTGGTTCAATTTTCACCTCCAGGTTTGAGGAGTGCCAACACTGTGGCTCCAAAATGGCGATGAAATAACAATATCCCTAGGTTTACGTCCTTGTAGTAAGTAATTATCATATCATGCACAGATTGATGAAATTGTAGTTGAAAGAGTTAACACAATGAGATATGAACCAAAAGAAATGAAGGATATGGTCAATATATACATGTACTTATGGGTGGCAATTTGGGTCCAAACATATATTTGGACCCAAACCTAACTAAGTTTTCAATGAGTTGGGTCCTAATATTTTAAAATTATAGTTCCAATTGGGTTGGTTTTTAATAATATTTGGGTCCAATTGGGTTTTAATTTATGCCCAATTTGGGTCCTAATATTTTAAAATTATTGTTCCATCTCAACCCTTGCACTTAGAAGTTAGAACCCTAATTTTCTAAACTTATTTAAAATATCTTATATTCTAAATTTGGGTCTTTGTTGGGCTCATGATTGGGTCCTTATTGGGTTCATGATTGGGTCTTTGTTGAGTCCAATTTGGGTCCAATAATAATGCATGTGTTTTGTCATTGGACCCAATTGGACCCAACCCAAATGGACCCAACCCAAACCCGATCCAATCAACCCAATTGCGACCTCTACATGTACTGATATCACTTGCATTCAGACCAAAAGAAAGGAAGATCCTTCCTTTCTTTCGAAGATGTGAACTCAAATGATGTTTTGTGCTCTACTTTTCTGCTACCAGGTTGACACCTTACTTGCCTGTGGTGGGCTTGCTAAAAATCCCGTGTTCATTCAACAGCACGCAGATGTTACAGGTTCTCTCTCTCTCTCTCTCTATATATATATATAATTATATATATATATATGTATATGTATGTAGACTGTATAGACTGTTTAGTTTCTGTATTTTTGTAGAATGTAATGATTTACTCCAAATTTGGACAGGTTACCCTATAATTCTCCCACGTGAAAATGAATCGGTGCTCTTAGGTGCGGCTATTCTTGGTGCTGTTGCTTCGAACAAATATTCCACTGCCCGAGAGGCCATGAAAGCATTAAACGCTGCTGGTCAGGTAAACACAACCAGTTGCTGCACATGTTTTTCAACTGTGAAAGGGTTATAAGTGGTGATCATCAAAATTAGGGGTGGCAATTGGGTTGAATGGGTTGGGTTTGGGTCGGGTCCATTTGTGTTGGGCTTAAAGTGGGTGGGTCCAATGTCAAAAAATATGCATTATAGTTCGACTAGCAAGGACCCAAAGTGAACCCAATAAAGACCCAAAGTGGACCCAATAAGGACCTGTTATGAATCAAAGTGGTGTAAAGGGTTGTTGTAGACTGTAAAATGTAGATTATTCAATCAAAGTGGAGAATAAGTTGGACCCAATTTTGACCCAAATTGGGCCCAATTTAAGATCCAATTGGACCCAGATATTATTTAAAATCAACCCAGTTGGAACTAAAATGCTAAAATGTTGTGACCCAACCCACTGAAAACGTAGTTTGGTTTGGGTCCAAATATATGTATGGACCCAAATTGTCACCCCTAATTAAAATATGGTAAATTAAATGAAAACTGAGAGAGTTTGAGAAACACCCCAAGATAAATTACCATAATTTCTCATGTCGGTAAAAACATATTACAATTTCAGCCCTCTCACTAGGAGCTTATTACATTTTCACCCCTTGTTTTTGAGTCGTCAAGTTATCATACCATAACTGGTGTATATCTAATTCATGAAACTTCAGACTCGTGTCAATTATCCAATAAATGAGGGTGTATGCATGTAATTATCCCTCAATGGGCTTGTCAATGGGCGGGGATTGCCCCGACCCGTAGAGTCTGAGACCCGGACCCGATGACACTATATAGTTCGGGTCCGTGTACAAATTTTTACCCGCGGGTATTTTACCTGTTGAAAATACCCGCAGGTCTACACCTGAACAATACCCGAAGTGTACCCGTGGGGTTTACCCGACGCAGACCCGACCCGAAACATACCCGGCCCGTCGGGTCTAACTTTTTTTTGACCCATCGGGTATGCTATCGGATCCGGGTAAAATATTTTTTATGGGTATTTTATGGGTCCGGTTTGGGTATGGGTATTCCCCCGCCCGTTGACACCCCTATGGCCCTATCCCTCAATATATTATGATCCTCTTTTTGGATTTATGATCCTGTTTTGCTTATTCTATTTCGACTTTTTTCGTTTTTTTGGACATCCTTGGCAGGTTGTCTATCCCTCTAAAGACTCAAAAGTAAAGAAGTACCACGATGCTAAATATCGTATCTTTCGTGATCTTTACGAGCAGCAGTTATCTCACCGTGCAATAATAAGGGAAGCTCTTTCATAGGTTTCGCCTTTTCTTCTAAAAGAAATTATATTGCTTTAAGAATTTTGAAAACTTTATATATATATATATATATATGTATATATATGAAATAAAAGTTGATGGGTTGTTTGTTAATGTGATGCATTCATAACAATCCCCATCCACTGTACAGTTTTTCTTTTCTCAATTCTTTCTGTATTCTATCACACTATGTTTACTTGGATTGGATTCAGTAAATTTACTTGAATAGAAAAACTTACTTGTAAGTTAGTAATGTTTTTGAATGTGTTAGTAACGTTTTCGGTTTATTTTTAATCTCGTGTTTTGATAATGGCAAAGGAAATAAAATGAAGAGAAATGTAGAGCATATTGTATTTTCTTCTGAAGCGAGAATGACATTTTGCGTATTAAATTTGAAGGATGAATATGGAGCACATCGTATTTTCATGTTTTGGATTGACAATTTTTCGCAATGTTTATATAATTATTATGGATTATAAGTTTGAAATTAATTTCAAGCTAATTAATCTCACAGTAAATTTGGTACCCGAAAAGAAATGATTAAAAAAATAACCTCAAAGTTGTGAGTTACAAGGGATTATGTTACTTTTGGTTCATTAATTTTAGCTTAACAAGTTGTTTCATTATGGGAACTTATATGTGTTTGGGTAAGTTAACAAGCATTGTAAATAAGACCCTAGAACATTTTCTTTGAAAAAAAAAATTGTTAAAAAATTATAAATGTCGTAATTTTAAAAAACCTTTCAAAATTCTAGATAATTTTGAGGAATTCTTGCAAACAAAAAAAAGGTTCTTATACTGTTCACGAGTTTACAATTTTCAACAATGATTAAAAATACTTTTCATGCTATCTTTCAACACAAAAAATTAAATTAACCATATATTCAAATACAAAATAATATAACGTTGAAAATAAATTCATTATAACTATTTTTGACGTCTAGAATTATTTAGTATATATTATATCTAAACAATTACGTATTTTTCTCTTATAAAAATTCATCTAAACACAGATCTTATACCAAAATTCTTATCAGTAAAATAAATTACTCACTTTTACCTTTGATTCTTTTTTAGATAGATATACTTTCCAATTAAGACCTAATTTCTATATCTCTTATATTTAGGTGAGCTTTTTGGCATTATTATTAACAAATGAAGTGATGCAACTTCAATGGCCTCACCAACTAAGATTAATCAAATCAAATCTTGGAGGTCAAATTCATAACATCATCATCTTATTACTCTAGAAGCTCTCTATTTTATTTTTATACCTAATTCACAAATTGATTTTATAAGTCAACTCCTCAAGAGTAATTTATTCACACTTACCATGTGGCTTTTGTAATCCAATTCATACAATTTAGTGTAATTTGATCTTATGTTTTCATTCAATATAACGTATGTAATTCAAATCGATTATGTGAATTTGATATGTATCTTATTTATACGAAATATAAACTAAATACTAAATAAATAAATATTGATTTAACATTAGAAATGTGAAATCGACGCTATATATAAAATAATAAACAAATTTTAAATGATATTTTAATACTCTTTTCCATGCTCAAAATCATCAAGTTGCTAAATGCTAAATAAATAAATATTGATTCAACATTAGAAATGTGAAATCCACGCTATATATAAAATAATAAACAAATTTTAAATGACATTTTAATACTCTTTTCCATGCTCAAAATTATCAAGTTGCAATAATATTATTAAGGAGGAATACTCAAAATATCTCAGGTAAAATATTTTTTTAAATAGTTCAATATTTTTTTTCAAAGAACCCCTTCATCTTGTGACTTTATTTTAACATCCACACGCGATAAATATAAAAATTTCAGAGAATTTATACACGTGGCATGTGTATCTGAAATGAAATATAAGATAAAACATCATTTTGGATGCTTTAAGCGTTCTTGAGCAGTACTAGTCGACGATGTCATACATACTAAGAATATAAAAAATTATTATTAGAAATTCAATAATTGTATTTCAAATCTTATGTGATGAGGCAAGTCAATTTCTTGGATGCCAATAAAGAGATGGATTTGTTAATAGAAGGGGTTGACAATTATAAGATAACTTGTAATTTGTGGGATTAGGCCTCAGCAACTGCGTCTGTTTGTAGCATACTTTTAGATTATTTTACAATAAAGTATATTTGAGATAATTACATTTTGATTAATATATAAATATCCCATTAATTTATTAAGTTAATACAAAAAAGTCATTAGGGTCTCTTTCAAAAAACAATAAAAATTACGTAACAGGTATAAATAATTATATTTTGTATCGATCTTTGTCAACCCATTCTGACCTTTTTGAGACTCTTAGGTCTGCAATTATTTTTGATTCATTCTATAACTTTCATTTTAATATGTATTTTTTGATACTATATGGTTGGTATAATTGTTTAATGCTAAAAGTATAAATTAAATTAAAATGCTTCATTTATGTTTTGTAGTTTATGCATGCATGGGAGATTAGAAAGGATTATTGATTACATCCAACTCCACTACTTTGAACTTTAATTAAAATTAAATTAAATCATAAGAAAAAAGTTATAGAAAATGAAGAAGATTTGGGAGATGTGCATGGATTTTGTAGTAAAGCAAATATTCAACTACTCATTGGATTTAATAAGCCACAACATTTATTTTAATATTATCATGGAAATTGTATAATTGATGGTTCAATGGGGTCGTCATTTTATAAATCATTAGATGATGAGTTATTTTCGTGGACTATAACAAATTGGTTCAATTGAATTCGATCTGTTGTAAAATTGTTCATATTTTGGAAAAAAAATTGACTCACTATTATGTATATGTTATGATGCAAAATAGCATGGTCACATGTGTGTATTTACAACACATTTGGTGTTTTCTTCATAATACAAATTGTAGATGAAAAATCCTAATTTTATTTTGCTAGAAAAGGTGTAACTTAAATTCGGCTATAATTTGAAATAAATAAAGAAACACAAAATACTGAGAAAAATATAGTAATTCACTAGGAAGGCCAAAAAATATACTTAATAGAAAAGAATTGTGTGAAAATCATGTGTAACATTGGTCTCAAATTATTTTCAGAATGTAGGTATATATTAAAACCTATATGTAAATAATGAAATATTTCACTTTATCCTTCAATTATAGTACATATATATCATTCAAATTTTAGACATTTTAATGTTTATTTCATCAAGTCAAGAAAAATTTCCCACAAAATTTTATTAAAATAAATTAATCAACTTGATATCCAACACATTTAACTACTGACCTAGAATTATTATTGCTTTTGAGAGCACTAAATTTCATTGAACTCTCATCTGATTTGTTGCATTACTATTTACTGAAATGACTTTTATTTGTCTATTGGGATGTCAATTTGGGGGACCAATAATACTCAAAGAATAAGTCAATATTATGCTAATTATTTTTGTGTATCTTTCTATATAGAAGTACACTTGATTGTAAGTTTATCTTTTTTGTCATAATAATTAGGGCTGCTAGGCAAGGCCTAGAGGGTTGAAAAGAGTGATAGAAAAATTTAAAATATATTGAGTTCAATAAGTTTGATATGTTCTTAAATATACATTTGAATTACATCGGACTTGAACATAATATGATATAAAAAAATTTGTGCTTGATTCCCTCTCAAATTTATTATCTTCAACTATTATATGTATTTTGACGAATATAATAATAATAAAAAAGAGATATGCTGTCTATTTTTAAATATATATTTCTTTCTCATCTTGGTATTATTAATTTTTTAAGAAAGCTAGATTTGATTTATTAAATTTGTCTAAGTGCCATAATTGTAATGACTTTTTGAAACTAGCGGAGTGTAATGACTTTCACCCACACAATTTTGGTGTTGATAATTTTTTTTTGTTAGGAATATTGTTTGTTATTTTTTTTTATTCAATTATATATTGATCTTTTTTATTTATAAATAAAAGATATATAACAAAATTATTACAAAATGCAGATACCGTATAAATTATAGACATTGATATATTCATATCAATGCAGAATTAATAATATTACATAAAAATTCAAAACTCACACAATTTATCATTTAACAATTATAATTTTAATTTATCATCTAGACTAGTACTAAGTACCAAATATAATTTAATTGTACAAAATACTAAAATAGTTTAAAATTAAATTATATTTATTAAGTAGCAAAATTATTGTTCATATATTATTACAAAATAACAAAATATATATTTCCTTGAATGAATATAAAAATTAAAGTTTGATGTAATTTGTCAAATATGGGAAATAGTACAAAATGAGTTGTAAAAATGAATTTATAGATAATATTAGTTTTGATATTAAAAATTGATAAGCTGGCTTTTCGGAGTTCCGTTGGTCTATTATACTCTTCACCCGACTTAACTTGACTCAGAAAATATATTAATCTATTAATCATAAATTTCTATGGATAATTTGTCAAAAGCAAGTTGAAACTTTTGGAAAAAGGCAAACTTAAACATTTTCTAGAGATGTTGATAATAATAATAAGTCTTAGTTTGAATAACGTAACAAAAACTTGACTTGATTTGTCAAGGAGAAAATTGTTATCCAAATTGAATTTGATTTGCCTCAATAATATAATACTATAGTTATGACTACATGCATACGCAATACGTAACATTTTTTTTTTTTTTCACCATAATGATATTTTTATTGGCGAAAATTCATTTTAATTTATTTCAATTGACATTTAATAACACATATGTTTAGTAATAACATGATACAATGAGAAATTGTATTTATTATCACTAATTAAACATGTAAATTGACTATAATAGTGGCAATAACCTTTTATTACTACTTATGAGTGAAAATTTATATACAATTCTTTTCGTTATAGCACCTTTAAAAAAATGTTTATGACAACAAATTCTTTTATAACTTAATACATATATATATATTAAATGATATCTTGTAACTAACATTTATATATATATTATGATACACAAGTTTAAATATAGTACTACTCTATAAACAATTTTAACAGTCCTAAGTTATTTAGAAATAATTGAATCGTGTCACAAATATAGTCTTTTACTTTTCCAATTCCAACCCTAATGCTAAAAGTAATGATTCATTCTCTCAACAAGAATTATTTTTTTGGTTCTATTGTATAGTTCAAGGACAAACAAAATAAATTACTAATTTTGCTTTACAAGAGGTCTAAGTAAGCTTAAATATTTTTTTTTTTTGGAAATAACGGGACTAAAACTAAGATCTTTTATATAAAAAATGGCACTAAAAATAAAATAAAATAAAATGGTCTAATATTACAATATAAGAAATGCAATTTTTGGACGAAATTGCAAGTATATATATAGATCCAAGCTTATCTTATTTAAAAAAAAAATCACCAACTCTCCTAAAAAAAAGTCATAAATTTGGTCTTGTTTGCTGATGCATGAAAAAAGTCATAAATTTGGTCAATGGAGAGAGAGAGATTCTAGCCTTGAGAGAAAGACAATCAGATAAATGATTTTTTTCCTCCTAAAGATCTGACTCCATTTAATTATTTTAATTATTTTAACATAATATAATATAATATAATTATCTTTTGAAATTTTGATAGTTTTCCTCTTGTAATTTCTATCAAATTGTGGTTCTTGGGCCATCTTTTTTCTTCTTATTTTATTTAAAAAATTGTTATAAAATATTAAAGTAGGGAACCAAGGTCAATCAATGGGTTCTACCCTCTAAAAGCTTTTGAATTTTTAAGGGAAATATTCATTGTTTTTTCACTAACTTTTTGTATTTTATTAATTTTTCATTAATGTTCAATTTCTTAATATTAAACATTAAAAACCCTAGCCAGTTGATAACTTTTAGGGTGTCTTGATGTAACAACAACACAATATTATGCCAACAAGACTAATGCTAATTCTAAATTAAAATATTAAACGAAATTTCGACTCAAATTACAGATAGGATTAATTTGGCTGGTTCTAATTATTCTTAACGTTGTAACACAGTAACATACGTAAAAACAATAGCTTTTTGCCAAAGAATGAAATTTCTTGGGTTTATTTTTTTCGTCGAAACATTTAAATAATATATTTTTCGTGCAACGAGGAGGAAATATCAACTTGTTTTTTGCCTTGTTTTCTGCTAATTAAAAGAAATTCGAATGCAGCTTCTTAGATCAGAAACGTGTTTTTAAAGAAAAAATCGTGTCTTGGGGATTGATTAACGTACTTATAATATGAATTACAGAATTTAAGATGGCTTTGGTAGGTTTAGAGAAATTGTAATTTGAATTGAAGGGGTAAAAGTGACGTTTATTTTGCATGGAAAGTTTCATGAAGAAAGTGATATTCTAGATCATATTTTTGCTTTTTTTGACCAAAACCCAGAGAATATATATATATATATGTTTTTAGATTCTTTTGTATATAAAATACAATTTTATATAAAACATTTCAAATTTTTTGTAACACAGGCTCATATTTGTGACAAGTGTATAATTAATTATACATAGAAAACTTGAATTTGAGGGGGTAAAAGTGATGTTTATTTTGTATGGAAAGTTCAATTAAAAAAGTGTTGGGTAACATTTTTTGCTTTTTTTGACCAAAAGCCAGAAAATGAGTATATGGTTATATATTCTTTTTAATACAATTATAAATACAACATTTCAAATGCTATGTCACAAAGTGATCGTTTTACAGGCTCACATTTGTGACAAGTGTAGAATTATATTATAGATTATTTGGATTGTAGAAATATAGTATTAACTTTGAAACACAACTTTTTTTTTTTTTTTTGATGACAAGGGAACCCGCAGCCGCTACCGTTAGGTGCGCACTGGGTAAACCCCGCTCTTGTGTAATAGCCTGCAAACCACACAAGAGAGGTAAACCAGCCTAGGTTACCCATAGCTGACAGGCTCACAGTAGAGAAGGCAAATAGACATTCCCTCATCAGGATTCGAACCCGTGACCAAGGCCACAACATTCAATGCCCTTACCAACTCTACCGGGGTTGCCCCTTTGAAACACAACTTTTTAATATGTAGGAATATGAAGTATGAACAAATCTTCCAACTTGTGTATTTTGCTGTTTTCATGTTCAAACTCAAGATTTAGATGCAGCATATAGGAAAACATGTCTATATGTTCACAATAGTTTTATTCTTATGTATTTAAAAGGAGTCCAATTTCATGTTATATTTTAATTAGCATGCCAGAATATCAAATATTTAATTTTTTCAATATCAAGTAATAATACCAAGTTGTCACCAACTAAATATAGGGTGACAAGAATTTATGTTTTATCACAAGATTTTTTTTCATTAAGTTAAATGTCGACAAGAATTATATGTAACTTGGTAACGTAATAATTTGTGATTAGTATATTGTCACTATTGATAATTATGGGATATAATTCTCTATTTTAAATTGTGTTTCATCTAGATATTTACATGTGTAAATATTTAACACGTGTAAATATTAAAATATCTAAATTAGAAGATGAAATAAGATTTGTAATAGAAAATACATCGCAATAATTATTGACATATATTTAATAATAATTTGTGACAACAAATATAATTATCATGACAACACATGTGTCAGACCCTAGTAACAACTTAAAAAAATCTTGTTATTAAAAAATCATTGTAATAACAAAGCAAAAAATAATGTCACTAATTGACTTTGGTGATGACTTAAAAGATTTCATGTACTAAAAAGCATTATAGTGACATAGGAAAACAAAAGAATTATCAGTAATTATATGTATATATATATATAACTAGTGACAACTTTAGCATTTTAATTTTACATTTGTCTCACAAATATTCTATTCTATTTTAGTGCATGTGAACTATTTGAAATTCCAATCTAGATACAATTTACAAGTAACTGAAAATTCCGAATATACCTTATACCCTTGATTTTAAAAATCATTTACATATAAAGAGTTTTTCACTTATCCATTTACTAATTACAAAATTAAAGTAAATAACAATAATGGAACATTTCAAAAGTAAGTTGTAGACAAAACAATCAAGAAGAATGGACAATTCTTTCCATGATTTTTTGCCATAACATTTCCAACACACAATTAAACTATTTTAAAACCCAAAAAGCAAATGATTTTAATAATACACATTCAAAAGAAAATTTATGAACTTTTTTTGTCAGATTGCATGTAAAATAATCCACAAATAAATAAAATATTATGACTTAACTAATCCAAATGCATGGTAAGACTTTTTTGGTTGTTCTTCTAAGTATCACATCATCATCTTCATACTATAAAACTAGGTCATCCCTTCTGACATTTTATATCAACAATTATCATATTTTAAAATTAAAATTTTCAATCTTTTTGATTGTAAGAATTATTTTAGACGATATCGAAAAATATGGGACGAGCTCCATGCTGTGATAAAGCTAATGTGAAAAAAGGGCCATGGGCTCCTGAAGAAGATGCAACACTCAAAGCTTATATCGACAAATATGGCACTGGTGGAAATTGGATTGCTCTTCCTCAGAAAGTTGGTAAGTTAAAAAAATAATCGATGATATATAAAGTCCCGGTTATATATAGTTAATTCGATTTATTTTATGTGAAGTTTTGATGTTTTGGTTTTAAGGGATTTGATTAAAATCCCAGTTATAGTTTGATGATAAGTTATAAATTCTTAATTAATTGAAATTGTAGTTTTTATTAGTTAATGTAATTTGGTTTTGTGTATATAGGGCTTAAGAGATGTGGAAAAAGTTGCAGACTGAGATGGTTGAATTACTTGAGGCCTAACATCAAACATGGTGGATTTACTGAGGAAGAAGATAATATTATTTGCAGCCTCTATATCAGTATTGGGAGCAGGTATATATATATATATATATATATATATATATATATATAATGTTTACATATACAATTTACTTGTCTTTTTTCCATTGTCTATGATGCTTTTTTGAAATATCACATGATTTAGATCAGAAAATGAATTTTTTTTAGAGCTTTTGCAATTTTCTTTTGTTCATGCTCTTAGTTTCTTTCCACTTATTCTTAATCAAGAAGCATAAAATTTTGGAATTTTTTCTTCCAATTTTACTTTTTTTTACCCTCTTTGTTCATGATCAACTTAATACTTTTTAAGGGCTGGTTTTTTATTGTATTTTATTTTTCATTTGTACTTTTTGATTCAATTTGTTCATGACCAAGAGCTATTAATTCTTGAAGGGTTTTTCATTTTTGTAAAATCCCAATATTTAATACTAATTTATTTTCATTTTTTTAGTTCTAATTTCGTTCAAATTTTGTCACATTTAGGTGGTCCATAATTGCAGCTCAGCTGCCTGGAAGAACAGATAACGACATCAAAAACTACTGGAACACAAGACTGAAGAAAAAATTACTCGGAAGGCGAAAACAAAATCGCGTCTCGATTTCAGGCCAAGAATCGAAAAATGTAAACGAAAACGACAATTTGCAAAACCTAAGCAATTCAGCCCTAGAAAGGCTTCAACTCCACATGCATCTTCAAACCCTTCAAAACCCTTTATCCTTCTATAATAATCCATCCCTTTGGCCTAAAATAAACCCTATTCAGCATAAGATGATCCAGACCCTCCATTCTCTGAGTGATGAAGATCAAAATATTGATCTAATGGACCAAATCTCATCCATCCCACAATCTGCAGATCCTCATGCACTTGATCAACAAAATTATAGCCCTTTGAAAGAAATAAACGAAGTCGAAAACTCGGTTATTGATGGCTTCTCATGTTTGAAAACTGATCAAAACAATCTTTTGGAATTAGGGTTTCCTCAAGCTGAACTTGATGATTTTCTCAACAACAAAACTAGTAATTTTGTTCAAAATGAGAGTCAAATTAGTGAATTTGATTGTTTTAAACAAATTTGGTCTAATGAATTTGATGCGAGTTCGACAGCATCGAGTTCGTGGGATTCGGAGAATATGATTCGTCGATCTGAAGAAATTTATCAAGATTTTGGTTTAGGGTTTAGTATGCAGTGAAGACATTGATGATAAGTATATGTATGAGGATTAATAAGAGTTTATTTATTTTTACTTCATAAAGAGGGGGATATTAAGGTGGAGAAGGAGATTTATGCTGTTGTAAATTGTGTGAATAATGTTATTTTCATTTATCATTGGCCAATATATGTGTACTCTTGCATGTCTTTATTTAGTTATAAATTCTATAACCTTGGTTAATAGAAATATATATATATATATATATATATATATATAAACAATAAGACAATGGTTTATTCATCACTGTAAATATCGAGATCCAACATGAAAAACAAAGTGTTGAACTCGTTTTAAAAATCGAACAAGATAGCATGAAAACATGTCAAAGAGTATAAATAGTTGAGAAGTTGTGTTTGAAATGACACATTTTTGTGTGAACTTGTTATTCAAGTTGTATGTATTAACTATGGAAAATTATTTTCAGCACATACCACTTCTCTGAAATTTTTAATTTGACAACAACTTTTCCTGAAAATTATATTTGTCACCGCTGATTTATATTTAGCTCGCGAGTTTTTGTTGTATATTTTTCATATATAGTGCATATGAATCTCTTATTGATTGTAGAAAATTATAAAAATAACAATAATTAATATACAAATAGAATATAATTCATGTCGATTTTTTTTCAAAAAAAATAAGAGTTATATTTGAAGGATTATATAGAACAAAGTTATGAAAGAAAAAAATATTGTTATATTACAAATATTATATAATATGACAGAAATGATTGAATATTATTAATATTTCTATATAGCTCTCAATCAACCAAAATAAAGAGAGATTTATGTTTCAGAACAATATAATATGGATTGATTTGTAGAAAGCCTTTTTTTTTAATTATTACCGTCTGTCAAAGCTTATCTCACAGATTTTTGTGAGATTAACATGAATCTTCCATGTACATATGTTCTTTAATTTAGGATGATAAATAGATATGAAATGTTATTATGAAAAATTTGATAATAAACTATAAACAATAAGTATTTTACTTATTTTCAAAGAGAAAAATTGCCTTGCAAGTACAAAATTAATCATAAAATTGAACATTACTATCCCTCTTTCACCAAGAATGAATGTTGACAAAAATCACATATTTTCTCATAGTACAATTTCATTTTATACACATCAAATTAAAAAGAATTATTATTCCAATATATATATATATATATATATCACAAAAACATGAAAACCTTGATCAATAAGGCCTCTCTCCCATATAATTCCCTGGTGGATCATAATTACATGTCATGAAAACACCTCTACCACCATAACACACCACTCTTGCACACCCAATTCTTCTTGTGCCCCTCCACACTATTTGAGTATAGTGCCCACAATCTTGACCATAGGCACATGAGTTTGACCAATAGTTGTAGCCCCGCCGCTCCGCCACCCAGGCGGCGGCCGCCTGAGCCGGGGTCCACTGGGTCCCACTCCCCCAAAATATGTTCTCACCGTACGGCCCGTTCGAGTGCTGCAACGCGCAATCGGAACGTCTCAGGTTCGCGTAGGTTTGCGCGTATTTCGCGATTTTCGGGTCCCACACCAACGGCGGGAGCCTCAGTGCGGAGCGGGCCCCATTTTGGGATGCCATAAATTGTTGCATTTCATTCTGCTTTGGGACAGCAGCGAACGTTGTGGTTAAGATGTGGAGAAAAAAAACGAGAACGAAGCCGTAGAAAGGCTTGATTATCATTTTTTTCATATGGGAATTTTTTTTTTATTACAAAGTTTTATGTTGTGTCATAATAATATTTATAAGAAGGGAGTGTATAAAGTTGTTGAAAATTAAGAGTTTTAAGTGTCAACTATGGGGTGGTGGTACACATGTTCGATAATGATTGTCACATCTTAATTTGGTATTAATGTTATATCAAATTGTTGATTTAATTTATATTTAGGTTAGGGTTGTGACGATTTCATTATATATGTGCAAAAACTATGTTATATTGACCAAGATAGGGTATATGAATAGTAAACAATACTTAGAAATATTGTATAGAATGGCTAGATTCATGTACTATTGTGGGCTTAAGTCAATATTATACTTTTAGAAATATAATTAGGAAATAAAAGAATAAAATCTTTAATGCTAGATTCAATTAACATACATGTACTAACTGGGAGGTATGTGCAAATGATTGCAGGTACTAAATAAATTTCAAATGATAATGTATAAAAAAGGGTCTCAATTTTTTTTTTTTGCCAAACGTATAGAGAAAATATAATTTTTGGTACTGTAAGACTGTAAGTCTGTAATGTCCATTAAATATGTCAAACGGGTTTGAATGAGTCAATTTGAGCCGGCCCATTAAGGCCAACTTTCTTAAAGGGCCAGATAGGGGTGTTACTGGGTGGACCAGACCCAGATCCAAACATTTTTTGAGCCTGGACCAGGGTCCAAACCTAAATAAAAAATTTATCAGGTTTGGGTCTGGGTCCAACCCGTAGACGTAATGATATGTTTTTTTTAAGTGATATTTTTATAATATTTATTTTGTACTTTTTTAAACTAAATATTTTAGTTTTTGTTTTTTGACCCAACTGAATCTGAATTAGCCCAGCCCAATGCCAGGCCAGAGTAAAAAAAAATAATATTTTTGGTATCATAAGTGTTCACTTACCAATTGGGCCTTAACAGGCTGGCTCGAGCCAACCCGCTAAGGCCCATTTTCTTAAGGGACCAGGGCCAACCTGACCCTTAAGAAAACCAATCAGACCTAGAGTGGCCAGGCCAGTCCTATTTTATTTTTAATTTTTTTTTAAATTCGTTAAGTTATATTTTAATTTGTAATTTTTTTTAATTGATTATCACACAAAAATTAAATTAAAACCAAAATACGCATTAAAATTTGATAGATGTCATGATACTCTCTAAATTTTTATCTTTTAAAAAAAATATGTAACACACCTTGTCCAGTTGTCACCAATCATCATCACATCTCTCAGTTCCATGTTTAAAAAATTCATAAAATCTAACGACAAGTTACTGTTCACTTTTCAATCATCTCACTCTAAACTTGTTTGTTTGCTTTTCAAGATTCTCTCTCTTAAATTGTTGATTTCACTTTGATGATCTCCATCACACACATCCCTTTCCAGCCCATTACTCCAATTTCAAAACCCACGTCGAATTTCCAATTTCCTTTGAGTTTCAGGTTGAGATTAAATGGTAGATTGTGGTGGGTTTATGAGATTCGAGAAATGGAATATATAAGGAAATTAAGTAGGGGTTGTTTGGGGGTTTGCAGTTCCGTTAATGGCGGCGGTGAGGATGTTTTTGATTCTGATGCTAGGATGAAGAAGCCTGATCATCTTGTCATAATGGTTAATGGGATTATTGGAAGGTATAATTGATTGCCTCATTTTATTAAAAATAATTCTTGGAATTGATTATTTGACTGGTTTATTGAATTTTATGTGACTTTTTGTGGGATGGGTTTACAATTTAATTGTTAATTTTGATGTTTATGATCTTAGAATTGACTAAATGCTTGCTTGTTGTAAACACTGACATTTCAATTTGTTCATGGCTTTGATTGTCTTTGGCAAGCCTAGTAAATATGGTATTTATGTAGATTTGGGGTAGTAAATTTAAGAAAACCTAAGATGAAATCCTAGGATATAGTTGAAATTTCATTTCAATTCTAAAAAAAACATGACAAGTTTTAAATAAAACTTTGGATATCTCTAATTTCTGTTTATCGTTTCGATTAAATTTTTGGGATTTAGGTTGAATTTTTTGACAACTTTGAATATCCCTAAAATGTTGATCATTCTACAAATATTGTCCTGTCCTTAAACTTTTACCGGTGGACTTATAAACATTGCTTTTCCTCTAATACATATCAAGACTCGATTCTGAATGTTGTTTTGTGTCCATTTCCTTGCATCATAGGTGGCCTATGTTGTTTGCTACGCATGTTGTAGTAACTGATACACATAATCGGATAATGTGAATGTTGAATTGCGATGTTCTAATTTATCTTATACGATTTGTTGCTATAAAGTTGTTATGCTCAGTGCTGCAGATTGGAGATATGCTGGTGATCAGTTTGTGAAGCACCTTCCTGACAAAGTCGTTGTTCACCGTAAGTTTTGTTTGCCCTTTATTGATTGCATTTACTTTAAGGGTAAAAATGAGTCGAGTCGAGTTGAACGTATAGGTGTTCAAGCTTGTTTGAATTACAATCGAGCTTTGAAAATTGTGTTTGAGCTTGATCTGATTGTTCATTGAGCTGATCATGAGTCAAGCTCGACTAGTTTGAATATTTTGTACCTGTTTTTGTTATTTTTTGCTAATCGAGTCGAGCTTTAAATATCGAAACGGAAAAAGTTGTTCAAGCTTGGTTGGGTAAATTATCGAACCGAGCTTGAACCAAGCTTTTAGGGATCGAGCTTGAGTCGAGTATCAAGTAGCTTGGTTCAATTTTCAGCCTTACTATGATACTATTTTTTCTTTTTCAAATTTTGGTATATGCTCATTTAGAAATCCCTTGTTGCTATATAATATATATATATATATATATATATATATATATGTTTGCTTATGCCAAGAGGTGTGTTTTGTTAGATATCTTAAAGTAATGCTTCAATGTTCGTTTTCTTTTATATTATAAACTACCGAAATATTTACTTTTTATGTTGTAATAATTATGATCACTGCCAAAATATATTTGTAAATAGGTAGCAAGTGCAATCCGTCAAGGTTGACTTTCGATGGTGTTGATACGATGGGTGAAAGGCTGGCCGAAGAGGTATTTCACCAATAGCATATTTACCCTCGTTTCATGTGGTTCACTTAGAAACTCGATATACATATATATACATATATATATATATATATATATATATATATATATATATATATATATAATATTTTCATTACATAGTGCAGGTAATGGATGTTATAAGACGCTGGCATGGACTTTCCAAAATTTCATTTGTGTCCCACTCTTTGGGTGGACTTGTTGCACGATATGCCGTTGGAAGATTATACCATCTTTCAACCAAATCAAACGGCGAAGCAAATACGTGTGTAGCAACCATAGCTGGACTTGAACCTATGAATTTTATTACATTTGCAACCCCGCATTTGGGTGTAAGAGGGCATAAACAGGTAAATGTTTATGTTTCTATTTTACCACATAAAAAATCTCGATTATTATTATTATCGCTGTTGAATTTGTTCATCACGTTATCTAAGCGAATACTTATTTAGGATAATCATGATTATGGTTTTTGATTCTTCATGGTGATGGGATTTTTATTTCTTCTTTGAAATTACTTCTTCGATTTTCTTTTTTCACATGATTTGGGAAATTTGTCAAATGTAAAATACAAATTCATTTGATCTAGTCAAACATAGGAGTGTATGGTGTATAAACTGTACTCGTACAACAAGCTGCATTCGTACCACAAATGGGATCAAGTCTAACGTTAATCTTGTAGCTTGTATTGGCACGTCAAACATCTGTCCACACAATGAGCTTTAAATGAAGTATTTATTACTAGCTTATTCTACTATTCATTAGGGGTGGAAAATGGGTCCTAAACCATGGTTCCAACCCAATTAAGCTAGTTTGGGTTGGGTTGGTTCCTAGTGAATTTTATTTGGTTCCTAATTGGTTCCGACTTGGTTTCAAGTTGGGCCGAACTAAATTTCAAGTTAGGCCCAAAGTAAATAATGTAAATTCCAAAGAACAAAATGCAAGGTTTTGAGTTGGGCTTGGTTTCCTTTTGGGTTGACTTCAGCTCCCTTATGGGTTGAACTTGGTTCCTTCTTAAGAACCATAAAGAACCCAACTCATTTAAGAACCAACCCATTGGAACCAACCAAACCCAACCCGACAAACTCAATTGCCACCCCTACTATTCATGATTGGACATCTAGCCCGGTATTCCACTGCCATATATCGTAAAACTAATGATCCACGTCATTAAGATAGTTGGGTCGGGTCCCAATGTTACCCGACCCATGAACCGACAACCCACCATGGTTCACCTCGTATTACGAGGTGAACAACATACAAGAGAAGGTGTTACTATGGGTTATTTGGTTTGTCAGGTCTTCACCTCATGGTTAAGTTTTGCCCTATCACCATTGGACTTATTTGGATGTTTTTCAACGTACTACGAATTTTGAATATTTTCTACGCCATTTTGAGATATATTTTCAATCAGATAAATTATTTGAAAATCAATAGCTTCAAAATTATTACCACTAATACCAAACTCTTAATCATTTTTTTTTCTTCGTTTTCTTTCGAAAATTTCAGCTCCCACTCCTTTGTGGACTTCCTTTTCTCGAGAAAAGTGCATCACAAACCGCACACTTGATTGCTGGAAGATCAGGAAAGCATCTTTTCCTTACAGACGACGATGATGGAAAGCCTCCACTTCTTCTTCGGATGGTGAATGACTCTGATGATCTTCATTTCATGTTAGTTTTGATCTTTTTAGTAGATTAATTTTTACATTTCACTCCCTCATCAACCCAAAGACGAGAGAAAATTACTAAAACCCGTAAAAAAATTCGAACAATAACATGAAATCGTATAATAATCAATATGATAAATTAACGGAAATTAGCAAATTAAACTTCATATTGAAGCAAATGGAATAATTTTAGAAACTCATTTTTTAATTACTGTTTATATGCTGACAGTTCTATTGTAATCATACATGCAGATCAGCGTTACGTTCTTTTAAGCGCCGTGTGGCATATGCCAATGCGAATTATGATCGTATCCTTTGAATATATTTATGATACAATATTTTAAATATAGCAGAAAATATCATATTTGCTAGTTTATGAACTTATTTTGCCTTTACTGTTATTACCTAAGATGTGGTAGGATGGAGAACTTCATCAATTCGCCGACCAAATGAATTACCTAAGGTAAACATATATATACATATATATATATATACTTTTTTTCCTGATTAAATTTTAATTATAATTATTATTTCGTGTATACCAAAGAAAGTTTATCGTTTTTTACTTTTATTCTTGTCCAGTCAAATCTTCTAGTGAATGATACGAAGTATCCTCATATTGTACATATAGAACGAGGAACAAACGAAGACGTATCTGGTAAAGCATCATCTGCTGTTGCAACACAAGTTATTGATTTGGAAGGTAAGCCGAAACCCTTTGTTTGCGATTTCGATGCCAATTGCTTTATACACGTTCGACTTGATTTTTAGGTCTTTCTTGTGGTTTATAGACAATTACAAAAAATCGTTAAACTTGTTATTAATGGCGAATGGTGCAATGCGGTCTTGCTTTTTTGAAGCAGAAATTATAAAAATAAAATAATTATATATACTGATATGATCAATGATATGATCAATAATATGCTAGCTTTTTAACAATAATATCTATTACTATTTTAAGATAAATCAGTTTTCAAGAAAAAAGCAGAACATAAAACGAACTCGTGTCAAGAATTTCAATTCAAATAAAAAAACAAGGAATAATACTCTAATTATCTAAATCTAAATCTGCTAACCCATTTTTGTTAGCATTTTTTACAGCTAGAGGTTAGAGTTTTTTCTAATTTTGATTATTAGGGTTGTTAAGGTTTTTTCATTTTGGTGTCCAATTTCGAAAGGTTTACTAGTATCCCAAATTTAACCCCAATTTACCTATTTGACTAGTTGACGTTTTTTACCAAGAAAATTATTTAATTTTGAATTTTAATATGGGGCGCCATTTCGAGCCTTCAGCGCGCCATGGCGAGAATGGCACCAATGGCATGCGCCATATCGAAGGTAGGTGCCATGCCATGGTTAATGGCATTGAGGGTGCACCATAAGGCACGCCATGGCGCCATTCATAACTATGGTAGCCGCGCCATGGTGCCATTCACAACAACTATGGTAGATATATATATATATATCATTATTATTAGGGATGGGAATGGGATCAGGAAAAGTGAAGACCCATCCCGGACTCGTCCCGATGGGACTGGGAATGAGTTCTAAAAAATGGGACCGGGTCCGAGTCCGACAGATAACCGTCCCATTCCCAGATCCGGACTCGGACTCGGTCATTAATTATATACTTTATTATATATATGCTATTTTTATTATTGAATTTATTACTTAAAATATAACAAAAATTATTATTTTTCAAATAAAAACTTTATAGTTGATGGTTATTTAATATTTATATTTGTTTTAAAATTTGGAGATTACCTTACCAATTTAAATTTGTACTTATCGTGAATTAATAAATATTTAAGTATCGGATAATTATCTTTTTGAATGTGTTTTTTGATGTTTATATCGATTAAATATTGTTTTACTTATTTTCAATATAGTTGTGAGAACATCATATATAAAAAACACTTTAAATTATTATTTTACCGGGTCCACCGGGTAAGACCCGGACTCGTCAAAGACCTGTCGGGACCGGGGCGGGTCCGGGTATTGACCAGGTCCGAAACGAGTCCGTGTCTTAATATTTATGAACGGGACATGTCTCGAGTCTTGCCTTATCCGTCCCGAACCCGTCCCATTGTCATCCCTAATTATTATAAGTATACAATACACACACATTATATGTAAATAATGCGACATTTGCGCTTATGTAAGTGTGACGAGAATTTGAATTTTGTATGTATAGAGGAGATGATTAGAGGTCTTAATCAAGTATCATGGGAGCGCGTCGATGTTAGCTTTCATAAAAGCAGGCAACGATATGTTGCACATACTACCATTCAGGTAACGTACTTCTATCGCGTTCTTTCTTATATATATATATTTGTGTAAAGATCAATCAGGATGTATATATATATATATAATATATTTAGTATTTTATTTATCCTCTATTTTTAATTTATTTTTAATAAATCATTCGAACCGGGTTGTTCAGGTTAAGAGTTACTGGTTAAATTCTGATGGTGCAGATGTGGTTCAACACATGATAGATAACTTCCTTCTGTAGCTGTGCTTTTTTTTTTTTTTTTAAATTTAATGTTTTTTGTTAAGTTTATGTACTTGTATTTACTATTTATATCCATATAACTTTTGCAGTTTGTAATTTTTAACAAAAGGACTTGGATTTTCATTTTTACTTTTAATTTTCTCACTTTTTAATTATTTACCAATTTTTTTACTTATTGATAATTATCAAAAACCCCTGGAAAAATCTATCTTGGTCCGAGACCGTTGGTCCCGACCAAGATAGGCCACAAATTTTGCATGGGGGTGGGTGGTTTCATCCACCACCCCAAGTGTATACCACCCAACCCAAAATGTAAATATGTGGTTAAAATTGGACCGGGACCAACACCCAAAACCCCTCAAATACCCTATTCTTAGTAGATAAAAATATAAGAATTTTTAAATACACGGGATGTAATTGTAATCCGACCTCATGTACATATTAATTGAATAAAAATAAATAAACTTAGTTATAAATGAGAAACTCAAATCAAATTGGGCATTACCTGTAATTTATCAATCCCAACATTCAAAGCCACAATTTTGATGGAATCAAGTTGAACATTACCTGTATTTTGTCAACCCTACATACCTAGTCTTAAAAAAATTTATGCATAAAATTTGAGTTTGGAAGTAAATAATTTTTAGTTGATAATGGGTATTAATGGTAGTTAAACAATTCTAATTTCCAAGGATTAATTTTTAGTTTTTTTTTTATATAAATAATAAGTGTATAGATTACAGGTGAATTACATGCACATATTTTATGTTATTGTTAATAACATAAAACCCTCATGATTTTTGATAAATTATAACAAGATCCTCGTAATGGGTCAATTTTAAAAATTTAATTAACACTAAAGTGAGAGGTGCGTGAGTATAATTGATTTAGTCAAAAAAGTTAAAACAAAACAAACATGGATAAGCTAAACTTATTGTTATTATTATTTATTATACTTAAATGTCCAAGTTGCCACGTCATTCTTAGCACATAATTTTTTATTTAAGATTTTATATAGTCATATAGATAAAGGCTATGATAAGCTAGTTTGTCACAAGATTTACTCACTATTAAATGAGTTTAATTAAGTTATTTTAATATAATTAATTGAATGTATTAAAATACCCTTTCATCAAATGGTGTATAATACATCGACTATTTAGAACCGGACAACTAAGAAAAAAGGACAATAATCAATAGAGTCCAAGCTGCATGAACAAACGTGTACGATGTAAATTTTTACTTTTTATTCAAAAAAAATCATAAATCAAATCCGGATAATGATTTGCCCTTTTTTCAAGAACCCTTTTCATAGCTAATTACCAAACTAACCCAGAAATTTATCATGTTATATATATATATATATATATACTATCTGTTGCAGATTTTTATTATTGAATTTGGTTTTTTTCGGCAAATTCTCAACAACCCGTCTCTATCTGTAAGTTCTTTCTCACTGTTCTATTTTCTACAGATTAGATAAATTTTCTCTATATCTGTATTTTGATCTCATTTTAAAACTGGCTTGTGAGTCTGTGACTGAAGGATCAGTGACCCTTGTAATTTTCTTTATTTTATTTTATTATTTTCTCTAAAATAGAGGTTTTAAATAGATTGATAGCTTCAAAAATTGATTTAGGATAATGGGGTGTCAATTTTGAAAATTTAGAACTCAATTGTGTGTTATGTCTGATGATGGGTCAGGGCAAAAATTGCATCTTTATTAGTTATTGAGTTTTTTTTTTTTTTTTTTTTGTTATTGAAGAATTATGAGAGTTGGGATGATTGACTTATTATTTTCTCAATTTTGTTTGCAGAGATCAAAATGAAGAGTGCCAAGTTCTTGTTACTGCTTTTTTCTCTAAATTTAGTCTCTAATATAGTGGTAAAAAATACTATCTTTCAGCTTATATAATTGCTTAAATTATTTACTCTGTATTATATTGTGTAAGTGGATTTTATGTTATTTTCATGTGTGATTATAAAATTGATTAAAAATGAATTCAGATTGCTGCTGGCCCCCCAACATGTCCCGCGGATATTGAAAGCGATTGTGCAACTGGTTCCGGTGAATGGACCGGTGAATTTTTCCCTGGCATTCCGAAGATTAATTATGAGGTAAAAATTTGAACTTTAATATCAAAATTTAAATTGTGTGATGATTATGGTTTAACATTGTTATAATTGGCTGTTTTTTTGGCTAATATAGGGACCTTCAAGTAAGAATCCACTTTCTTTCAAATGGTACAATGCTGATGAGGAGATTCTTGGAAAAAAGATGAAGGTGATAGTTATATATCGGGTTTATTTTTATATTTTTTGGCTTAATTGATTCGATTTTGTGAATGATGATACTTATAATGTTTTGATATACTGTAGGATTGGATGAGGTTTAGTGTTGCGTTTTGGCATACATTTCGTGGGACAGGTGGCGACCCGTTTGGCGCCCCAACAAAGATGTGGCCTTGGGAAGATGGCACTAATTCATTAGAAATGGCAAAGAGAAGAAGTATGATTTACAATATATATATATATATATATATATAATTTTCTCGTATATCAGCATTAGCTGATAGATTATGGGGTGGGGTTGTCTCGGTAATTTGCATAGCCTTGAGGGGTTTGTAGTAATTACCAGTACGTAAGGGGGTTGGCATGTAAATATGGCTAATTAGGATGATCATTTGTGAATTAAGTTGTTTATCTAAAAGCTTGTTGATTGGTGATTTAGTGAGGGTGAACTTTGAGTTTCTGGAAAAAATCGGAGTTGAGAAATGGTGCTTCCATGATAGAGATATTGCTCCAGACGGTAAAACAATTGAGGTAACTTAAATAAATCTTATTTTGCGTTTTTATAATTTTTGGGGCTCATATTTTGATCTGTATTTGCTGAAATCATACAAATCTAAACTAGGCGAACTATAGTTTTCGGCTAGATGGGAGCATGTTTTTTGTTACTTTTATTTCGTTTATTTTGTGGGCTTACGATTTGTGTAAGATCGGTTGATAATTGTGTATTTATGTTTTGTAGGAATCTAATGCCAATTTGGATGAAGTGATAGCTCTTGCCAAAGAACTTCAGGTAATTTTATCCCATTAAAGTTGGAGTTTTGATTAATTTTAGGTTGTGTTTGGATTGATGAATTTGGAGGAAGGATTTCAGGTTATGCAAATTAAGTGGGATTAGAAATCTATTAATGATGTTTGAAAAAATAGCTCAAAATTGGTTCCAAGAGATTCGATATCCATTGTGGCTCGAAATCATCAATTAATGAATTTTGTTGATCAGTTTGAAATCCGTGACTTTCAAATCCTTCTATCCAAACACAACCTTAAAAAAATAAGAGTATCTTTTGCTTTTCTACTCTTTTTTTTTTTTTGTGGGAATTTGGAATTGAAAGATTGTAATTTGTTTTCTTTTTGTTCATCCTTTTTTCGCTTAGGGTGTGTTTGGACTGAGTGATTTGGATTTGAGGAGGAAAAATTTCAAATGACTACATTTTGGAGTCATTTGAAATCCACCATAGTTGTGGAGAAAGTAGCTCAAAATGAATAACAAGGGATTTGATTTGAAATCCATTATAACTTGAATACATCCAAATAAACTATAATAGATTTATTGATGAATTTGAAATTTATAGCTTTCAAATGCTTCAATCCAAACACATAAGGATGTGTTTGGATTGAGTGATTTGGATTTGGGGAGGGAATTTGGATGAAGGATTTGAAATGACACCTAAAATGAAATCATTTGAAATCCACAGTAGTTATGGAGAAAATGGCTCAAAGTGAATATCTAGTGATTTGAAATCCATTATAACTTTGATACATCTAAACGAACTTCATAGATTTGTTGACGAATTTGAAATCCATAGATTTCAAATCCTTCAATCCAAACACACCCTTAGGGAATTGTCTAATATAAAATCACACAGGATATTATTTATAAGGCAAATATCGACTTATTTGATGCTTTTTATTTTCTTCATTTTCTATGAACATCAGGGGAAAAAGTTTAGTCTTTTATGGGGTACCTCTCAGTTGTTCGTCCACCCCCGATACATGCATGGAGCTGCAACTAGGTAACTTAATATTATTTTTTTCAGTTGAATTTAATTACTCAAATTATATATAGTTTCTTGATTTATATTCTTACTTTATTTAAAATACAGCTCTGAATTAGGAGTATACGCATATGCTGCAGCACAAGTCAAGAAAGCCATGGAGGTTATTAGTTGTTTAATTTGGTTACATTTTATTTCGAAAAAAAATATATATTTCGCGTTTGTATAATATAATATGTCATATTTTCTATTTTGTGTATATAGGTCACACATTATCTAGGTGGGGAAAATTATGTTTTTTGGGGCGGTCGTGAAGGTTATCAGTCTCTTTTGAACACAGATATGGAACGAGAGCTTAATCACTTGGTAAGAATATTTAAGTTACGTTTTTGTTTTTGTATTTTTAAATTGATGGAGAAATGTATTGATATCAATCGTTTTTTGTTCCCCAAAAATACGTTAAAGCTTAAAAGCCTTTAAAATATTATTTTAATTATTGATTGAAATATTTAGTTCTTGAATTTGGTCGTCATTTTTTGTCCCCAAAATTTCTTTTATTGTATGGTTATTTAATTTATATTCCCTTTTAGGCGAGATTTCTTGAAGCTGCAGTTGCATATAAGAAGAAAATCGGATTCAATGGTATATTTGTCTAACAATTTGCCAAAAATAATTCTTCATATCTACACTATGTTTCGTTTTTTGTTGTGTTGATATTGATATTTGTTATCAGGTACATTGCTAATTGAACCTAAGCCGCAAGAGCCCACAAAACACCAGTATGTTTTTGTCGATTATTATATACTTTTTGATGATAATTACTCATAAATTTTCGGCTTATGTTACATATGTTAATAATGCCAGGTACGACTGGGACGCTGCCACATCAGCTAATTTCCTTCGTAAATATGGATTAATAGGTAATCTTGGCCGTATTTTGTAATTCTAGCAAATTAATAGAAACCCTCTAAAGAACATTGGATAAATTTTTTTAAATCACAAAATTCTGAATAAACTTAACACGTTAAAATCTCATCCAAGTTTTACTTTTTTCAACTCTACTTTTATAATCCACTATATAACTATCAATCAATTTTATATACATCATTTCACACATTTACCAATCGAATCATTTATTATAATCATTATTTCACTTTCTCTTCCATAATTAACCATTTTTTATTTATATTTATTATTATTTTATTTACATAATCATTATATATGAGATATCTGTCATTATTGATTCGATATATTTTACAACTTTCAACCTATTTTTAAAAACATAAACAAACACCAGCCATTCTCACACGAAGTCCAATAGTACACAATTCCCGAGAAAATTTTAAATTTTTTACTCAAACAGAAACAAACAAAGCCCTCGTGCATATGAATTTAAATTTGTCCTACCCTTATCCCTCGTGCAGATGAATTTAAGCTGAACATCGAGTGCAACCATGCAACTCTTTCTGGTCACAGGTTCGTTTTCTCTCGTTCCAAAAATTAAAAATCCAATCTTTCATATAAATCGTTTTATTTACCCCATTCAAGGCAAATTCTCCTAGTGTATTTCATGTTTATATACTTGGCTCTAATATGTTTTTACGCGTCTATATAATATTTTTTCGACACCGCCAGCTGTCATCATGAGGTTGAAACAGCAAGAATTAATGGTCTACTTGGAAATATTGACGCAAACACTGGCGACCCTCAAATTGGTATTCAATTTACGTTTATCCTAATAAATTTGTAGCCCTTATTTTTTTTTATTATGGCAATAAGTTTTAATCCGAGTTTTTGATCATATTGCAGGTTGGGATACAGACCAGTTTATGATGGATATAAGTGAAGCTACATTAGTTATGCTCTCCGTTATCAAAAATGTATGCGTCAATCTTCGATTTTTTGTGGCATTACAAAAAGTATCAAAATAACTCGAAAGTTAGTTAAATAAACCATTTTTTTCGATTGTTTTATCTTAAAAATTATAGGGAGGATTGGCCCCTGGAGGTTTCAATTTTGATGCAAAACTGTAAGTTATTTTTCATCATATTTTACGCACGGCCTATGATATATTTATATATATATATATGTATATGCATGATATATATATAGCTGAATGTATTTATGCACGTTTATATTTTGATAGACGAAGAGAAAGCACGGATGTTGAGGATTTGTTTATTGCACATATTGCCGGTATGGATACTCTAGCACGTGGACTTCGAAATGCAGCCAAGATTATTGAGGTTATTTTCATATTCTTTTCTTTTAAGTTTTAGTTCATAGGTTTTGTTCAATACTTCTTATGAAAAGGGAAAAAAAAATTGTCATAAAACAAAATTTTGGTCTTTTTGTGTTTCAATTTTTTCAAATGAACAATTTGAAGAACTATTGATTCTAACAACGATCTTTTAATTTTATAAAAGTAGATATCGGACATTTTGTTTTCACTTACAAATAAACAAGTAGACAGTTATGGTGTGTTTGGATTGAAGGATTTGAACCTATGGATATCAAATTCATTGACAAATCCATTTAAGTTTGTTTGGATGAATTCATGTTACGATGGATTTCAAATCCCTCGTCATTCATTTTGACCTATTTTTTCCATGACTATGGTGGATTTCAAATTACTCGGGTCATTTGAAATCCTTCCTCCAAATCCCTTCCTCAAATCCGAGATCCAAACACACCCTTATGGTGCGTTTGGATTGAAGGATTTGAAAACTATGGATTTCAAGTTCATCGACAAATCCATTTAAGTTTGTTTGGATGAAATCATGTTATAATGAATTTCAAATCCATTGGTTCTCATTTTGAGCTCTTTTCTCAACAACTACGGTGGATTTCAAATGACTCCATTTTAGGTGTCATTTGAAATCCTTCATTCAAATCCCCTCCCCAAATCCAAATCACTCGATCCAAACACACCCTTAGAGAATTTGAAATTTTCGAATTTGTTTCGTGTTTTGCAATAATTTTCTTTTCTCGTGGAAAATCTTGATTGAAACGAGTTAGTAAATGGGAAAAACAAGAAATTAAAAGAAACTCGTTTTCTCGAAATGGGGTATTTTCTGTTTCGATGCAGGATGGTTCGTTGGGTGAGCTAGTGCACAAGAGGTATCAGAGTTTTGATACAGAACTCGGTGCCCAGATTGAGGTCGTTTTTTCGTACAAATTCTTTTTTCTTATTTATTTCGTGTTTTTTTTTTTTTTTCATTTCCATATAAAGTTTTGCATTTTAATTCACATTTACAGACTGGTAAGGCTGATTTTGAACTGCTGGAAAAGAAGGCAATAGAATGGGGAGAACCCAAAGTCGGTTCTGCTAAGCAGGTAATGTAAATCGTATAATAATAATGATTTAATATCAAAATGCTATTTTTTTTTTTTTCGATTTTTGACCCAAATTTTTGTTTGGAAATGGTTGCAGGAGTTGGCGGAGATGATATTTCAATCTGCGTTGTAGATAATTGGGTCTCGATGATCTCGTTTTTCTTTAATAAAAGTAGGACATTGTTTATCGTTGATGTGTCCAAATATCAAACTTTTCTCAATGGCTTTATTCACTTTGTTTGATCGCCTTCGTTATATTTTTCGAATATTAAAAAGGGATAGACTTGTTCGAATTTGGTTAGTTTTAGTTTTCCATATTATACTAGATGAATAATACTCCATTTCGATCACAAAATACTAGTTTTTCATCTAATACTTGAGAATTATGAAGATTATTGTAAGCGTTATCTGTGTATTGTATAGTTAAGGAACTGAAATGTTAATTATTTAAAGATGTTCGGTTTATATTGATTTGATTACAATCAACCTAGTAGTTTGAAAATAAATCAAATTATCTTTGCAAATCTTTTATTAAGAGATACTGCTTTGCCTGTCAATTGGTCATTACGAGTCGAGTTACAATCCATGGATCTATATATAACAATACATGTTATTTATAATTATCTGAACCATAAAAGTACTGTGATAGTTTTCTTTGCACGTTGCTCTGGACACACTCTTTCGTTATTTATAGATATGTATACATATTTATATATATGAGAATTAAAACCAATAAAGAGATTATACATAAAAAAAAATTAAAGTTATATTTGTACAATTAACTTTATAATTATGGAGTTAATATAATATAGTTGACTTCATAGAAGAAAATCTTTTAAATTGTAAGAATTAGAATAAATAATTTGTATGTCTTATATGACATTGCAAGTTGATTTAATAAGTTCATTTGTGTAAAAAGAAATTAATTTTTCTCTAAATTTAATGTTAACTATAAAATTAACAAAATGTAATTTTTTTTTACAGTGCAATGAATACAGGGTAAAACTAATTAGATATTTAGTAATTATTTTTAGTTTTCCATTAAAATGACCAAATCAAACTAATAGAACATTCTTTCACAATACTCATATTTACTTCAATGAATTTGACCCTATTTGTAACAATTTACAAAAGATGTTAACTAACTCCTATCTAACATTTTTTTTGTAAAATAAGTTCCAAATGCAATTTATAATCATAGTTCTTATCTAGTAAGCACATTTTGCAAAATGGAAGTTTCTAGTAAGTCACTTTGTCATTGAAACAACGAATGGAAAAATAAGGAATCCTTTTTAGAAAGAAAAATAATACTAGGAATCCTTTTTAGGAAAAAAAATTATACTAAATGAGATTACGTGTAAAAATCCATGATGCACAAATGAAAAACTAAATATAATACTAATCTTTATTTCAACTTATTAACTCATTTTTAAAAATTCATGATGCACAAATGAAAAACTAAATATAATACTGATCTTTATTTTAACTTATTAACTCATTTTTTTATTAGAAGATTGTAGTTTGAGAGCATATTATTCTATTACTCAGAAATAACCATTGCAAGACTTGTTTTCATACTTAGTTGAGTTATAAATGACTAATCCTCTTATTTATACAATACACCTATCTAGTTAATGGTCGAGATCTGTTTGATCCCACGGCTAGGAGATATTGTAGAGCTCTCCAAAAATATTTGTTTGGAACATTCTATATTTTAAAAAATATTCTATCATTTATATATATCGGCTAGGAGATATTGTAGAGCTCTCCAAAAATATTTGTTTGGAACATTCTATATTTTAAAAAATATTCTATCATTTATATATATTTCTAGAGATGTGCACATCTCTACAACATTCTATATAATCGTACTATTATCTTTAATTTGCATGTTATATATATATTTTTAAGCTTTATGCTTTAAATCTTTCCTTCAGTTTTTGTTATTTTTGCTAATTCAGATCAGCTTTTATATTAATTTATATTTTTAATATAGAAAATTAAAATTCACTCGACATATACTATGTGTCTCGGGGCTTACACTCTACCTTGGAGAGTTGGAGACATGGATTGCCACGCCCCACACCTTTGCCCTTTAAATCACTGAGTGCACCTTGTGCTTCGTTAGTACAACTACATTTTAGGAAATTTCATGAGTAACAATTAAGAAACTTCATCTTTTTTTTTTTTTTACCAATCTTTCTTTTCCACATTGAATCTTTCTCCAAACATAGCCCAAGGGCATAATTGTTTTTGGTAATATACTAGTAACACGAAGTATACTATAGTGGTCATAAAAAAAAGCTTATTTAAAACATCTTATAAGATGTTTTAAGAGCTTATAAGATATTTGGTCTTATTTAAAAAATAAGTTGTTAAGTGTTTGGATCTATTGGACTTATAAGATGTTTTCAAATGTTATAAGAGGGAATTTGTGCAATAATAAAAATAAATATTTTTCGGAGAAGGGTATTGTTGGAAAGAAGAAAATTAATTAGAGTTATTTATGCCTTTTAAAAATAAAAACATCACAAGTTTAAGATTTTGAAATAAGGTGGGTTGGGCTTACTATTTTTTATTAGCTTATAAGACCCAAACAGCCCAAACATCTTATTTTTTTGTCTTATAAGCTCTTATTAAAAGTGATTATCCAAACACTTTTAAAAAGCTTATAAGCTCTTTTAAAAAGCTTATAAGCTCTTTTAAACATCTTAGAAGATGTTTAAAAGAGCTTATAAGCTTAGCCAAACACCCTCAAAGTTTGAAATTTGAAGTTGAAGTATTGGATTGGTATAGCCGCAGGCATTATACAAGGCTTATGTAATTACAATATGAATTATTTTGAAATACAAAATGTTCACTACATCATGCAATGAGAATGTAGAAATTTGAATGTTTCGCCCAAAATATTCGTAAAAAGATAATGTATGTAATAGACAGTCACATTCTTGTTATACATCCGCAATATCCAACAAAATATTAACACGAAAATCTCATCGATATATAATGCATCGAGAATCTCATCGATATATAATGCATCAAAATTCAGAATTAGTCATGTTTTTTTAAATAAAAATAAAAATTAAAAAATATTTAAGGGTGAATTAGCCAGCCTACTGTTTATGTCGTCATGTTTACTTACAAAAACCGAGCATTATGGTTTATATAATTGCGAACAATCTACATTAAGCCTCTACTTAAAATCAAATTATTTCCAATATTTTGAGCGTAATCTGGATATATTTTATTTTTCTAAAACATTTTGATGGATATTACAAACTTATACTCTATTTTAATGTTATTGAAGACTTTATTATTATTATTATAATTACAATAAGTTTCTGATGATTTAGGTATTTAGAGCTCACTTCATCAATATAGTATAAGCTCTCATAGTAATTTAAGAATCATTTTTGCAGGGATGGAGTCAGAATTCAAATTTAATGTACGAAATCGAAATATAAAAATTGTAAATAATATTATTTTTTTCCATTATATTATGGTTGAAACTTTGCTTTCACTTTGAAACCTTTCAATCAATTTTTTGATAGTTTGGATAAAATTTAAGACCATTATTTATAGATATTGTATATACGCACTGCCCCATTGCTTAGGCAACCGCATTCCCAAGATTAATTTGTCAAGTCATAAATAAATACTTATGTACCTCAACAATAAATATACCTTGTTCAAAACATATTCCCATTAATGGCAGACATATAATATACCCATATGAAAAGCCAATTTATGATATGATGATAGAAGTGAAAATACACCCAAGGGCAAAAATCATGACTTCATAATATATATATATATATATATATTATATAATTTTTAGTTTTGTGCAATAAGACATGCCTTGCGAATATGATCTTGTATAAAACAAGTTACATATATTTACAAGGTACTGAGTGAATAATACTTGCTCAAGAAAACTTCATAGTTACATGCATTGTAGAAAACCGTCAATTAAACTCATGCGACCCGATGGTTCGACCCGGTACTAGATCAAGGAAATCGATTGGATCTTGAAATAATATAAATTATAGTCTAAATAATGTTTATTCTCACTTATGACCCTCATTTCTTTCACGTCTTCAACTTTAAATGTTCTTAAAATTCACATTGTTCTTAACCTTCAACTCTCGTTCATAATATTGGCATTTATGTATAAATATAATATTATTTATATTATTGGCATAAACATTTATAAATATAGAGTGGACATAATGAAAATAGTTTTATAACATATTGAATACATAATTTTTTATATATTTATACTATTTATTTACATATAAATTATTGTATATACTAAATTTATATGACGTCACTAATTCAACAGCAATTAACTCGATAATTGAATCAATAAATCGCGACACGCCAAATAAACTCGAAAAAATGGCACCAAACTAGAGAAACTTTCTATCTACTATCTATCCCCAAAAAATCTATGGAACCATGTGATATCATATCCGAAATGCCACATATCTTGGATGCAAAATGGATCCCACATTTCCTCATTTTCCAAAAATACCCTTCATATTTACCATAATTAAACAAAAATGTCCAGCCTTTACGTAAGGAAACAAACAAGGGGTTAGTTCGGTGTTGCATTACATTTAGTGCAGCACAGATGTATGAAAATAATGCCCCACTGTTTTAAGGTAAGCTGCCAAACAAGGGATCCCATTTTTCTCATCATTTCTTAGCCAATTTCTATAGTGTTTAATAGGTCAATATATTTTGGACTTGATGTGACATAGATTTTTCGCATCGTATGCGACAAAATATTAAAAATATTATGCAATACTGAGTCTAATAGTGTCGGTGCGATATCCAATGTACGTTCTGAACCTAATACGATCACATAGATTTTTGTGTCGTATGCTGTCAAAAGGGTAAAAATACTATGCAACACTGAGTCCAATAGGGTCGGTAGAATATTCAATGTATGTTCTGGATCTGATGTGGCATAGATTTTCGCACCATGTGCGATCAGAAGGGTAAAAATACTATGCAACACTGAATCCAATAGACGGTAGAATATTCAATATATATTCTAGACCTGATGTGGCATAGATTTTCACATCGTTTGCGGTCAAAAGGGTAAAAATACGGGCTTTTTTGATATAACCCCCCGAGGTATGTAGCTTTGGCAAACAACCCCCCGAGGTTTGAAATTTTGGTAAACAACCATTTCTGGTTAGTTGACCGTTAGTTAACAGTTAAGGACATGGGCAAAATTGTAATTTAATAATTCCAAACAAATATATTAATTTTCAATATATTTATTTAGAATTATATTGAAAATAAATACATATTAATTTATTAATTTTATTTATTTGCAAAATTGTAATTTCATAATTCCAAACAAATATATTAAATAAATATATTAATTTTATTAATTTTATTTATTTGCAAAATTGTAATTTAATAATTCCAAACAAATATATTAATATTACAATGAAAATAAATACATATTAATTTTATTAATTTTATTATTTGCAAAATTATAATTTAATAATTCCAAACAATATATTAAATAAATATATTAATTTTATTAATTTTATTTATTTGCAAAATCGTAATTTAATAATTCCAAACAAATATATTAATTTTATTAATTCCAAATAAATATATTGAAAATTAATATATTTGTTTGGAATTATTAGATTACAATTTTGCCCATGACCTTAACTGTTGACTAACGGTCAACTAACCAGAAATGGTTGTTTACCAAAATTTCAAACCTCGGGGGGTTGTTTGCCAAAGCTACATACCTCGGGGGGTTATATCAAAAAAGCCCGTAAAAATACTATGTAACACTAAGTCCAATAGGGTCGGCGCAATATTCAGTGTATATTCTGACCAAATATGGCATAAATTTTTGTGTCGTAAGTGGTCAAAAGGGTAAAAATACTATGCAACACTGAGTTCAATAAGGTCAATACAATATTCAATGTATGTTTTGGACCTGATGTGGTATCGATTTTTGGGTCGTGTGCGGTCGTAAGGGTATAATTGTCCTTTCAAGATTCAATTGCTCATGCACGCGGGAAATTTTATGTCACACCAGGTTCAACAGATTCGGTGTGACATACATCACATATTTGTGTGTAGTAGATGATTTTTAGCACCTATTTATTATTCTCAATCGAATTTGTTGAACCTAATAGTATTTTCGCACGTGAACAACATGACATACTAATCATTCACCTTTTGAACATAATTTTAGGTCGCATACATTAATTAATGAATTGTCCTTGTTTTGTTTTATTGTCTTTGTGATTAATTCACTTGATCTTCATGTACTAATTATGCAATTATTCTACTTTTCATTTTTCCTAAAATTAATGTTATCACAAAAAAATTCATTTTTCCAGTAACTGGTAAAAAAAATCACTTGGCATTAATTAATTTGAATGTATTTTGATGGTATATAGCATTTTTTTTATTTTAATTCTTCACTCATTTATGATATTAATGAGATTCTGATCTTGGATCTTTCAAGTGTTCTCATAATTACAAAATTATTATACACCTAATGCAAACATCTTAAAGGTCTGATTGGAAGAATTAGACCTTTTGTGCCCTTTGATAAAATTTATTGATTTATTAAATATATCTAACTTGATTAATTTCAACAATTTTTAACCAAGATTAGATATAGAACTGTGAAACTATGCAATAATCTGTATATATATATATATATATATAGAAGCATTATAAAGTTTAATTAAATGATCTGGCTTATCAAATAGTGACGATGCACATGCTATTGACAGTCGAAAATTTAATGTAAACAAAGAACATTTAACATTCACTGTTGAATGTATTTATTTGACACTGATATATATAATATATATATATGTATATATATATTTAGTCCCTACATGTTGCTTCTATATATTAACTGTATCACATGTGTGTAAATTAAATAAAGAATCTGTACTACGTACAATAGTACTTAATATATGAATTATCATAGATACAATTATTCATATAGAAAAATTAAGTCCTGGGAAACATGGCTAAATATATTATGAAACTGAAGCTTGTCCTAATTTAATCAAATACATACATTGCTTCTTGATTTGTTGTAGGCTATGTTTCAAATTTTCAATCTCTATTTTATTCGGGGGAATATGAAGAAATAAACAATATTCTATTTTTTTAATTGATATAATTTCTTTTATTTTTTTAGACGTTTTTATTTTAAGTTTATTTTTCTTTAGTAAAAGATCGAATACCATATATAACATTTTATCACTGTAAATGTAGGCAACACACATATATATAGATAGATAGATAGATTTGGTTTGTGAATAACCATGCTTACGCGATGGCATAAAATATCGCATATACAAAATGCAGGGTTTTTTTTTTTAAAGATTTTTGGGTTATTAGGGTTTATGGTTTCGGATAATTTATCGATGAATCTTTGAGATAGAAAATCATATTGTGTCACCACAATATATAATGAGAGTTTTAGATAATACTTGTTTATGCCCAATATTACTAATTTAGATCCACATAATGGTCCAGAAATATTTTCTACCGCATGAGATTTTTTATCATAAAATGTTGTTGCATTGTATTGTAAATTATATATATATGACAAATATAGATATTATGTTTCATTTAGTTTATATTTAAGAAAATAATTTGCACTCATGTTACGGTCATATTTAAAGCTTAATCGTTACAATATACATTTTGAATTTTTGCAAGATAACCTTTATATATATGTATATATTACTTGGATTAATGTATAAGAAGTCACACTTAGGTATCCTTTAAAGTCCGTAAAAAGTAAAGTTCTTTTTTGTTGTAGAAAGTAAATTAAAAGTTTTATTTCTCGTGATTTTCACACTCTGGATTACAACCTTTACAACTTGTACATCAAACTCAATAATAATAATAATAAAATAATAGTTATCATTATCATTATTATTATTATTATTATTATAAATAAACACAAAAAATAGTAGGGCCCTACGTCGGCACAGACAAATGACAACTACTTAGCACAAAATATCAATTGTGTGTCATAAAACCTTTTATGTGGCTTAAAACTTGTCCACGTGTCACCCCATATTTGTCAATAATTAGATTTCCCCCCCTCCTCCCCCTCTTAAACTCATTTGACTTGGATATATTTCCTATTTCCTAGTCACCACTCTCATTTGAGAAGAGAAAATACTTAACAAATCAACAAAATCAAAAACTTAGATTAAAAAGAAAAAAGAAAAAATGGGAATAATCAAGATTCCGGCACGACTGAGTGTGGCGGCAAAGCCGTGCGACTACTGCAAGTCCGCCCCGGCACTGCTCTTCTGCCGCCAGGAGGGTGCCTTCATGTGCACAGCATGTGATGCAAAAGTCCACATCGTCAGCAAACACGCGCGCGTATGGATGTGTGAGGTCTGCGAACAGGCTCCAGCGTTTGTTACGTGCAAGGCGGATGCCGCATCGCTCTGTGTCGCGTGCGATCGAGATATCCACTCTGCGAACCCCTTGGCGAGCCGCCACGAGCGCGTACCTGTCGTTCCGTTCTACAACGCGCCGGAGGACTCAATGGCGGTGAAATCGATGGCGGCCGACATATTCGGCGCCTTGGGGGACGATCACGAGTACAAATTGAACACATGTATAGCTCATACTGACTACATTCATGATTCGCCTGGTTCGATTATTACAATTAAAGTTCAGTCAGATGGTGCCCTGGGGGACGATCATGGCTACAAATTGGACACGTGTGTAGGTCATACTGACTACATTCATGATTCGCCTGGTTCGATTATTACAACTAAAGTTCAGCCAGACGGTCAGGATTTGAAATCAATGGATTTCTTATTCACTGACTCGGAAAATTACCTCGATTTTGACAACTACCAAGTCCCGTCGTTGCAGGCTTTCAACGATAGCGTCGTTCCGGTTCAGTCGACAATCAAACCGCCGGTTCAGGCTCAACTAACTCACGATTACTCGCCGGAAAACCGGTTCGAGATCGATTTCACAAGATCCAACATCAGTTATTCCTACACAACTCCATCTCTCAGCCACAGTGTAATAATAAATTTCACAAATTTTCATAATTAAACTGTTAATTACAAACTAATTAAACTAATTATACATTAAATAATTTCAGGTGTCATCTTCTTCAATGGATGTGGGGGTGGTGCCAGATGGAAGCTCCCTTTCGGACATATCATACACTTTCCGGCGTAACATGAATCCGACCGTTGATTTGAATGGAAATCAAGGGTCACAAATCGTCGGGATGGATAGGGAAGCTAGGGTTTTACGGTACAAGGAGAAAAGAAAAAATCGAAAATTCGAAAAAACCATTCGCTACGCTTCTCGTAAAGCTTACGCAGAAACCCGACCCAGAATCAAAGGCCGGTTCGCCAAAAAACCCGAATCCGAACCGGATATGGACCGGATCTTCGCCGGCGTGGATGCTAGATACGGCGTCGTGCCGTCGTTTTGAGTCATACAAAGCTTAAAACCCGACCCGGAATCAAAGGCCGTTTCGCAAAAACCTGATTTCGAACCGGACATGGACAGGATCTCCGGTACGGCGGCGTTCAGTTGTGTAGTTGTAAGTGTCGTTATAAATAATTTAATGGAAGAAAATATTAATATTAATCCTTTTTTAATATATTTTAATTAATATCTGACTGTTGAAATTGAGGAAAAATTGTACTTGTACTATGTTGTAACTTTGTTTCTGTAATCTGAAAAGCTCTGCTACTTTTATTGAAGGCCTTTTCTGTAAGTTTGTTTGTTAGTCATTATTTATTTCATTAACTATTATAGTATTTAATTTTTTGTGTATTTACTATTATTTTATTGTGCATGATTATATTAAGTGGGATCTAAATCTGAAATGTGATTGGCTGAGGTGTCTTTTTCAATTCCAGAAATGATTTTATAAAGTTATTAACTTATTATGTGTTTTTTGACCGCTCCTATATTTGGTTTAGTTAAAAATAATATTTTTCTTTTATTTATTTCTTAGATTTCCAAATATATCCAAGAATATGGAATAGATAATTCTGCATTAGAATTTTTTTTGTTAAAAGATATATATATATATATATATATATATAATCTAAGATTTTCTTTAAGTTGGATCATTTATTTAAGGAGTTAAAGATGTGTAGAATATATGCTTCTTTGACTAAGATTAATTAATCCGATAGTATATGAACATAAATGTGACTAATCGCTTTAAATTCAACTGTATTTTAAATGAATGTTATTATTGTTGAAAAAAGTTATTAAATTAAATCCCATGCATGTATATCATAGAAACCAAATAAAATTATTAATATAATTTATTTATCTTTCAATAAATATCTAATTAACAAATGTTATAAATTAGATTGCGATGTATCGAAATGATCAGTACGCTTAACATTTTATCCCGGCTATATAACTAAAAATGAACGATTGTGTTAATGCCCTTAACCACGTTAAATGTATTAAAACAAATATTTTGTTTCATTATTCTCAAAATTTTAATTCCTAGTATCTCGAATTTAAATTTTGTGTAAAGAGAAACAATGTTAAACCATTAAGCACTAATACTAGCAATGCAAATGGAAGAAATTCTATAATAAATTGAATTTAGAGGAATCGATTTGTTATAAATTATTATATAATTAGCAGGTGTTTATTGTCATATTTAATAGACTATAATATATCGAGTATAATTGAACCTGATGTATCATAAAATTATATGAAAATAAGAACTTAATTTCTTCATAGGCATGCAAATGGATATCATTTCTTGGTACAATTTTTCTTGCATAAGATTTGCTTTGTCTTGTAGTAGTGAATTTCAAAGCTTAAAATCTAGGCAAACATTATTGTATCAATTTGATACTAAAGAGTTTTTTATTTTTCTCTCGCTATCTTACTTTCCCTATTTGAGAATTTATTTATACAACGTGTTGAAGAAGTTGTTTTAAGATAAAAGTTTGATTATGATGTATTTCAATATTCAATTTTTTTTATTCTCTTAAAATTCACCAAATCTCCTTAAATAAATATTTATTTATAATAAATATAATTTATTCGAGTTTGTGATTTTTTTTTTAATTTTTTTTTTTATTGTTAGCATATTTTGTCTATAATGGGCTGGAAAAGGTGGAAAAATGACAATAATAGTAGTGGGCCTTGTTACGAAATGTGGTCCCAAAGCACATGAAGTTCACGTGCGTAGAGCCCCAATGCCTTAGCGTGTTTGTGGGGCCCATAATCCAGCACTACTCTTGTTAGGCCGGCAGCCCAGTCAACTTCTTGGATCTTGTCCTAAATCTACCATTTTTATTATTATTATTATTATTATTATTATTATTTACAATCTACATTTTGTCCTATTATATATATAATATATATTTTAAACGATAAGATTTAGATTTCATTCAACTGAAAAAAAAAAAAAAACCAGTACTATTATATATTGATCGACTAGGAAAAACATGTTTGTTACCTAATTTATCAATGGATATTTCAATTTAAAGGGTGCTTGACGAGCTCAAAAGTTTTTTTTAAGATGTTTTGGAGTTTATAAATTTTATAAATTTATTTTAGTATTTTTTTTAAAATAACTTATAAAAACAGGAAAGATATTAAGTCTTATAAATTGTTTTTAAAATAATTAGCGCAATCCCAATTTCATGTAACATTATATTACATATGATACATTTTCAAAACATCTTATAAGATGTTTCGAGTAAGCTTTAGCTAACACTCTTGAACAAATCATTGTTTAACTGTAAAAAAATAAGTTACCGTTTCGTGACTTATTATTATAAGTTTATAACCACTTGACAACTTATTTTATTAAAAACAATTATCACACACTTGATAAAAAGCTTATAAACTATCAAACAGTTTATATATTGTGAGTTTTACGTCAGCACCTAATTTCGTTGTTGTATATCATTACCACAGTCAATTATTTCATTTAAAAATTGTTGTTATCTTACAAAGTTGATCAAATTATATTGTAATAATAAATCCATCAACAATTAATTTCCACTAAATCATACATCTATCATTTTATGTCTTATATAAAATTGGATGAAATGTATTTTACAGTATTTTAAAAAAAAATGTAATTTACTGTAATTTATCCTTTTATTATTAGTTAATAAAATATGCATGTATGATTTTTTGTATTTTATTTTATTTTTATTTTTTTTATTTTTTCAACTTAATTGCCGGATTTATGAGGGGACAGTTTCCCTCTATTTTAAGGCATCAAAAACGTGTATTTTTATCTGGAAATTAAGAAAGGAGATATTAGGAAATCAGATATGACAGTATAGTAAGTGCCAATTTAGCAAATTAATATCAACTTGTGTGGGCCAAATGACATTAAGTAAAAAGTTGAAGGACCACACTGATTTTTCATTTAATAACACACTTACTTTTATCCTTTTACTTTGAACTACACAAACATTTTAAATTTTTTTAGCAAATTGAAGTATAGTTAATATTAACATTTTGATCTTCTTTTAAGAATCAATTTTTATTTCACTTTCAATCGTTATATTCCAAAATATATAGGAAATTAATAAGTTTATTGATTTTGTTTTAAGAATTATAGTGCTTTTGAATGGGTTAAATAGTTGGTGCCATCTGTGGGAACATAACCAACACCTTCTTTGATTCAATAGTTAATAAAAAATAAATAAAATTTGATTAAGTATCCTAATGATTACCACAATGAAACAAATGTTCCTTGCATTAATTTATGTATTGCATTTGTGCATAAGCTACTCATTACTACATAATTAAACAATTAAAAACAAGTTTATCATGGTCCCAATTCCCAAAATTAGACTTGTATTAAAAAATCATATCAAGTATACAACATAAAAAATAAACATACAAAATTTAAAGAAATTCTATACCTTTTTGCCTCATCTCTTGTCCCCATAATCTTTATAATAATAATAAGATATTGCATTTTTTGTGTCAAGCACTGAAAATTGAATTAAGTTACTTGATACTCGATTCAAGATCGATCATTAAAAGCTCGATTCGATAATATACCAAATCAAGGTTGAACAATTTTTTATATTTGATGCATATTGAAACTTGACTCGAGCTCGACTTAATTAGTGAAAAATAGCAAAAACATGTACAAAATATTCGAGTTTGACTCGTGATCAGCTTGATTAAAGCTCGTTACAGCTCGGCTCGATGAACAATCAAAGCTACAAACGTCACAACTCTTGATACTTTGCCCCACATTTCATATTAGAGCGCTAAGTACCTTAAGCGAGTTGTCATGTGGCTATTCTCCATGTACGTAAATATTATCCATGAATACATACAAACTATCGAAAAAAATTCACCAAATAATATACACAACAAAGATTTAATTTAATTTGCTACTAAAATGTAAGCCAATATTGTTTATCTAAATCACAAAGTTCAAATTATTTATACATACCCTTCATCAACTTTTCTGAAATACATCAACTTAGGGATGATCCCATTTTGATGAAACTCGATACATTAATTTTTATTTTGTTTGGTGGGCGGCCAAAGATTGTGATCTTCAAAATATATATTATTGATGTCAAATTTTCTTTTGTCATTTTTAATTAAGATTAATTAATTAATTATATGCAATTAGTTAATTAGTTAGTACAACGTTTTCATATGGTATTTGTTAAAATAAAAATATTCAATACACCTTTTCTATAGTTGGTTTTTCATTAATGTAAAAAATATTGATGCAAAATCTACGAAATTAATTAATGAAAATAAATATTACCAAAACTTTTGGCTTTCGTTAATGTTTAGATGAGTTTTTGATATTCATAATAGTAAAATAATTCTAAATTTCTTCATTAATGTAGTACGATGAGATTTTTGACACGCATTATTTTGGACCCCGATGTCGGGTTTGATGAAACATGCAAATGTAATTCCATATTTTAATTCACATGTTTGATTTCTAGCGATAAATATTATAAAAATTGAGCCTTAGAAATTGAAATTAAATAAGTTACTAAATCTAATGAAATGAATTAAGCTTGCAACTGATTTCAATATATGTATTAGTGTAATTTCAAGTACATTTGAGGTATATAATGTCCGTTTTGTAGAAACTTCGACATAAACAAACGCGGAGCATCACTGTCATTTTCTTAATTTTGTAATACAAAAATATTGTAAAATGTAGTTTCTTAAATTTACATGATTAATATTATCATACAAATCGGTATTTCCGGTAATAAAAATAACAAATGCAATAATAAAAATGAATTCAGTTGCTTCGCCATTTAATTTGACTTAAATTTGTTAAAACAGTTTGATACGATGGGCGAACTAAGTGTAAAACAGTGAGAATTCTTTATATATATATATATATATATATCAGTATCTCTCAATTTGAAAATCCTAAGTTTAGTGGTAAAAATGTGATCCGTTTTATTAACCCTTTAATAGTTAAAGAGTCTTTCGATTTTAGTGATATTCTGATCAGAAACTTTATTTCTTAAAAGGATTTTAATAAATTAGGCCAATCTTGTGGCATTATATTCAATAATTATAATTCTCCTATGGACAAATTCAAAATTGCCTAGTTCCCAAAATTGAGAAAGAAAACAATACCATACAAGCCCAAAGTGTTCCAAACAGTGCATATTCTTACTCGTACAAAACCCTAAAATATGACAAGTCACAATTGTATAATAGTCCATATTAATGTCTATTTTGATGTCACAAGTTCTATATATAATTTTACTTCTATTCAAAATTTTCGACATTATTGATTATATATAGCTTTACGTTATGACGCACTTAAATTCATGCACTTATCTAAATGCAATGTTATCTCCATTTGTAGCCAGATGAATCAAATTACCTATAACGACTTGTTGCTTTCAAACCTTTTGAGCATCAATAATGGTGCAAATTTCATTTGTGCTTTAATTATGATTTTGTGATGACCTCAAAGCATTACAATATTGAAGGTTACTATCATTGAAACACAAAAAATAAATTCAGTCGAATTTAAAACCACGTTAAACGTGGAATGTAACTTTGATTGGCCCGACTATGATTTGGGGTCATATAATAAGATAAATTATGATCAATATTGCATAATATTACATAGGCAACTTGCTTGTTTCGTTACTTCTAGTTATATGAGCGATTAGGGTTTGGACCCGCTTATAATACGCGTTTTTAATCATTTTTTTACTAATATTTGGATTTGATTTTACTCTAAACAGTATCTAATTAAAAAGATGATCCACAAAAAATCATTTCGATAAGCATTTTATGCGGATTTTAATAATTGTTCGACTTTGATAATTGATCGATTTTTAGGGTTTTATCAAAGTTTATGTAGGGCATGAGTGAGGAAAGTTGATGGGCTTGAGTAGTAGCTCTCAAATGTGCATTATTGAGGGAATGTTTGACATTTATTTGTATTGGATGTTGCTGTAATAAGATTTCAACCATATATAGCCTTCTTACAAGTGTTCATGTTCATGGTGCTTTTGGTGTTTTTCTATAAACTAAAATTTGGCCACAATTAAATAGCATTATCAATTTGATGTTCTTTAACATTTTTCTCAAGATATCTTAATTAATATGTAACAAGTTCTAATGATAACTTAAATGTATACATAAAATATGGTTGATAATGGTAATCTTCTACTAATTATATAGAGAAAATATTAGTCATGTAATTATGGGATTGGGAGAATTGAACCTATGACTTGTGTCACTTGCAAAATTGGTCTTCTAACTACTAAAAATTGGTGAAATTTGTCCTTAATTCAAGAATTTTAAGTTTTTCAATTTTTCTTAAGAGGGATGATTTTAATTAGAGAAAATTGTGGTTTCATTAAATGTATTTTATAGATCAATTTTTATAGACCTAGTAAGTATATATTTACCATATGATCTCATATGGTTGATGAACCCTTTATTGTAATTTAATAGTTTTGTGCATGCTACTACTGTACAATACAATATCACGACATATAGACTTCTTAAAAAAAAAAAAAAAAAAGCGGGTATATACAGAGATAGAATAAGAAATTCTATCTCACTTTCGTAACAATGATTCTAGTACATTTAGAACCATTGAAATACATGAGATGAGTAGTAAAAAAAACGTCCCATATATTTCAATGACGCTAGATTAATGGATTGCTATATTGGAGAAGATGGGTAGTATTTTTTTCGAAGAAATTTAGCTTATATATGTGAAAGGTCAAAGTTTTTTTTTTCTTTAAGTGAATTGTTCTAGTTAGAACCGAATCGAGAGAGTTCAAATACATAAAAAATAAGGAGATATTAAATAACAATGATATTCAAAGTTGAAATAATGAAGTAATTTACCCCCACTCAAAACAGACAATGCATGCTGTTGTGTAATACACTAGCTAGATACCAATTTCATGGCTCAAGTGCTTATGATGATGTTGCGAAAATTACATTTTTTGTTTCATAATTTAGTTTTAATTTAATTTTGATTTCTTATATTTAATTTTATAACTTTTAAAATATGATCATGTTTAATTTTAAATCTCTTGCCAATTTTCATTCAAAGTTAATAATCAACTTTGCTGGCCAACATTTTTACCGGATTTTTAGGGAAGATATAGTGTGCATAAATACATGTGATGTTGAATAAAAATATCATGATTTTGAATAAAATTCGTGTTTGAATATTGTATTAGTGAATATTTCTTCAAAAATAAAATCAATCAAAGTGTAGACTAATAGAGTTGATTGGAAGAAAATTTTAAAATAACACAATGTTTGTATCTAGGGAATAGTCGCTTCAAAGAGATTTCTCCCTAGATACATCTATTCAATAAAATTGTGAATTTCTATCAAATATATGAATTGTGTTACAGATTTAAAACCTATTTTCCTCTTAATTAAAAAAAGACGAAAAAAATCCAATAGATTTAAAATTTCTTTTTTGATAAATCAATTGCAAAATATTTTTCTAGAATGCCCAATATCTGTTTTACATCTTCGAGGTGAAAATGTTCAATTTTCATAAGATCTTCTTGACTCTTATTCAAAAGGTCTAATAATGTATCTATATTGGACATTGTGGGCAGAATCGATAGTTTTTTTTTAGTTCGGAAAATAAAAATAGAACAAGAAAAAGGATAATATCAGTTACCACTAAATTATGATAATATGAGCAATCTGGCCAAAATCAAATTTGGGTTAAATTACGAGATAAAAAAATGCAATTTTTTCCTATATATATAATTTATATAGTTATATTGCCTTATGTATCTGTCCAAGACATTGTAGTTTCTTTTAAGAACAACATTTATATTTGTTCACCAGTTGCCTCACCTTTGAAAAACACTAGCCCTAAATCTTTTTTGTAGATCAGCTAATATGAGTATTGATAATAATTGGATATACATGCAATTATACAAATTACCTAGATACTCGTTTCTCCTAATTTTTCAGAATTTCAATAATTAACAATTTTTCAAACTGAATTAAATTAATTTGGTCTTTTATATGAAAAATTTAATCATTGATATTTTTATGAAAACCTTTTATTGGATATTTTAATATTAAATAATGGTATTTTATTTGTTTTTTTTTGGAGTTATTCATGTTCATTAAGTTACAATTATATGCTTTCCAAAACATACCAAAAATTAAAAATGCTCATAAATGAAAAAAATTATGGATATCAAATTAAATGTATTTATTACTTGCAATTTTTATCACATTTCAAATAAATGAAAAAACAGTGAACTATCGAAACTATAATCGATAGTATATAAGATTTTTCCTTAAAAAAAAATTATATAAAAGTACACTAAGTATGAAAATCACTTTCTTGAATCAAAGATTATTGTATTTAACCTAAAGTGCCCAATTTCATCAAGAAATTAAAACATGAACTAAATTTACAACAATATGCAAAGTTTGTAAAATTCAAGATTAAAGTTCATTATTGCATTTGAAGAGTAAAAGAAGAAAAATTGATATTTAAAACATAAAATACGGTTTGATGCATATTATATTTTAAGTCTGCAATTAATTATTAAAACTTAGAGTTATCTCGCTTTAAACTTGGAAATGATAATTAAGAACAATCATATATATAAAAAAAAACTAAAATACTCTCAGAATATTGCAAATAAAAAAGGTTAAAATATATAATATATTCCAATTTCTCCTCCCAAAATTATTTACATTTCCGCTAATTCACATATTTTGTAATATCCAAAAAATATATATATATACACATATATACATACATATATATATATATATATATCAATTGACCTGATCTACAGCTTCACTATCCATCTTCTTCTCTTCAAAATCTTCTTCTTCTAGCATAGAATTTTCACTACTACTTGTACTGCATGAACTCTTACTACCAAACGATGAATTTCTACTAGACATTGGTGTGGCCAAGAATGTTGGCTTTTGTTGCCCAGCCATGATCACCAAGAACTTCTCTTCCATCACCGGCGCCGCCGTCTTAGCGCCGCCGTCTTCAGCCTCGCGGCCGGCCTCAAGGTCCCTTTCGCCACCGCCCCGGTTTTCGAGATAACCGGAGAGTTTCCAGTATGAACATGCCAGGATCAACAGAGCAAAGGCGATGAGGCCTAGCATGGCGGCCAGTCCGCCGAAGAGGTACGGCACCGGCGAGTGCCACGGCGATTGCGGCGCCGCGGACGGTGGCGCTGATGATGATGCATCATAGGTGGCCATTTTGTGTGGCTTGAATAAATGTTGAAATTTTTTAGCTTGGTATTGTTTGGTTGTGTTGAGGAATGTGAAGAGAATGGAAGTCTACGGCGGAGGTGCGGTGGGGCACGGTGGTTGTAGCGGCGGCGGCGGTGGTGAAGTAAGTGGGAGGATAAACGTGTAGATGTGGCCATTTATAGAGGGGGGAAATGAGGGGTAGTCTAATAGAATCATACATTAAAAATAAATTATATTTAATTATATTTTGTGTATTTTATTTTGAATTATGCATTTAGGGCCATATAGCACACATGGACATATAGCAAAAAAAATTGAAATTATTTCTATCATATGGACATTAGAAGTTTGATTTTAATATACCGATCCATTAAAATTTTTATAAAACTCTTTATGGTATATATTATATATGTGAACCTAAAAATTTTTATGTCACATGTATGCAGTGAATAATACACTGAATTTATTGAACTGTTTATATTTTTTAAATATTTTATAGGAGAAGAGGATTGGGTTTTGGATTTGAAATAAAATTCTTTTATTGGTGAATTATGTCATCATTTGCAAGAAAATGAAAAGTGGGGGCACCAAATGTTGGTGCTATCTGAATAATATGACCAAAATATATAGTGGAAGCAGTTGTGAGTTGATAGGATTATGTCATCATTTTTATGATTGTTCATTATTAGATATGTTTATGGGAAATTTGGCTCTAGTGGTTTGGAAATTAAGTTAATTTGATATATTTTAGATGTAAATTTTAGTTCGAACTTAGTTTTGTATGATTTGTAATTAATGATATGACACTTATTAATAAATATAATTTCCTCACTTCATAATTTATGTTTATATTTGACTAGACTAAATTTAAAAAAATTCTTTATATATCAATGTTTGATGATCGAAGTACTAACAAATAAATGAACTAAAATACTTTAATCTTTTTGCCGCATGTACGAAATATGACGATCAAATGTTTTTGTGTATGTCATATTGAAACCAACATCGATTTGATGCGATTTTAATCGCAGTTCGTAAAAATTGTCATTGATGTGATTGGCTCGCGTAAAAGGTTGCTATAAGTACATTCATATTGCAAATTATCTATTCTTAGAATACTTGAAAAATGATTTTTTTTAATATTCTTTGGAGCTTCTAACACAATTATCTCGAATTTTTTACTGTAACGACTGAAATTACCCTAAATAAATTTCATTTTAATTCTCTTTGTCAACTCGAAGATCTCAAGATCTTTGTTGATAACTATTCAAGGAATTTTGTAATAATATTCTTGAATTGCAAAGTAATTTATAAAAATGGATCATTGATAAATTCTATTACGAAATATCGATACTAAAAAAAAATTCCATGGAAAATTGGCAAAGTAATTTCTTCTTATAGATTGTTATTTGACACATTTATGTACACGTATAGTTTGAGTGAGAAATGGAGCAATAAAAATGTCTTGAAGAGATATTAATTCATTAATTATTTTAAGAATTAATAGAATGAGTGCAATGAAATATTTAGCTTGAATGTTGGTAATAAACGAGAATTTTCTATGAAATATATAAACTTTGCCATGTAAAACTACACATAAAATTTAAAATCAAATAATATATGTCATAATTAGATCATCCGGATATGTAGGATTCAAATATTAAATCATGCTCTATTGCACCATAGTTAACCAAAGATGCAATAGGCAATAATTGTTTTAACTTTATAATGCATTGGATAAAATTGCTTTTCTTTATATAAATTTTATAGTTTATTGGGTTATAATTGCTTATTTTTCTAATGAATTTTATAGTACAATGGGTTATAATATGTCAATTTATTATTATTGATCACAAACCCCATGATGGTCAAAATCATCTCATTTATGTACGTAAAGTTGTTATTTCTTTTCTTAAAAGAAAAATAACAAAATGGTGGTTTAATTTATTGCCTGAGGCAACAAAAAATCTGAGGTTGTCATTTTATGACATAACACGTAACAAATTAATATCTCTATTCATGAGTTATTTTCAAACTTTACGTTATTTTCTTTCATTTTTAGTGTATTTTTAATTAGTCTTTCATTTTTGTTTTCTTCTTAACTTTTTTTTTCTTTCTTATCCATGGAGTTTCAATTTTTTATTCTTGAAATTATGAGTTTGTATATCTATTTCTTTTTATTCTCGAAACGTTTACTTTATTGAAAAGAATTCGTTACTAGATGTCAAGTGACGAAATAAGGAATATCATAACTAGCTATATACATTGAGTGACTAGTTCACAAATTTATTAAAATTAAGATAATATGATTATGGAGTCTGATTAAAAAAAAATCGAGAACAAAATAGTCAAAAGGCTAGAGATCGAGGTACCATAGTTTTGGACTGGATTTAGACAGATTGATTGTGCTATTTTCACACGTATATTTATATATATTCGCATATATAATTTAATAGATTTAACGTATATTTATATCATAAAATACAAAATTAAAATAAAACATACAAAGTGCTTTCGATACGTAAAATCCATGAAATTGTTTAACCTATTCAGTGCACAACCAAATCTTATTATATTAATTGATAAAAATGACTTCTAGCAAATGACCAATTTAGGTGGTTAAAATAAGCCAAGTATTACAGGTGAAGTGACACATAAATCAAAACCGAATCCCACTTATGGAATATTAAAATAATTGAAGTATAAACATGATGTATAAGTTTAGTATAATATTAATTAAAATCATTTAAAATTATTTTGTGGTTATATAGTCATCAAAAAAATACCTTTAATATAGATAGTGCCAAATCGATAATGATCCCGTGAGTGAAATTATGGTCTTTTGTGTCACGAAAGACAGGTTTATATTTTACACAACAGATTGAAAAATAAAAAAAAAATTGTGTATGTGTATTTTTATACTATATATATCGACCAGAAATAGTTATTAAGACTTGATCATTTGGTGTAATATATATAATTATATTTGTTTTCAGGATTATAACTTATTTTCTAGTATGTAGATGTGACTTATAGTGTAAAGTCAGGAAATATATTCCAATTAATTCATTTAGCAAATGAAAATAACAATAATAATTAACGTAACTAACCCTACTAGCTAGCCTTGCAACTACTCATAATTCATAAATGTGACGAATGAAATGGATAACGAAGAATAATTTGAATCTCAATTAATTAATCCATAATTAAAAAAATATTACGTATATCCACTTATTTGTGGATAGTATCTACTTTTTATAAAGAAAATCCGAGTGGATTTTCCACTAACTTGATTATCTTAATTAAGTGATAATTAAGTGGGTTACCACCAATAATTATATGCTTTTGGGCTGTTTTCATTTTCCCTAGTATCTATCATTACAATTTATAATTATTGTAAGCACTATCATTATATTATAATCACATGAAACTTCTGCAAGAATGCAAGTGTTGATTGTATTTTTTCATCTTAATTTGGAATATAAATATTAAAGATTAGGCTCCCTCAAATTTATATTGAATATTAAGGGTTTAATGAATTTTAGATAATCAAGTTGAATTTTAGTATAAGCCACAGATTAAAAAATCTTATAGATGATATATATGTAAAAACATATTCTCAACTTTAATGGTAAAAATTATTTTATGTAGCGTAATTAATTAATTAGGATGGTCATCTTAAAATAATAAAATTAAGTAGGATGATCATCTTAAAAATATTAATTAATTAGTATCAATTAACTAATAGTTCCAATTAAGTATCAATTATTTTTTTTCCTTTTCTAAAGTATCAATTAAGTATAAAGGAGAATAGGATTTAATATATAGTGGAGAATGCAGTATACAACTCAATGGGATTATGTTGGAATCTTTTGGCACAAGTGCAATTACTAATAAGTCCCACAAGGTGATAAGATTGGAACAAAATATGATAAATTAATAGATTTTAGTATCTTTAAAGAGAATGATTGGAAGAATATTCATAATTATGTTTTTTTAGCTTAATCACAATAATTTAAATTTATTTCTTTTTTAAAGTTGTTTTGCAGAGCCTATATAAACTAAGGCTTCAATCTTACTTAGATACATTAGAATGGATTGACTAAAATCTTAATAATTCAATCTTAGATTATTAGTTTTAGTTATATTAGATAGTTAGTTCTAATAGACTAATTAAATATCTATAACTTGAGACCATTTTAACCATGATTTCTTAGTTGTGTTTATACTAAGTTGTAGTATTTGACAATGTTTACATGTGTTAGACATAAATTTTTATTCTTTCAAACATTTTCTCATAACAATATACAGGCATGAAAATTGTAAAATTTGTCATCTAAATTGCCACAATTTGATTTTAGTCCTATATATTGATAAGATATTTATTAGATGTGGTAAACATGAATTATACAAGTCCAATCAAATGCATTTATTGTAACTAATTCTTTTCTAAATTAAAATAAATTAAGATAAATGGTAAATGGTAAACAATAATCAGTGGTGTATAACATTCAATATTCGTTTAGGTGTTATATTCAATTCAGTGCTCGTTTTTTATTTAGCTTTTGCGAATATCAAGTCTTTTCTTGTCATTTTATTTAGCAGAAGATACCTTGATATTGAATTTATTCCGTATAATACATGATTATATTTTCCTCCTAGAAAAAACAGATTTTGTTCGAAATTTACTAAGTTGAAGATGTCGAACCCATATAGACTCAATTTAGCAAAAATAAATGAATGCTAGTTTGAAGTAATAAGATGACTTGTATCTAAAAACAAAGAATAATTAAAGTAATATAAATATGCAAAAACATAAACAAATCCATAAGAGCATCTCCAAACAGAATAGTGGTTTTTACACCAATTGCACCAATTTGGCACAGCTACAGTAAATTCACTCCAACCCAAAATATTATTCCCTCCACCAAAAAAAGAATCTTATAGAATATTATATTTTTTCCATCTTTTTTATAATATTACAATCTATCACAAATAAAGCCCAAAACTTTTACGTATTGTACATTTTCACCCAAAAAATATACTTTGTTAATAAAATTCACAAAAATAATAATAAATTTATTATTAAATAATTAAAAATTATATTAAGTGCGTTTGATATTTCAAAAAATTAATTAATAATTATATAAATTATTTAATAAATTAACAAATTACTAAAGTTGAACTTTATTAATTGATTAAAAAAATTCATTACTTAAAGATAAGTTTTAGTATATTTTTTATTTAAAAATAAAGTATAAAATTTCTATTTTATTCTTGTTGAATTAATATAATTTATATGATTTATTTATTACAAATTAAGTTTTTATTGACTAAATTGAAAGCAATTTAAACTAATTAATAATAAAATATACATTTTATATAAGTTAGAATATAAATATTTAATTATGATTTAATTATAAACTCAAATTAATGCATAATTGAATAAAATATAATTAATGGGCTATATTATAACTAATTAAACTTATAAGGGCTAAATTACAAACAACTCAAACTTTATAAATTAAAAAGGGACTAAAATAAAAACAAACAAAGAAAAGAAGGTCTAAATTGAAAACCATAATAAATTGCCAAAAAAGAAAAAAATAGATCTACGCCACTTTTGTTGTAGCTTTTGGCGCTGGATTGTCTCAATCCATCTCCACCCACACTTAAATAGCGTAGGTTGGAGATGGCCTAAAAAACATGAAGAACCATGACCTTTTGTATGAACTAGAAGAAAACAAAATGCATTTCTGTATCTGGTTTAGTTCCACAAAACCATGATATCCATATATATATATATATATATATATATATTATTTGAAAAAAAATTAAAATTCTGAAAAATTAGCATGTTGCTATAATATAATAGTAAGATATATATATATATATATATATATATATATATATTACACCAATACATATCCAATACACAATTTACGCTTCAAAAATGGTAAACACAAAGCCGAAAAACGGATATATGTATATATATCTACAACAACTTGATACAGAGATTCGTCACAGCAAGAAATATAATTTACCAGAAAAAGAACAAAATGAGGTAGTAGTCGAGAGATTATTCGGCCCTAACCATAACGGACTGATGTGGGACCCGCTTAATTTCGACAAACGTTGAAAACTCCTTATCGATGGGTTGTTTCCATGGTTCACCATCCATTTGCAAATAAGCCTTATTCCATTCACCTCCTCTAAGCTCAAACCGAATATTTGAAGCCTAATATCAAACAAAAACGAAGAGTATATATAGTAAACCGGTGTATAATGAAAATATGTTTACGTAAAATAAAACTGTAAGTTACATAGATATTTCCGCAATGATACGTTAATTAGAAGAAAAAAATATATACACCTCGAGATTTGAGAATTTATCATAAGTTGCAATGTCAACAAAAGCAACTTTAGTTTTATTGTTGTCCCATCTATTAAGTAGGCTTGTTAATGAGCGGGATTGCCCACCCGTTTAATAGAAAACGGACCTAACATGTCGGGTCCGAGACCTAGACCCGACCCAGACCCGATAACACTAGGTAGTTTGGGTCCGCGTCTGGTTCGGGTACAATTTTTACCAACGGGTATTTTACCCGAAAAATACCCGAACATAACCCGTTGAAAATACCCAAACATTACCCAAATTTTACCCGTTAAAAATACCTGCGGGTCTATACCCGTGGCCATTTACCCGACGCGGACCCAACCCGAAACGTACCCAACCCGTCGGGTCTAACTCTTTTTTGACCACCCGTCGGGTATGCGATCAGGTCCGGTAAAATATTTTTTTGTGGGTATTTCATGGATGTGGTTTGGGTCTAGGTATTCCCCCCTTGACACCCCTACTATCAAGGAATGTCTTAATAATTGACAAATTCTCAGTAAACAAGTGGTAATTACTAATTAAGTAGAGAAAGTTCGAATGTAATATCCTTAAATAAAATAGATATACAATGAAAACTGTTATATGTTAAATGATAAGGTAAATAACATAAACACCCCGAGAATCTAATTATCAAAAACACATGAGTTTTAGAACTTATCGTAACTTTCCCGATGAGTAATTCTCGCCCCTATAAGTAAAAAAACATATTTTATTCTCATGCTAGCGAGATTTAATACGGAATGTCTTGATAATTTACAAAGCGGCAAATTGTGGTAATTAGTAAATACTAACTCACAGAGTATGGCTGAAAATTGAACCAAGCTACTCGATACTCGACTCGAGTTCGATCGCTAAAAGCTCGGTTCGATAATTTACCAAACCAAGCTTGAACAACTTTTTGGGTTCGATAACTTTTGAAGCTCGACTCGAGCTCCGCTCGAATAACAAAAACATGTACAAAATATTCAAACTACTCGAGCCCGACTCGTGATCAGCTCGATTAAAGCTCGTTTGAGCTCAGCCCGATGAACAATCAGACCAAGCTCAAACACAATTTTCAAAGCTCGATTGTAATTCAAACAAACTTGAATAGCTATGCATTCGGCTCAACTCGACTCATTTTCACCCTTATAACTAACGGGGTGTGCATATAATATCCGTAAATGAAATAGTCAGTAAAGTACCTGTGCTATGTGTTTTGCGGATATTAGCTCGGCCATAACCATTGAAGCATGCCAACCTTGTTTTAGACCAAAGATTTCAATGTAGCCATCATCCGCGTGGGCTTCAACAAATCCTCTCTACGAAAACAAACCGATAAACAAAATTCATATTATCTTATGAAGCATATATTAACTGATGTTAAGATTTAATTTATTTAATAATTTTAAGTTATATGATGTGATGAATTTCAATACCTTCTCTAGATAATCTGGTTTCAAATTGCCCCATGGTTTTCTTCCACTTCCATAGCTTGGAAGATTTAGAACAACAATGGATCTCACACTGGATATTTCATAATATTTTAGGTCAGTTGAAAAATATATCATCAAATCTTTTTAAAAAATCCAAAAAACAAGGAATGTGTTAAGAGAAAATTGTATGAGTGGGTGTTATTACACTTGATTTACCGAGAATAATAAGAATTGCACGAAAGATATAATCATATAATTAAGAAGATGAAATCAACCTCGATGGGACGGGGATTTGCTCCCACTTTGAACGATTAACCCTTTTAACGTATATCCTCAAGATGTTCTTCAAAGACCTGCAAAATATGAAAATGTATATCCAGACTATTATTATTCACTGTAAGAACTAAAGAAATATTCTCGGGCTAAATACATTTGATGTTCATCATAACAACATTAAATTTAACATTCATGCAATATCAAGATCTCAGAAATCAAACATGTATTGTAAGTTAGCATTTCACTAATGATCCATAATTTGTGCAAAATTGCAAATAATGGATATCAGATAGTTAACTAGTAATAAGAAAATCAATAATTTGATAAAGTATGAAATAAAAATGTACCTTAAACTTGGATCGCTAGCGCATGGTGTGAAGAACCAGCCTTGTGTGCAACTATACCCTGAATAGATCATCTACATTAGAAAAGCAGTAGTTAGTGTATTTCAAATGAAGTATAAGATCTTTGCACATAAGTAGTAATAGTTGTTTCAATAGTACCAAGATGATGCACGAATGGGTGTTCACAAGTCGAGCTCGAGCCGAGCTGAGCCAAAAATTCGAGCTCGAGCTCGACGAGCTGCAGGAAAGTGAGCTCGAGCTCGTTCGAACTCGAGCCAGACTCGAGCTGAGTCAAGCTCAAAAAAATAAAATTTTAAATAAAATAATAATTTTTTTTATAAAAAATATTTTTTTTCGAAAAAATATATTATTAATTTTATATTTATTCAGATATTATTAAATATAGTTATAATTAATGTCAAAAATATTATTATTTATACATATATTATTATAATATATCATATTACATAAAAAATTTAATAAATATTTATTTTATATATATATTAATTAAAAAAAATTATTCCGGCTCGCGAGCCTGGCGAACAGGCATTTTTAGGCTCGAGCTCGGCTCGATTGAAAAGCTCAGCTCGATAAGCTCGACTCGAGCTCAAATTTTTTCGAGCTCGAATCGAGCTATTTTTGAGCCGGCTCGCCGAGCTCGTGAGGCGGCTCGACTCGCGAACACCCCTATGCACGATAATCGAATATGATAATGCTCCGTTTGGTTTGAGGGTTTTGATGGGACAAAAAAATCTAAGGAAATGGAAAACAAATCCAAGAAATACGAAATCTCAAACTTGTTTGATTAATATGGATAACAATTGAGAAGAGGGTGATTTTGTTGGAGTTGAATAATGACCAAGTAAATTTAGATTATATCATCACGTCTTATCAAATTCAACCATAATATTTCATTTAGAAGCAAATTTACCAAAACACAGATATTTTTCATTGCAGATTTGAAAGAATAATTTGCACCTTGTTTGAGATTGGACCCTGAGCAAGGTAAGGTTTTTTATTGCGTAAATGGTGAAAACCATAAGCGACTCGAGCATCCATTCCTACATCAACATTAAATAATACACTTTAACCCACAAAAATATAAACATATCAAAACCGAAAGAAGTTAATTTTAAATTTCAAACCTATGCTGAAATAATTATAAAAGACTCCTTGATAGCAGGCAACCTTCTCTGGCAAATCCCCTTCTATTTCCAGTTCCTGCATTATGAACAAAAATTTTCAAATACACAAACAGAGCAAAATCAGTTAACTTTAATCAGCAGATAGTGAATGTGATAAGTGACGAACTTTATTTGAGTTAAATTTCAAAATATTTTTCATAAAATAGTGTAATTTGAGCAACTATATATGTTGGCCAAATTTAGTTCGAGGTAGTGTTTTCTCAATAACATCTTTTTTATACTGAAAAATCAGGTAACAATCAATAAAAAGCATAAGTTTAACTGTTCAAGAATTTAAAAAAAAAAAAAAAGAATTCAAAAAGTAAATTATTTTCAGCGACAAACCTGATCAAGAGGGGTTTCGTCCGTTGGCTTCAGAGAATAAGGTGTCTCCAATTCTTCACCAGCAGGCATTGATATTAAGACATGCCAACTGCAGATTAAAGGTGTGTTTGGTAAATCGCTTATTAAATGGATTTCTAGAAAACGAAAAACAATAACATAACAACTAAGTAGAGAAGACAATTTTACTGTAGAACAAACATGTCTCCTAGAGAACTATTTACAATGTTATATACAAACAAGCTGAAAATCAAGAACTAGTTACAACATTAAAAACAGAGAAAGTTCGGGACGTACAATAGCAGGGTAATATCCATTTCATCAAATTCAACGAATTCCTATGTCCACAAACTATGATCGTAAATCAGCATTATATTACGTCAAGCTAAGTTGATAGTGCAATCCCTTTTCATGGCAATGAAAATTCTTTCACAATAAAAACCTATATCGACTCATCATCGAACATTACCCATAACGTAAATTAAAAGACATTAAACGCCCTCCAGTTGTATTTTTGGTACACAAAGAATTTGGTCATCACATGAATTCTACTAGGATGTGTTTGGATCAAGTGATTTGGATATGGGGAGGGGATTTGGAGGAAGGATTTGAAATGACACTAAAATGGAGTCATTTGAAATCCACCATAGTTATGGAGAAAATAGCTCAAAGTGAATGCCAAGGGATTTGAAATCCATTATAATTTGGATACATCCACACAAACTTAGGGTGTGTTTGGATTGAGTGATTTGGATTTGGAGAAGGAATTTGGAGGAAGGATTTGAAATGATACAAAAATTGGAGTAATTTGAAATCCACCATAATTGTGAAGAAAACAGCTCAAAATGAATACCAATGATTTGAAATCCATCATAACATGAATTCATCCAAACAATCTTAAATGGATTTTTCGATGAATTTGAAATACATAGTTTTCAAATCCTTCAATCCAAAAACACAATTAGGGTGCGTTTGGATCGATGAATTTGAAATCCATGGATTTCAAATCCATCGACAAATTCATTTAAGTTCGTTTGGATGATGATGGATTTCAAATCCCTCGTCATTCATTTTGAGCTCTTTTCTCCACAATTACGGTGGATTTCAAATGACACCATTTTAGGTGTCATTTGAAATCCTTCCTCCAAATCCACTCCTCAAATCCAAATCCATCGATCCAAACGCACCGTTAATGAATTTGTCGACGGATTTCATATTCATAGATTTCAAATCCTTCAATCCAAACACACCACTACAGAATAGCAAAAAAGCAAATCTTTTTGCATACATTTTCTTTTCACCAACCTCTTCACTACTAAACTTAACAACATGATCTACAAACATCATTCAAATGTAATAAAACAAAACCCCGCACCTGTCCAAACGAGCAGTAGGACTGCGAACAACCTTATCAAGAGTTCTTTTAACACCTGATCTCCAATTAAACGGGAACGACCCACCCTGAAAATAAAATAAAAAATTAAATTTCATCTCAAAACATGCTTACGTAATAACGAACATTCGAACATGATGTAATAAAATTTTGCATACCCAACCAAAACTCCTCGACAAATCATTTCCTGTTCCAAGTGGAATAATTGCAGTTGGTGGAACTGGCAATCGCCCTTCTTTATTAAGCTCCCCGAGACACCCGAGAACCCATCCCACAGTACCATCACCACCAGCCACCTGTCGAAAAACGGGATATTTGATGTTTTCAATGTTCATGTACCAACAATTACAGTAGAAACTCTATAAATTTATACTCATGGGACCACCAAAATTTATTAATTAAAAGAGTTATTAATTAATCAATAAATTAATAATTATTAGTTTATATATTAATTAATATTTTATTAATTTATACTGAAATACTTAATTTACAAGCACCTTTACCTTTCAAATTTCCACTTAATTATTGTACAATTCATGTACATATATCAAATGAAGGGCCTAATTTGAAAGAACCCTTCAATCTTCCACCTTAAGGAAAACAACACCAGAAGCTTTTACAATAATAAGGAAAATTAGAGATGAAATTAAAGGTGAAACTGATTTCAACAAAAAAACAAAAGACAATTGAGTCATTTTTCAAGAAATCTTCATAAATCTTCATAAATAAAAGAAATCATGTAATAATAGTATATAAGAAATTATTAATTTATATTTTATATGGGATCTGTAGAAATTATAAAAAATGTATTATTTTTTAATTTTAGCGAATTATTAATTTAGCACCCTATCCCCGAGTCGGGACTGGCCAAAAATATTATCTTATGGAATTTATTAAATAATCGAGTATTAATTCATCGAGTTTCTACTGTATATGAAGTTTTGTTAGCCTGATATGTAATGTACCACAATCCTTAGTTTTTCACGAGTCTCTTTCGCACAGTTGTCCCCAAGACAAGCAAAACTCTCGAGACAACGTAATCCATACTCGACAAATTCATGAGGCTTTACAACCGAAAGATCGAAAACCTGGTACCATGTAAGAGAAAGATAAGTTACAGTACTAATTTTTATGCTAGTAAAGTTTGAGAAACAAGTATTTGCACAGCATAAGCAAGAGAATACATATTAGAAGAGAATGTCAATTTTTAAATATGGCTATAATAGATCCTTTAAAAATGTTGATACACTACAAATTCAAAGTGTAATATTATATGAATATTGTTTTAACAACTCAAATAAAATGCCTGTAACTTGGACTGATAGAAATAGTCGAATTAACAGGTAAATAGCAACAACAGATTACTGATGAGGGTAGTATGAATTAAGTACCTTAAATTATGCTTGCAAGATCAAGATAATACAACCATATTAGAGTAAAATCACATTAATATAATATAAAGCTCCAGATGTAAGATACCAAGTTCAGCATATTACATCATTATGTATTGTTGTTGGCCTACTAAAATTTAAACCTTAAAATCACTTCACCAAATAATAATATTAAACAATACCAACAATCAATCTATTGCTCCATATTCACTCAAGGCACAAAAGTTTCAGCTAATATTCTAGGTAATATGTTTTTTTGTTTCTACCAATATCAAAGTGATTTACTTCATCATAATTAAATGAAAAAAATTCAAAAAAAAAAGTAGGAAACTGCAAGTTACTATATTCATATATATTATATATTTTGTTTTAACTATAAATGAATGGGAAATTTTTTAATTATGGACCACAAAAAACTTAGATAAGAGAAAAATTGTGACAAACTAGAATTGAATTGAGGATGGATTCATATATTAAGTAGTTTTCAAAGAGCTCTTTTGATAAAAAAATTTAGTAAGGAAAATGATAATAGTATATCTAAGCAACTGCCAAAAAACCATTTTTGAGTAACAAAGCTCCAAAATTAATACAGGTAGATAAAGTGCCAAAAATTTCAACTTTAAGATATAAAAATTAAATAACCCATAAGAATATAAGGACTGCCATACCACTAATATTCCCTAATTTGAAAATTAGAATAAAAACACATATGAAAGAAATAATCAATTATAAAAAAACAAAAAAAGAAACACATATTTACATTTCCATTTACTTTTAATATTCCCACTCACATATATAATTACCCAAACCCAACGTCAACATACGTATCCGTACAATGTACGTATAATTATACGTATTCGTACCTGTTCTTCGCCCATGAGTTCCTGCAATCGAGCCTTCAATTCCGGCCCGTGCCTCCCACCGCTCTTCGAATTCACAAACACCACCAGCGGCAGCTCCGCGGGCTCCGCCGGCTCGGCATCGTCGGCGTGAGCCGACTCGTAAAGCTGCACCACGGCGGCGGCTCCGACGTCCTTCGCTTGGATCGCTTCCCTCATCGATAGCCTGATGTACTCGGGACATGTGATCCTTCGTCGGAGCTCCTCGCGATGGATACGCACGCCGGAAAGGGTGATGCCGCGCAAGGAGCCGAATATGGAGGCTCGAGCCGAGCCGGAGCCGGAGCCGCCGCGGATTGGCGGGTCTGTGGTTCCCATTCCGAAGAGAGTGGGAATTTTTGCGGTGTCTTGGGAAAGTTTAGTGATACAAATTTGATTTTGAAGGGGTGCGGGTGGTTTTATGTGGAAGGGTGAATAATTACATGCACGGTCCCTTTATTTAGTATTATTTACATAAACTCCCTTATTGTTTTGTAATGGTGCCCCTTAAAAGGTTTTATTTGCAAGGTTATAATTAGAACAAATATATATAATAATACTTTGTGCTTATCGAAAAATATTTCAAAAAATAGATTTTACGATAATCACAATGAGTAAATTTATTTAACCATTAATTAAATTTGTATTTTAACACTTAGAAATTTGATTTTTTTGTTCTTTTATATATTCTTGGAATAAATAGAAACATATCTACTTATTTGGAAATAGAAAGGTAAGGGGTATAAAAGTATGCATTTACGATTTTCTGTTTTAATTTTGTGTTTCATTTATATTTCATAATATCATATTCATATTAAAGTAATCAAACTAATTATATATTTAACAAATATTTTATATGCTTGATATATATACGACATAAAATTTAAATTTTAAAAAGATATTGAAATTTGATTTTTTTTCTCATTTATTTTTTGGAATAAGAAAAGGACAAGGAAGAAGTTTCTTCGTCATTTTACTATCACTGAGACAAGTTGGAGGGTTTCAACATCAATGCTTTGACTAGTCACTAGACAGGGCCTATTATTTTATAATATCCTTTTTGGTTTATAATTTTAATTTATTTTGTAATTAAGACTTTATAATAGCAATTTGCAGGAAAATAATCTTATTTGGGACAAATTTTCTAAAAATAAAGTTGACTGTTAGAAATATGTGTTTGGACTAGAATGTTAGAGATGTGACATTATTTACCCCCGTGTCTAAATCAATAAAATGAAAAGGTAATATATATATACATGTATATATGACAAAATATTGGCTCAATTACTTAATATTGGTACACAATGAAAAAAATAAAGTTCCAACTTGATACTTAGACAAGTTTTGATTTGTTTTGAAATTTGTAGGCATATGTATCTTGTTAATATAAGGCAAAAATTGCATTTTTACTCTATAATTCACTCCAGATTCAATTTTAATTTAATTCATCATGATCGAGTTTTTTCTAAAAGAATGCATGCGAATAGACTGACACATATATATTATATTCAATATTATGATATTTCTACTCAATATCACATATGTTTTATGAATAAATATACTCAAAAAGCCACGTCAAAGTGTTTAGTAATGGGCATTAAATTTTATAGGCTAAATGTAAGATATTTTAACAACTATGAGATTAAATAAAACTCATAATAAATGACACTTAAATTCAAGATTAGAGATGTAAGGCCCCAATTGGTTGGCCATTTACGCTCTCAAAAAAATCATTTCAGAGTAAAAAACTACGAAAAATTCAGGGTTCAATTGGTTGGTATGTCCATCTCCGAAAAAAAAATTTATGATAAAAATGAGAATGTGGTTTGAAAGATGAGATTTGATGAGATTTTTAAGAGAAAAATAGGTAATGATTGTGGTTGATATGATATATTTTTTGTTGTAAAAAATTACGAAAAATTCATTTGTTTAGCATCTAGTAAAAAAAATTACAAAAAAAATTCTCAAAATTTTGAATTTTTTTTTTTGCAACAAATGTATTTTACTATTCATGAATTGACAGTTAATACAATCAATTAAAAGAGTTTTTTCGACTATATTTCAAAGCCAAAAATTAGATTAATTACATATTCTAATACAAAATAATGCAACGTTTAAAATAAGATCCATTGTGACTATTTTCTGACGTGTAAATCAACGAGTTTAACTAAACAAATTAAACAAAAATTATTTTTAAATTTCAACTTAAACAAATTATTCACAACAAAAAATACATCACATCAACCACAATCATTACCTATTTTTCTCTTAATAATCTCATCTAATCTCATCTTTCAAACCATATTTCTCATTTTTATCATGAAAATAAATTTTCGGAGATGGACATGCAAACCAATTGGGCCCTAAGGCCCCAATTGGATGGCAATCTATATCCCAAAAAAAATGTTTTAGAGAAAAAAATCTCCGAAAAACTCATTTGTTTGGCATGTCATAAGAATTTTCTTATAAAAAAATCTCTCAAAATCATAAATAATTTGAATTTTTTTTTCAAAAAATTGAATAAAATTGAATTTTACTATTCATAATTTGACAGTTAATACCATCAATTAAAATGTTTTTCCGTCTATTTTTCAAAGCTAAAAATGAATTAATTACATATTCTAATGCAAAATATCGTAATGTTTAAAATAAGATCCATTGTGACTATTTTTCAAAGTTTAAATCAAAGAGTTTGACTAAAAATATTTAATATAAAGTATCATTAAATATCAACATAAATAAAATCCTCACAACAAAAAATATATCACATCAACCACAATCATTACTTATTTTTCTCTCAAAAAACTCAATTTTCAAACTTCATTTCTTATCTTTCAAATAATATTTTCTCATTTTTATCATGAAAAAAATTCTCTGAGATGGATATTCCAACCAATTGAGTAAATTGTTGACATTTTCTAGATTAATATAATTGTCAATAAATATTATAGAGTCTAGAGTGTAAGCTCAAGCAGTCTTACTCTAATTTTCTAATTGTTAGATTAAGTGGTTAATGAAGAGTCTAAATAGAAGAAACTTAGGTATACTATGGTATGTTATAGAGCTTAAATTGATCATAACTTTTCAATTATGAGGAGTTATATTTCAATTCATAGGGGAAATTTAACCAAGCTACTCGAGCTCAACCACTAAAAGTTCAGTTCGAGCTCGTTTAATAATTTATCAAATTACTTTTAAACAACTTTTTGTATTTGATAAATTTTGAAACTCAGCTCAAATTCCGCTTGATTTATAAAAAAATAACAAAAACATATACAAAATAATCAAACTACTCGAGTTCGAATCATGACCAACTCGATTAAATCTCATTTGAGCTCAGCTCGATTAACAATCAAATCAAGCTTATACACAATTTTCAAAACTCGATTGTAATTCAAACAAGCTTGAACATATATGTGTTTTTATATATGGCTCCCTTAAAATAATATTTGTTGGGGAGTGAAAATGCGTCTTTTCATTTCATTTTTTTTGGCATAATGTAAGTTTTTAATTTTTTTTCCCTATTTTCGGCCCATCTCTTGAAAATCAATAAATAGAACTTTAGAAATCCACTCTCTTTATCTCTTTTGTCGTTCTTAGTACTAAGTTTGTATATTAGAAAGACTTTTTACATAAAATCGAGAGTTCTAACAAAGGCTTATTCAACATGCTTAAATCATTGATCTGATCTAATTATAAAATATTAATCGTTATATTTTAGAACACAATCATTTAACAACCAAAATCACACATTATTGTATAAAAAAAATATTAAATTACCCATACCTCCACTATACCAATTTTCACAACAAATTATTATAATTTTTCACAATAATCTCTTGGTTGTTGGATGCTTGCAAATGGAGGTAACATAAATGCCACAATATGAAATAAAAATAGAATCCAAAGTCACATATTTAATTAAGGGGGACCCTTTTAATTAATACTTAGATCTGGGCCAGATGGATTGTAGCTGAATTCCTTTATATTGGTTGGATATGTGAACTACAATCACACATGTATGACACAAAAAATAACCCAAATTGTTGGAAAATTTAAATCATTATATAATACAGTTCAAACAGTATACTTCATTTATTACTATGATGAAACTTAGGTGTAAGCATTTATTTCTTTTATTTTTTTATTAAAAAATAGGTGTTAGCATTTAATAACGGACTAAATTGGTAAACAAAATTCTTTTATGAGTAGTTGAGTACTATATGACCACTATCATTACTATATAATTTATAATTGGTAAAAAAAATTCTTTTATGAGTACTATCATTACTATATAATTTATTTTACATCTGCAGATTAAGTATGTATTTATTTTTTTACACAAAAAATTAGGGAAAATTGCATTTTTCGTCCTATAATTTAGTCACATTCGTTAGAGATGTCTTATATTTAGTTACATATCTTTTAAAATGTCCACCATCTAAAAATTAACGATAACTACGTTAGTCGACACTTTTGATCGTTTCTTTTTATAGAATTTATACGTAAATACACTCGCAACCAGAGATTATATTCAATATGATATTTTACTTACTGTCACAATAGAGTTGACTATTATATGACCACCAAAAATCATATATCAAATTCTACAAACAAATATTTCTAATCAAAATTGTGAATATTTGAAAAGAATATGAAAATAAGAACATAAGTTTGAAGGATAAAGTGCTACCAAGATAATAGTTTATTATAAAGTGCTTGCAAGCCCGGAAAGCTTGAGTAGGGAGCCTTAATATCCAATTTCCCACTGGTTTTGAAAAAAGTAATATTAACAAAAATTTGTTCCCACTAATTTTTATGAGTTAGTGACTTGGCCTTATTTGTTTATTAATTCAAATTTCAAAATTTTAGATCACATAATCGTAAATAAGTTTAAATTATTATTTTGCAAATTCATCTTTTTCAATTACAATTTTTCAATCCTTGTATACATCATTTCACACATATCAATCAAAATTATTTATTATAATCATTATTTATCTCTCTTTCATACTTTACAATTTTTTATTCATATTTTATCATTTTTTATTCACATAATCATTATATACATAATTAGCATGATCATTCAACACATCACCATTAACTTATCACTACTGATTTAACACATTTTATAAATTTCTACCAATTTTAAAAAATATAAACAAACACACAACATTCTTACACAATTTTCTATATATAAATTTTTCAAGATATATTTTAAATTTAACCTCAAAAACATAAACAAATATAGCCAGTACTCCAGGCTAAACCTCCTATCTATGAACTAAGTATAAGACAAATCGATCCGCCATTGATGGAATTAATGTTGGGTTTATTGACCATGGAGTTATATCCAAACCAAAACGGACCGATAAAATACCAAAAAATATATATATATTTTACCCGGACCCGATTGCATACCCGATGGGTCCAAAAAAACCCGACGGGCCGCGTACGTTTCGGATCAGTTCAATGTCGGAAAAATGCCCACGGTAAACTTCCGAGTGTTGTTGGGTTGTAGACCCGCGGTATTTTCATAGCGTAAATTTCGGGTATTTATCGGGTAAAATACCCGCGGGTAAAAATTAAACCTGAACCTGAACTACCCAGTGTCATCGGATCCGGGTCAGGTCCAGGTCGGGTAAGTTTTCTATTGAACAGTTCTGGCTGGGCAATCCCCGCCCACTGACAAGCCTATCCACAATAAAGCTAAAAAGAACCCTTTTATTAATCCAACAACATAAATTTAATTGCAGTGTGATAACAATACTATATCCAGGTGAACCGGTTTTTTTACACCAGTCAAACCAGTAACTTATTTAACTGTTCCATTTTATCACTGATCGAGTTTCGAAAACAATGGTACAAAAGAATAGATCTCAACACTTGACTAAAGTTCATACTAGCTATTCGACAACACAATAACAAGAGAAAAAGGGGATGCAACCGCATATTTCCATAGCTCACGAACATTTCTACCATAGTAAATTTGACAAAAAAAACATTAAAATTACATAATTTTAACAGTACCTTTTTGACTAAAAACGACCTCCTCGAATGTGCTCCATTTTGTCAATTTGGTCGAAAGACAACATGCTGAAAGGTTAAAAAATTACCAGAAAAACATCAGATTCTTATACTACAATTAGGGGTGGCAATTTTGGTCCATACAATATTTGGACCCAAACCAAACTAAGTTTTCAATGGGTTGGGTCCAAACATTTTAGCATTCTAGTTCTAACTGGGTTGACTTTTAATAATATTTGGGTCCGGGTCTTAAATTGGGCCCAATTTGGATCTAAATTGGGTCCAACTTATTCTCCACTTTGAGTTAATAATCTATATTTTACACTCCACAACAACTTCTTACTCCATTTTGATTCATAATGGGTCCTTATTGGGTTCACTTTGGGTCCTTGTTGGGTCCAACTATAATGCATATTTTTTTACGATGGACCCAATTGGACCCAACCCAATTTAAGCTCAACCCAAATGGACCCGACCCAAACCCAACCCATTCAACCCAATTGCCACCCCTAACTACAATCATGGTCAAAATAGTAACAATTATGATAAACAAAATAATAACGAACTGATTTTACCTTGATTTGCGTCCTATTATACGTATAAGTGATGTGAACTAATCCGTCACTGGCTTGGATTACAGCCGGATAAGAGAATTCCATTCCTGCAGTCTCCTCTAGAGTGGCAACATCGTTCCATGATTCACCGTCGTCTTTTGAGACAGCAACTTTGAGTGTACCGCGAGAGATTGTATTGTATGCAAGTACAAGACGTCCATCTTTAAGCTTGACTCCATCGATTCCTGTTTGTCAAAAATGATAGCAATAAACTTAGCCTTGGGATAAACTTGCTTGGATATTATCTAAGTGGGGCCCGTGCTGAGTCATTCTTAGAAGTTATCGAGACTCCATAACCTAAGACAATCATAATCATGGGACCCACATGGGATTCATCGTATACAAAATGGTGTTATTATATTGGGACTTGGAGTCCCAGAGATTTAAGTCTTGGTACAGTCACAAGCATTTGGTGTGATATATTAGGACTCGAAATCTTGGAATTAGGCCTGGCATTGGGTGGGCCGGAACCAGACCCAGCCCAACGGGTTTCATGTGTCGGTCTAGATTTGGCTATAGACCCAAATTTTTTAAAAATCTTTTTATCCAAGATGCTTTAAAATTTTGTAAAATAATAAAATTTATAAATTATTTATTTGTTTATTATTATTTAAATATATGTTCACCAATATGTATATATATAAGTCATGTGATTGGTGTAACTATACATATTTATGTATGAAATTGTATGTCCTAAAATTATAAAATCACTATATATCTAATAGTGATTATATATATATATAAATGAAGGTAGAGTACTAAGCAAAATATTGTTCATACATTTATTTTATATATATTTAACACATTCTTTTATATCTACATGTATGACTACATATGTATTATTATATATACATATAAATGTATTATAATATATATTACACGTAGATAATGTTATTTTATATATATTAAATATATACTTCAGATAAATATTTATTGTGATCTATGTATATATTATGCATATATGTTACATACTTAATAAAAATCTCATATAAATATATACACATATGTAGTTACTCCAATTTCAATGCATAAAATATATATATGTAAAATAAAAAAATTATATTTTTAAGTTTAGATAGATAATTAGGTGATTGGGATTTGGGTTTATGGGTCTGGACAAGACCCACCCAATCTTTTGGGTCTGGGTCCGGCCCACCTAATGCCATGACTACCTGAAATTACATAGAAAACACTCGATTTTAAATCAATAGAATATGTCAGCATTTAAACTTTAAGGCATCATCATGTTTCCAACCTCACAACCCCACTTGAGTAATACTTGAACGGGTAGCATGATATCCGCTGGATTATAGAACGCAACAACATTTTAGAAGTGCAACATTTAAGTTCTAAAGGTAACAACATTGACATGAATTAGGAGGCATTTTATCGAAAAATTGTATAAAGATTCAATTAGTTTACAAACCTGAATTTGGATTAGGAAGTTGAATTGGCCTTGCGTAATCCCAAGTATGACCACCATCAAACGACTCCGAAATGCAAATTCTATTAATCCCATCGAAAGATCTCAAAAGAACCCGCAAGTTTCCTTTATCAGTCTTGTAAGGAACAGGTTGAATCACAGAGAGAGATTCATTTTCAATGTATATTGGCCCGTATTTTCTCCATGTTCTACCCAAATCTGCCGTTATCTGTTTTAAAAATGGTCAGTTAAAATGTTAAATACACTATTTACGGTGTTTTTTTTTTATAAAGAGTGATGCTATATATTATTACAACCTCAATCCACGCACCCCAAGAATTCCAGCTTTCTACAGACGATCCACATAGCAAGTCACCATTCTCTAGAAGGATAGGCTGCAGAAGAAAAATGTATTTCGAGTGAAATAATTAAGGGTGTATAATGGATTTCAGATCACTCGACATTCACTTTGAGCTATTTTTCTATAACTACGATGGATTTCAAATGACACGTGTCATTTCAAATCCTTCCTCCAAATCCCCTCCCCAAATCCAAATCATTCAATCCAAACACACCCTAACAGACATGAATGTAATGAATCTAAAAGAAAAGAGAAATGAATTTATAGTTATACCTTATTTTTAATTGGTCCCAATATACCAGGAGGAAGCTGTTTTCTCTCCGACCAAGTCACCCCACCGTCACGAGATCGCTTCATACATCCACTCCATCTAAATTTAAATTAACAGAGTTTCGAAAGTTCGATTATGATATTACGTTCACAATTCTAAGGGAAAAAATGAATTTGCCTTTAGAACTGCAGTTTAGAAGCAAAAACATACCACTATCACTTTACTTGTCATCCAAATTGAGTTATTCATTAAAAGATACATTGTATGAGCTGTGATGCACGAACACTTCAAAAAATCACAATGTGTCGTGTCGGACACCTGATCGGATACAACACTCTCCAACACCGTGTCCAATATTAAAATAAATTTATCTGCTTAAATTTAAAAATATATATATATATATATATATATGAACACCGTAATGGACGCAATTAGAGGGTATGTCTACTATGTATGCATTATTGATGTTATTTCACTTATTTTTTATGATTCTGAAAACTGAATTATTTATTTTTCTTTCAAACATATATAACTTTACAAATCAAGTACAAATTTATAATGCACAATAGTCATTCTTATAGTTTATTTCTCTAACCAGTCATATTTAAATTAAATCATATTTAAATTAGAATTAAAAGACTAATTTATATATTTTAACGTAAATTAATGAACATATATATGTATATGATATATATACATATTTTATTAGCAGTATCGAGGCCGTGTCGTGTCCTAATATTTTTAAAAATGACGTATTTCGTGTCCGTGTCGGTGCGCCGTGTCCCGTGTCAGTGCATCAAAAAAATATATGAGGAAGTTGCAGTATATGATCCCTTCTTATTACTCATTTAAAAAAACTTGAAGAATTTCGTAATTATTAGTGAAAAAACATGCATTTGATGTCATATAAATTGTTCAAAATGAGAAATAGAAACCAAAAGAAAAATGGTATTAAATAAGACTTACTTTTGAACCTCTTGGCCAATTTTGTAGAATAAAAGCAACTCATTGGAGGGGTATTTAAATAGCACCGGATTCCACATAGGAACTTCAGGTTGTTCATCAGCAACAATAGGAGAGTGCCAATAACCATCCTTCGATCAAATTTTAGTATTATAATTTATATATCAATATTGAAATCATTAATTAGCTAATACATAAGTAATTAAATAAAATTGTCCACCTTATAAGTCTGTATCCAAATTTTAACGTCGTGTGCTCCTTCAGCTGTACCACCAAAATAAGCAACCACAAAATGATCTTTATCAACCTACAATATTATCAAATTTAATAATCTCATATATTTTGTATATATATTAAATAATTGAATAAATTTAATTTAATTCAACCTCGACGATTGTAGAAGCATGGCAGCTTTTGAAAGGGGCTGAATTTGCAGAAAACGTGAACTCTTCAACAAGCGGCACCCAAGAGGATGTATCGTTTTTCATTTTTTGAAAAGATTGATGATTTTTTGCTTTTGTAACCCCTAAAGTCTCTGCATGAAATTCAATTAAATTTAAATTATGATGACTATATATAGTAACTAAAATCTAAAGAACTGCTATAAACTCATTGTAATATTGGGGAAAATACCACATTTCTAAGCAACATAACATCTATTGATCATTCTTAACTCACATAACATTAAATCACTATTCTTAGTTAAGTGAAATAAATAAAATCCATTTGGCTCAAACAAGACAAAGATCATAAGAAATTACACCATATACCCTGATTTACATATTGTTTCAGTTTCACAGAGACTAATATACTCAGCAATTTTATTTCATTTCATGTATGATTTAGAGTAAATCAAAATTACCCAATATCAAGGTACTAATCAAACCCATGAATTGAACACAAATTACATAATTTGACCTTCACAATTCCTAAAGACAATTTTTTAAACCCTAAATATAGAACAGAGAAAAACAGGGGAAATCAAATCCTACCTATAAAACTGGCTTGTACATTCCAAGAATTAATCTTTATGCCTAAAAAATGAGCCTCAAGCAAGACTAACAAAAACCCATAAGCTAGAAATGTTCCATTTTCATGAAAAACAAACTTAAATTGCATAGCAATGTAAATATCAACAAAGTTTATTAATTAACAGAAAAATATTACCTGCTACTCTAATTATGCAGTTGTATGTAAGTAGATCTGGGCGAAGCTAGCTACGGTTTCGGTCAACTCAAAATGATACGCAAATAAAAATTGCATTTTTGTTTATTTCTAGGATTCGAGATTGTGAATTTGGGCTCCCAATAAAATAAATTAGTGTTATATTTATATTATGATAAAATATAATTACCTTTTGGTAACTAACACAAAGGTATACCGATCCGTATACATACCCATGGAAAAGTGAAGGAAAAATCAAATCAAATCAAATATGAAGTTCAACAAAAAGACAACAAAGTTTTGTTTGTATTTGGACTTGAGACTTAGGTACAAATTTAAGGTTTGTTTGTTTATGTTTTTTTTTTGATGAAATTTTAAAATTTTCTTGTAAATAATATATTATGAAAATTTGTGTGAGAATGGTAAGTGTTTGTCTATGTTTTTAAAAAGTTGAAAAATATATCAGATGAGGTTGGTGGATGATGTGTAGAATGATTGTGTTGTTATATATTTTAATGATTATGTAAATAAAAAATTAAAAAATATGAAAGTGAAAGTGAAATAATGATTATAATAAATTATTTGATTTGTAAATGTGTGAAATGATATATATATATATATATATATATATATATATATATATATATATATATATATGATTATAAGTAGGTTTATATAGGAATTGAGTAGAGTTGAATAAAAAAATTCAGATGAGAATTTGGTAAATTAAGTTTATTTAAGATTTTCTAAATTATGAACTTAAAAATTACATTTGAAAACATAAACAAAAATCGCCATATATTTAGGAATGGATTAATTACCCTAGGGTTGTGAATAATTGTCTAATACAAAACATCATATAATACATTTTTCAGAAAGAGTTAAAAGAAAATATTTTTTGTGCTCCTTTTCGCTTGGCCCGAAATGGTTAAACGGGCCTGGGCCAAACTAGGACTTGGCCCAATAGTGACTCGGTCCGAAGCCAGCCCATATATGAATGTTTAAATAGTTAGGTTTATGCATATAAATATTTTACAAAATATTACAAATAATCCCTATATTTTACATATATTACAAGTAACACTGATAATTTACAAATTTTTATAAATAGTATAATTTCCCGAAAAATAGGGTTTCAAAATTCAAAAAACGTAAGGGGTATTTTTGAAAGTTCACTAAAAAATTTAACGGCATTGTAATGAAATGTGCTCGACTGTTGAATAGAATGAAACGTTCAAATGTAAAATGTAGTTTATTTTAATTATATTATATTTTATATAATAAAAAATATCTAAAGTCCATCATAATTATTCTATATATATGCATAACCAAATGATTATTATATAACCAATCATTGGATTAAGAGTAATCTAATTCAAGTACATATTTGGGGATTTATTTTAGGGGTATATTCTTAATATATACTGTAATTATGCCCTTAATGATTCATCTAAACAATTTCGAATCAAGAGACCTAACAGTAGCAGTTTTTGTATATATAATTTCCTATATATATATATAGTTAAAACCATTACAATAAATATCATCGGTTTAATTAATTTGAGAATAAAAATCTCAATTTAAATGTTAAATAATTGTAGTTGGGTCACTTGAAAGTTGTAACAAGTCGAGAAAAATTAACTTTTTTACAATGCATAATCAATATTCATTGTTAATCATATATGGACTATATAATATATAGTTCAAATGATTTGGACAAAGTAATATTGCATATTGGGAAGAGATGCAACTCTATATATATATGCTTAATCCGATTTTGGATTTATTTTCTTTATAAAATGAAATAATCTAAAAATTCACTTTAGTATGCGGAATGAATTTAAAGTTTTAAACTGAATAGTATTAAAAAAGGCCAATTTAATCAATATTTTAAAAGCGTAGCAATTTAAAATAACAATAATCAATTACTTTCTTTTATTAATTTAAATTATGGAAGTTAATAGTATAATGATTTGATATTGATTATTACTTTTTACTAGAATGAGTTCGATATGAAATTGTCCAAAGTGAAATGGAAAAAATTAAATTTTGGCTTGATTAAGTAAATTTATGCAAGTTGCAAAAACGATTAAATTTATTCAAAATTGTTTTTCTTTTCTTCTAAATTTTAAATGCCAAAATTATCAATAATTAAGATTGTTCATCGCAATTTTGAAAAAAATTCATAATCAATTAAGTGTTGTGGCTCAATTACACGTTGGGAAAGTGCAATAATTAAGGCCTGTAATTCTAAAAGTTTCAATGATTGATCTTAAAACTGGTCGATTAGTGGGGGATTTTAAAAGTACATTCAAGAATCAATTGCACTTTTGAGTCGCTTAATTTATGGGTTAAAATCATAATAATTTTTTTTATTTGAATAAAAAACTCAAAATTATAAGATTAGTCAAAATAATTCAAACATTCCTATCAAATGTATAGATTTTAATAGGATTTTTGTTTACCACAACAATAATAGCGTAAATTTTACTTTTAAAAATCAGACAGTCATCCAATCGGAGATTTTATCAGTTCAAAATTGATGAGACCATGGTTCAATCGTGATCGAATAAGAGATATCATAATTATGATATAAATAAATATCAATATATTAAAATTATATAAAAAAATAATAAAATACAAAAAATCAAAATGTATAGTTAATTTAAGTAACAATTATATATATATATATATATGTGTGTGGTTTCTACTATATTTCTATTGTCATTCTACATGAATGGCTAGTTTAACAGTGAAACTTAAACAATTTTTCTTCTTATTAATTTATGAAGTGTCAAAAATATTTATTATAGAAAATAAAAGGTTAGGTCAATTAACACATATTTCTAGTAAGAAATTCAACTTTATCACTTAATATTTTTCATAAATATTATGGATACCCTTTACAAACTATTCCTCGACGATATGATATTAATTATTAATATATAAAGTAAAAAAAAAAAAAGGATCAACAAATAAAATTCATACTTAGGAAACATTGAGTAATTAATAAAAAGCACTAAATAAAAGAGAATGTTTTATAGTCTTGCTGTATCCACACTTCATGCTCCAACATAAAATTACAATATTTTTATTTAAAGATTGCAATAAAATACTTGTTAAGTAAATTAATAAATTAATCATGTTCCTTTGAAAAGAAGGGTTTACAAAGATTTGTCTCAACTTTTGAAAACATAATTTATAGACCTTTATAGTTTAATTGTAATCTATTTGCAAAACCCATAAAATTGATTAATATGGTTCAATCACTCATTCTTGTCTCTAATGTATATCTATCCAAAAAGTGGCCTTTTTGTTTACGTTTTCAAATTTTATTTTTTTATACATTTATTATAATTAATATTTATTCTCTTTCATACTTTATAATTTTTAATTTATATTTTATATTTTATATCAATATAATAATTATATATATAACTAGAACAATTATTATACACATCATATATCAACTTATAAATATTAATTTGATATATTTACAGCTTTTACCTCATTTTATAAAATATAACCAAACACATATTATTTTCACACAAATTTTCTACTATAAAGATAAATTCTCTAACTTAAAATATACACAAAGATAGAATAGTAATTGATGTGCCTAAACCGCAAGTGCACGGCTTCAGCGCAGTACAAAAGATATCGTTCCCACGAATACCGAATAATCAAGCACTAGTCTATCAACTATCAGTAATCTAAGCTTAACGAAAACACGAGATAAGTTGTAAAGAAAACTAAACAGAACGCAAGAAAACTGATTTGAGTTATATATGATTGAAAATTCCAGAATCAGGATTCACCACGACATACATTATCAATTCAATTATATTACCAAAGAAATTAATCGCTACTTATGAAGGACACTATCCAATTGTATTCATTACCTTATGTCGAAGCATAATAATTTACTTAAGTCAGTTAATTCTCTACTTTCGTGACAATTAGCCTGAACTCAGATTCATTAATCTCTGTGATAGTGTATCGATTCCTCTAAAGACCTAAAACTACTTTCGTGATTTAGGATCCTAGGTTTGAATACTAGGGTTCTGATTTAGATGTCACCTATCAGAATCTTCACCTAATATATATGATCATGCAAATAAGTGGCCAACAAATTCGCAAGCATTAAAAACAAAGAATTCAAATCATAAGCATACGCGATGTAACGTCAACGGTTCTATAATCTATATCGATAACATATTATTGGGTTATTCCCGGTTCCAGAATAAGATGGATTACTCCATAGATGCGAAGAAACAATTAACAATTAATAATGCAAACATGATAAAACCGACAAGAATTGAAAGAGATTAAAGAAAATAATTTCGATTAAACCCGTTGTCGAATAAATCTGTTTACAATAATACTTGAATCTCGTCTCTCGATCTCCGATCTTTACAACTCAATTTAGGGAAATAAAATTAGAACCCTAAAACAATGTTCGGAAGAAGTATTTATACATAGGGCTAAAAATAAACACGAATGTGGGCCCCCGTCCGGCGTCTGAACGCCAAGATACATGGCGTCTGGACGCCGTGTATCTCGGCGTCTGGACGCCGTATAATACGGCGTTCGGACGCGGAGGACTCAAAATTTCTGCCTCGCACGTTCAGACGCCAAGAAACACGACGTCTGAACGCCGTGTAATTCTGCGTCTGAACGCCGTGTAATTCGGCGTCTGAACGCCAATATACACGGCGTCTGAACGCCGTGTTATTCAGCATTCAATAGAGCTCGATTCTTGGGACGTTCTCGATTTCGGCCTATACTTGCGTATTCCCTTTTTGCAAAATAGAATCTTCATGCGGCACTCAACAGTGACATTAAACGCATTTGAGGGATAAAAATATAATGCAAACCTATAGTAAACATGTCGAATGAACGTCGTAAATCGCGTAAAAATGTAATAAAAATGAGGTTTATCAATAATTTTTGGAAACTTTAATCCATCATTCACCTCTTGAGACTTTATTAGGAAAATAATTGCATATTGACATTATAATATTAGGAAAATAATTATTGACATTATAATATTTTAATATTAAGAAGGTGTATAATCCAAAATTTATTAAAAATATACATAATTTGACCTTTTTAACTTATTTGTAAAGGAATATCATGATAGTGTATATAAAATTTGAATTCTAGAGTGAACCCAGCTTTGAATTAATGTATATAAAATTAAATTTAAAAATTATTAAGCAGTGCTTGCTAAATCGCATTGATCAAATCACTTAAATTATATTGGTCAAGAATTGTTCTTTTTGGAACTTTTCTTGGTCGTTTCTTTGTTTATTGAGCTTAAAAATACAAAAGATTAACTTTGAGAAAATAATTTTTTAAATTTTTTTTGACGCAGATCATTTGTTATTTGTAAAATAAATAATAATTTGATTTAAGTATATTAATAATATTTTCCAGAGTTTAAAAAATATTGACACGTCTTCATGAAGAAATAATTACAAATTGCATGCAATAATTACAATACCAATAATTAATTTCCCACTTCATGTGGTCACTGAGACATATTCAAAGTCTATAAAGCTTGTGATGTTGAAATCGTGCCTTCATGAAGGCTTTGAGTAGTAGACTTTAATTCTCGTGAAATTATTGAGTGTTTTTCTCATATAAAAATAATTTTTACAATTAATATTTTAAATCTAAACAAAATAATATTAATTTTTATAAGATATATTTAAAATATAAACTGTGCATAACACGGATTATACACTATTTTTTTCTTGATCATAACATTGAAATAGTGCATCATTTTCCCATAATTTTTGTTTCTTTGATTCATTATTATATATCCTTTATTAGGATCATAATTAACTTATAAAAAGTTATACAAATATAGAAATCAAATTACTTTTGACTTAGGGGTGTGAAAATTTTATTTTAGGCTCGACAAAACGCGTAAAAGGCAAGTGAAAACGTGCGTTACCAAAAGGCAAAAAGGAGAATTTGATGATGATTTTTGTTCCTTAAGACTTCACACACAAAAAGTTGGAAAAGTAAGAAGAAAATTAAAAGGCAAGAATTCAAAAAGATTGAATCATTTTGCATAATTTGATGCAATTCTAATGACTAGAAGAAAATAAAAAATATATATGAATATATATTATTATGGGCCTACATAAGCTTTTAAATAGAAAGCTATATGTCCAAATAATTAAATACATAATGATATATGTTTATTGGATTTATGAGACAAAACCCTTTTTTTTTCTTGTTTAGAACCTTCCACATTTTAGGTAGGGGATATTAAATAATTCATTGTCTAATACATTGAATAAGCACACTATGCATTTATGCATGGTTAACAATTAAATACACATATATATAGCTTTTATTAATAAAAACACGAATATATAAATGTAAGATTATATTTTATTTATGATTTTGGATTGAAAATTTAAAAAATTCTCGTGAACTGCGTACTACAAAATTTATATAAATATGGTAGATAATTGTTTGTATTTTTAAAGAATTGATTGATAAAATATATTAAATTAATAGTGATAAGAGAAATAATGATTATAATAAGTGGTTTTTATTGGTAAATGTATTAAATGATGTCTATATAATTAATGAATATTTATATAGGCGATTGAAGAGTAAAGCTGAGAAAAATGTGAATTAGAATAAAAGTTTGATGTGTATATTTATTTAAAATTTTGTAATTCAAATATTTAAAAATAAAATTTAAAAATGTAAACAAAGAAGGTGCAAGTATATCCCATCCTGCTCATTATTAAATTCTTTTATAAATTGAAGTGGTGCAATAATTGAAATCATTCATATTGTTGAATATAAATGAAGTCTAATATTAATATATAATAGTAAGGGAGTACCACGAGCTACTATATAGTAACTTTAAGTTATGTAGTGAAATGGGATTATTTTGCGTGAGGAATATAAACTGATTATAAGAAAAACTTCTATTTAATATTAAAAATTTATATTTTAATTAATTATGTATACATTGATAGAAATAATTTAAGTCGGAATTGTTGGTCCTAGTTTAGATAAATTAAAAATTCATAATCATTTAAAAAAAATGTCAAGATATATCATTATCAAATATGAGGAGAACAATAATTAAATTATTTCTAAAACCCAAGTCAAGAGAAAAAATATAATAATATTGTTACTCCAAGTATATTTAACTAACATGTGCCATGTCCTAATTATTCCCCTATAATTTCAAAATATGCTATGATCATTAGAGTACAAACTAGATGTAGACTATAAGAGATTAAAAGCTGCACGACCAAGTCTATTCAATTTTGTATAATGAAAATATTTAAAATTGACAAATTTATAATAAATATATATGAGTGAATACTTATTATAAAATATAACCAATTACAGAATCAATTAAATGGTTGAAATTATCTTAGCTAGCTTATTACTTGAATGTATATATGATTTTAATCCAATTTAATATCATTACCCTAACTCACTTGTACTTAATATATAGGCAAATTTAAATTTTTTGTTTGTGTAACCAATTGGTCCACACAAGTAATTCTGTAAATATCTTAACTACAATTTTAGTCTTGTAATTTATGCATCACTTTTTAAATTTAGTTTCGATATTCTTAAATTTGATCATCTTATTATCAAATTTAGTCCTCTTTACAAAAGTTTTTAGCGAAATTCTTTTTTAAATCTTTACACTTCGCAAATTCGACTCGAGTTCAAATTCAAAATCTTACAATAAATAATGGCTTTTTGTGGCGAAATTTGACTCTGAGAGCTCAAATTTAGGAATTACGTGATTCATTTATGGGCACAAATTATATCAGAAAATTAATATATAATACTTATGGGACTAAAGATATAATTTTGCAAATTTATAATAAAAACAAATACTTTCAAATCGTTTTGAATATTTCCAGAAGAAAACCGATTTACATTTCAAGAAAGAAAAATAATTAGGCAAAAAATAAAGTTGGAATATGATATTACTGTGACAATTAGTTATGAAAATTAACTGAAAAAGAAATTTTAGTATTATCACCAAATTATAAAATATGCATAAGGATAGTTTCCCAAAACTGAAGCTATGTCACAAAAATATATGGTTTTCGTACTAAAATTTGAAGGTTGTATATTTTGTTATGTGGTATATTTTATTTTAATATATTGAAGTTCTTATGAGATTTAATTATTATATTACTATCAAATCATATCTCTTTCATATTTTTCATAACATATTTTCATTATCCATATATTAAAAAAATTATGATAATGAAAGTTACCCAAAGTTTTATTGCAAATTTTGAAATATTTTTTTAATATAAATTTTCATGATTTTTTGAAATTGAAATAGATATTTTTAATATTCTTAAAATATTCATTAAAGATTTCGTAAATAAAACAGATTGATCAGTGATATCGCAATTTAATAGTTAATACCTTATGTACCATTATACTTCCATCATTTTTAATTTTGAAAAAATAATATTACAATTAATTGAATTTATAAAGTTTAATACATCAATTCAATACTCTTATTTAATGAGGTAAAAAATAATAATATAAAAACGGCTATTTATAGTAAAAAAAAATTCATAAATATCTATCCTTCAAGAAATTATATTGGGCATTTATAGTTTGGATGACAATTCCCCATATACTAGGGTCACTTTTGATTAAATATCCCATATAGACTTTATGTTGTGTAGCATGAATTATAGGGTTGCCAAACATATTTACTAGTATGTTGCCCTTTTAAATTGCACCTAAAAAGTAAATAATATATTAGGTCTAACAAATTTGTTGTGATGTACATTAAATATTTTTATATAAGAGACAATTTTTACATACGAGCGAGTAGTAAAAATTACCCGATTCTCCAATCATATATTATATATCACACCCATTATGTTAAACATTAATTTAACACAAAGTTCACTGGATAATTCAGATTAAGTCAATGACCTAAGAGGTCGAATGCAGGTCGGATGGAGAATTTTAATTGCACTGGAATTAATCAAGCTGATTAGGTATCTAATTACTTAGGATCAAGCCAATTCATAGTTATAGTGTCGATAGTGGCTTCTAATCTGGTATTTATACGAACTGCCAGATCTAGAGAGCTCCGAGCTAAATCTTACGGTGCGTTTGGATCGATGGATTTGGATTTGAGGAGTGAATTTGGAGGAAGGATTTCAAATGACACCTAAAATTGTGTCATTTGTAGTCCACCGTAGTTGTGGAGAAAAGAGCTTAAAATGAATGACGAGAAATTTGAAATCCATCATCATCCAAACGAACTTAAATGGATTTGTCGATAAATTTGAAATTCATAGATTTCAAATCACTCGATCCAAACACATTCTTAGAGTATTTTCTACTGTCAAAAGGTCATATATTAACAAGCCAACGGGGTGTTGTCAAGTTAGCGACATCTAAATCAAAGAGATTCATACTCGTGTCTCATAATGTTCGATCTGTATTATCTGGATCGTAAAATCGTTGGTCGACCCCAACCCGATATTTTTTGTAGGGTGCAAGATCCATTATTATTTTATATATTTTTATTTAATTTATTATATTTTAAAAATATTTTAAATTATTTTAATTATAACTTGATTTTGACTAACCAAAATTGATATATCATTATATTTCCCCACTTGAGAACCCTATGAAAAGGGGGAAAAGAAAAGTAGAGAGGAAGAGTAAGTATGAAAAGGCGTCACCCGTGCTATGCCTTTGCGTGTGAAAAGTTGAAATTTGGTTTAAAGGCTATTATAAGTGATTAATAATTCAACTATCCCACTCAATTTACTTAGCGCGTGTTTGACAAAAACTTATTCAAATTATGATGAACACCCTTGAAGTTTTACTTAATTGCAGAAATACCCACTATTGTTTGAGAAATTACTCAAATGTCCACTAATTTTTACACTAGTTGGAATTCAATGATGACCCCAATTTTTTTTTAAAAAAATTTTTGAAGTACCAATTTTTACATCAAATCTTGAAAAAACTTGGAAAAATCATTATATAATTTTATGCGTGTATTTGTTATCGTAATAATGATTGCAGAAAAAGCGAGAGAAAATAAATTGATAAAAGCAATGGCTACGGCATAGAATAATAATGATAGCAAAAAAGGCGAGAGAAAATAAATTGATAAAAGCAATGGCTACGACGTAGATTGGTTAGGAAAGAGTAGGGTTTTTATACCTCATAAATACATACATTATAATTCGATTATAATACAGAAAAAATCGACGTTATTTATACATTTTTTTGACTTTCTAAAAGTTGTCATTAAGTATCGGGAGTACAACTATATCAACATTTAATGCTAATTCAATTTGATGATTGAAAATCATTTTTATAATTTTGAATTTTATTAATAGTAAAGTTCGTTTAATTTGTCGTAGCCGACGCCGAAATTTAATTTAATTTTGACAAAATAATAGTACATTGTACATGTTTAATTCATATATTTAAGATACCAAATCATAGGTATTGATTGAGTCATAGTTAATATTTTTCAAGGTAATTCATATTTCAAACACTACGCCTAATAGCAAACATTATTATTCAACAAATTCATTTAATCATTGAAAATATAGTACCAAAAATTCTTAAGTCATTAAAAGCATTCCACAAACAAATTACTAATCACCAAATTACTTTAATGATTAATTAATAATTTAATACTAAGTAAGGCAAATCATTGCTTTTATTTTCCATAAATAATTCACTTCAATAATATATCTTAATTGTTCAAGAATATTTTGCCAAACATACCCTATTAATGGGGGGTTAGTTGTACCACGCGCGCCTTTGCAAATGGGGAAATCATATTTATTGATGATAGATAAGAACTAAATAAAGTATAAAATTAGGGCTATAAAAGGCAGTCAATCCAAAGTCATATGTAGAGAGAAGTAAATAAAATAATAAATAATCTTACTACTCATGAATCTCATCCAAAAAGGTTCCTTTTTATAAAAAATAACCCAATATTTTATTCTTTTGATGTAAGTGCATAACAATCATAAAATACTAGTTAATTACCCAATAAACAAACAAATAATGATTATTAATTCCAAATAAAATAATACTAAAAACTAAAGAGAGTACACAATGAAGTAAGATTAATGCGGCTTTTCTAATTAATTACGTAAATAATTCGTCGAGTTGAATACATAGTTTTTCAAACTTGTTTGAATTATAATTGAGTTTTAAAAATTGTGTTTGAATTTAGTTCGATTGTTAATTAAGAGAACTTAAAGGTACTTTAATTAAGGTGAACACGAGTCGAACTCGAGTAATTAATTATTTTGTATTTTTTTATTTTTGATTAATTGAGCTAAGTTCGAGGCGAATTTTAAAATTTAATGAATACAAATACAGAAAGTCGTTCAACCTTCATTTTTAAGTTATCAAACCGAGCTCAGACATATTTTTATCGATCAAACTCGAATCAAATATCGAGTAACTCGGTCTGATTTTCACTATAATTATAGTTTCAACGGGTGATTTATTATTTAATTTTTAGTACGAAATAGTTTGAAGTCTTTGTTACCGAATGGCATCTCGTATTTTAGAGTACTCAACACCATATGCATTTTTTTCCAAAATATAAACTTGAAATGACTTCAAAATAGAAAATTTGAGTTGCATTTGTAAATCATATATAAAATGTTTCTTTTAGTATACATATATTTAAATATGTTAATTCATATATTTATATATAAAATAAAATACAAAATAAGGAAAGCATTTCATTTTTATTTTTCCAAAAATTGTTGCAACTGAAAGTACTTTTATGTCCCTAAATTCCATAAAATTCCTTCTTTCTCTATCCCATAAAGTACAACAAAACAAACACTGCATGCTTTTCTTTCTGTGACACCAACTTTTTAACACCTTTGGCCTTTTATGCTGTTATAATTTTCATATTTAATCATCAAATATATTTTAAATAGAAATTTGTACGTCCCATATTAATGACACAAATAGAAAAGGCAAAAGAAATTAATTAAAATAAAGTTTATTATTATTTATGTCATCATCCTTATTTATTTTTCCCAATTTGTTTTTATGTGTTCATGTGGGAGTGAGAGAAAATTGATATTATTTTATTAGTGTATTGAATGAAGAAAACCAAGAGAGGGGCATGTGTGTCTGTGTGTGATCTACATATGTGTCTAAATTTGATTTTTTTTTTTTTTGATATTTGATAAATTCTGAAACTCGATTTAATCAGTAATAAATAAAAAAAATATAAAATAATCAAATTATTCGACCTCTACAAATGTTTGAAGGGGTGAAAATGAGTCGAGTCGAACGCATCAGTGTTCAAATTTATTTGAATTACAATCGAGCTTTAAAATATGTGTTTGAATTTAGTTTGATTTTTAATCGAACAGAGCTAAACGAGCTTTAATCGAGCCGATTATGAGTCGAGCTCGAGTAGTTTGAATATTTTGTACATATTTTTATTATTTTTTGCTAATCAGGTCGAGCTTTAAAATTTATCGAACATAAAAAGTTGTTTAAGCTTGGTTTGGTAAAATGTCGAACCGAGCTTTTAACGATCGAGCTCGAATCGAGTTTCGAATATCGAGTAAAATTTTCACCCCTAAATGTTCGGCTTTTGAGTCGACTTAACTAACAGTCAAATCAATTTTAAATACAATTTTCAATAAATTTAAATAATTATATATTCGACTAACTCAGTTAATTCAGCTAAATAAATTTAATCAGATTTTCTTTTTCTATAAATTATAGAGAGAGAGAGAGAGAGCTGGGTTTGTTTGTGTGAAAGAGGTGGTCTGATCTTTCCTTTTCGCGTAGAATTTCTCAAACAGTTCTTCACATTCTATTCAATCAATGAATTTATCTATTTCAATTCCTACACAAATCAAGTTTCAGAAATTAGCAGCTTTTCAATTTCGAAACCCTGTTTATCTAAATCAATAATTTATTCTTTCTATTGCGAATATCTCTATTTAGATTCATCTTCCTTTTTGGAATCATTTCGACTTCAGTTTTTTTCCATTTTCATCTCAATTTTACCTATCGATTTTCAATCAATCCCAGATTCTGATTAATAGATTTCGATTATATATTTATTCTGAAGCGAACCCAGTAATCAGAAGTAAGATGAGAGCAGGTTTAAGCACAATCCAACAGACCCTTACGCCGGAGGCGGCGACCGTATTAAATCAATCCATATCCGAAGCTAGCCGCCGCAACCACGGCCAAACGACGCCGCTTCACGTCGCCGCAACGCTTCTATCCTCGCCGTCGCAATTTCTACGGCAAGCATGCATCCGGTCCCACCCCAATTCCAGTCACCCCCTTCAGTGCCGCGCTTTGGAGCTCTGCTTCAGCGTGGCTCTCGAACGCCTCCCGACGGCTCAGAACGCCGGCGCGGAGCCGCCGATCTCTAATGCGCTAATGGCGGCCCTGAAGCGTGCCCAGGCTCACCAGCGGCGGGGCTGCCCTGAACAGCAGCAGCAGCCATTGTTAGCCGTCAAAGTGGAGCTCGAACAGCTTGTTATTTCTATACTCGATGATCCGAGTGTCAGCCGTGTCATGAGGGAAGCTAGTTTCTCGAGCCCAGCAGTTAAGGCCGCGATCGAGCAATCGTTGAATACGAGTAATAACCCACATCACCCGAATGTGGGGTTTGGCCCGATTGGGACGAGATTGATGTCTAATCCGGCTCAATCAACAACGCCGGTTAACCCTTTGGCAAATCGGAATATGTATTTGAATCCACGATTACAGCAGGGTTCGATTGGACAGACACAGACAGGGAATCAAAGGGGTGAAGAATCTAAAAAAGTTTTGGAGATTCTATTGAGGAACAAGAAAAGGAACCCTGTTTTGGTGGGTGATACAGAGCCTGAGGCCTTATTGAAGGAAATTTTGACTAAAATCGAGAAAAAAGAACTGGGAAATGACGGGATTTTGAAGGATGTACAGATTTTATCCATGGATAAAGCTCTGTTATCAGATAAAAACCAAATCCCATCAAAAATCGAAGAATTGTGCAATTTGATTGAAAACAGGATCAAAACTGGAGGTGTGATTCTTGATTTGGGTGATTTGAAGTGGCTTGTTGAGCAGCCCGTAAGCTTTAATGGCGAAGTGCAGTTACAACAGAAACAGCAGATTGTATCAGAGATGGGTAGATTAGCTGTGATTGAAATGGCTAAGTTATTGGCAAGATTTGGTAATGGTGATAATAAGCTTTGGTTAATTGGGGCAGCAACATGTGAGACTTATTTGAGGTGTCAAGTTTATCATTCTACAATGGAGAATGATTGGGATCTGCAGGCTGTGCCTATTGCTTCGAGATCGCCTCTTCCTGGGATGTTCCCGAGGTATATTTTCGCATCACTATCGATAAAGATTGGTATATGTTGAATTTGATGATTAAAATTCGTTATAATTCATCGGATTTTTTTGGGTATATGTTGAATTTGGATTGAATGTTTTGTGGAATTGGATGTTTTGTATGCTTTGGTATCTGGAATTGTAATGTAGATTGAAAATTTGATGACTTTTGTGAACTAGCCTGTTTTAGAAATTGAAATACTTGATCAAAAACTATAGCCCTTTTTCTGTGAAAATAGAATTTTTTGACAAAAATATTGTCTTTGTTCTTTTTATGGTTTCCTATTATGATAATAAGAAAGCCCGGAAAAATATATTCGTAAAAATCTCTGTTTTTGTGCTTAATCTTTGAAAATCACTTATGAAGAATATAGAACTTAGAACTTTTGGTTATTGACAGGTTTTATTTATCATTGTTTTGATTATAGGCTTGGAACAGAGAGACTTTTGAGCAGTCCATTAGAATCATTAAACACAATGAAGTCCATTCAACCTTCATTACCCGCTTTAACGAGGCGTTTATCTGAGAATTCGAATTCAACGTTTTGCCCTCGATGTTCTGAAAATTACGAAAAGGAGCTTTCGAAACTTGCAGCTATCGAAAAGTCGTTTTCTGAATCTAAGCAAGAAAAAACCCGACCATCTTTGCCGCAATGGTTGCAGAATGCTAAACAAACTACAGATCAATCTCAAGTATGTTTTTTTTTTTAATGCTTTTTTTAGGATTAAATGTTTGAAATAAATGATTATTTGATGATGATTAATCATATTTTTAATCAGGAAAATAATCAAGGAGGACTTTCAAAGCATAAAACTCAGGAATTGCAGAAGAAATGGAGGGATACATGTTTGAATCTTCATCCTAATTTTCATCACGATTCTCGGCCCGCTAAAACCGGCCCACTTCAAACGAGTTTATTTAATCCCAACTTGCTATCACGTCCACCGTTCGAGCCTAAGTTGCCGACAAACAAACCCCTTGGCGAAGCTCTACAATTGAACACAACTCAACTTATGGGTCGACCCGTCAATAACCCACCGGGTCAACCCATCAATAACCCACCGGGTGGACCCGTCAATAACCCACCGGGTAGTCCCGTAAGGACGGATCTTGTTCTTGGAAGTGTTAGTGAAGATCAAGCTAAGGATTTTCTTGGTTGCATCTCGTCCGAACCACATACTAAGTTGTCCGAACCACAAATTAAGTTGCTCGACAAGTTTGCGAATGCTTTGGATGCCGATACATACAAGAAACTCCTCAAGGGCCTCATGGAGAAAGCGTGGTGGCAAGCTGAGGCGGCCTCGGAAGTGGCTTCGGCTATTACACGGTGTCGATTGGGCAATGGGAAGCGCCGTGGTGGTGGATCGAGGGGCGATATATGGTTATTGTTCACTGGGCCCGATCGGGTCGGTAAGAAGAAGATGGCATCCGTGCTTGCGGATCAAGTATGTGGGGCTAATCCGATAATGATATGTCTTGGCACGAGACGGGACGATGAGGACTCCAATATGAACTTTGGTTTTCGTGGTAAAACGGCAATCGATCGTATTGCGGAGGCGGTTCGAAGAAATCCGTTTTCGGTAATTATGCTCGAGGACATTGACGAAGCGGATGTGTTGGTGCGTGGGAGCATAAAGCGGGCTATCGAGAGAGGAAGGCTCACGGATTCTCACGGTCGAGAGGTCGGGCTTGGAAACACCGTATTCATTGTCACGGGAGATTGGTCGACGGCCAATTGTGAACGAGACTGTCAATTTTTAGACGAGAAAAAGCTCGCCTCGATAGCGAGTGGCGGTTGGCAATTGGGATTAATCGTGCGCGAAAAGAGCGCGAAAAGACGCGCGAATTGGTTGGCCGACGGAGATCGGCAATCGAAACAGCGGAAAGAAGCGGGGCCCGGCGGTCTGTCTCTGGACCTCAATCTCGCGGTCGGAGAACCCGGGGACGACAAAAACGACGCGTCTTTCAACTCGAGCGATCTCACCGTCGATCACGAGGACGATCTCGCGCTCGCGAACCGACGCTTCGCCGTTACGTCGGTCCCGCACGAGCTCGTTAGCAGCGTCGATGATTCCATTGTCTTCAGGCCTGTGGACCCCGCCTTCGTTCGACGCGAGATCAAGAAAACCATATCCGTAAAATTCTCGATGGTTTTCGATAACGACATGTCGATAGAAATCGAAGACGACGTGTTGGAGAAGATCTTAGGAGGGCTATGGCACGATCGGACGAGCCTAGAAGAATGGATCGAAAACGTATTGGTTCCGAGTTTCGAAGAACTGAAGCCTCGTCTGCCAGCTGGCGATCGTAGTGGTTCGGTTGTTAGGCTCGTTGTAGAATCGGGTTTTATCGATCGAGGCAAGAGCATTAGCAATGGAGATTGGTTACCTAGTAGCATCATGGTATGAGGATTGATTTGATAATTTTGGTTTTTGTGGGGCGCATGTGTAAATATTGCAACTTTCTTGGCATGATATGCTAGGAGGAAAGGAGTCATAAATGTTAAAAAGTAAAAAGTAAAGGGGTAAAAAAGATAAGAAAAAACCGTTGAGACTTGAGAGTGAGATGTTGACAGGTCAACGAATCTCACTTTTATTTTTGTAAGTCTTTTTTTTTAGTTTGTAGAAGTTGTTATAGTGACATAAATGTTTAGTAGTAATTAATTATTTACATGAAATATTGTACGATCAATAAAGAAGAGGGCATTCCTCGTTGTTGACTATATTTACTCATTTATTTATTATTGTTACAAAAAGTTTATTATTTATTTATTTTGGTCTTCGAGACCAAAATATCGCGTATAAAGTTACTTAAGTATCAACTATCACATACTATCATAACCCTAATATCGATACAGGGAACAAAATTTACAATTATTTAAAGAAAAGTGATTCGTTTTTTATCAACTGAGCGTTAGCTATTTGCTTATTTATTTATTTATTTATTTTCATCCTAGTACTACTCTCGCCCAAGCACGCTTAACTTCGGAGTTCTGATGGGATCCGGTGCATTAGTGCTGGTATGATCGCACCCATAAGGTAATGCACATTCTTTTCCTTTATACCAAGTCCACAATCGGAGGATTAATATGGGCTCATCCGAAAAGTTCAACGACTCGGCCCGTAAAATTACTCAATCACACGTGTAAATCCAAAACTCTCAATGAATGATATTTCAAAATAAAAAATTATGACGTATTATATATAAAATAAAAAAACGACGCAATCTCAACGATTCCGACATAATAATAATAATAATAATTCAAATATTCGTCGCTTACTCAATATCCTACTCACGCTTATTATCTATCTCTTTACTCGAGAACATCAAGTAAAAATAAGAAAGACGACTAAAAATAAATCGATCACGAAAATTAATTTTTTCGAAAAGGGGTGCAACACGAGGACTTCCCAGGGGGTCACCCATCCTAGTACTACTCTGCTTAACTTCGGAGTTCTGATGGAATCCGGTGCATTAGTGCTGGTATGATCGCACCCATAAGGTAATGCACATTCTTTTCCTTTATACCAAGTCCACAATCGGAGGATTAATATGGGCTCATCCGAAAAGTTCAACGACTCGGCCCGTAAAATTACTCAATCACACGTGTAAATCCAAAACTCTCAATGAATGATATTTCAAAATCAAAAATTATGACGTATTATATATAAAAAGTTACTTAAGTATCACATACTATCATAACCCTAATATCGATACAGGGAACAAAATTTACAATTATTTAAAGAAAAGTGATTCGTTTTTTATCAACTGAGCGTTAGCTATTTGCTTATTTATTTATTTATTTTCATAATGGTCATTTCAACTCTTTTTGTGGATATGATAAGATTGTAGTGATTGATGGTCAAAAATGAAATTTTTGCTCTGATTTTAGATTTCTAATATCATAAATTGATGGTCAGAAATAAAATTTTTGCTCTGATTTTAGATATCTAATATGATGTTTATAATTTGGCTATTCTTGTTATTGATATTAGTCAACTTCGCCTTGCATTGTACGTCGCCAATCACTATTGTCGACTCACGCATAGTTATAAATATTAATGGGATGTTCATACTTGCTTCGAGTCGTTATCAATGATTGAACATGTAATTTCAATAAGCTATCATCTTAATTTATATAATTCCTCTCAATAATTAATCAAATAACAAGTAAAACAACAATAATATTATCTCTCATTTCTCATTGTTCTTGATCTAAACCCTAATTATTCCAAACTTAAATACATCCCACAAACCCTTATTTAAAAATCTCAAATAAAAATATTTACACAAACAATACAAATGAAAGATCACATACAAGCCACGCAATTAGGGGTGAAAACGAGCCGAGTCGAGCTGAACGCATGGATGTTCAAGCTTGTTTGAATTACAATCGAGCTTTGAAAATTGTGTTTGAGCTTGGTTTGATTGTTCATCGAGCCGAGCTCAAACGAGCTTTAATCGAGTCGATCACGATTCGAGCTCGAGTAGTTTGAATATTTTGTACATGTTTTTATTATTTTTTGCTTATCGAGCCGAGCTCGAGTTGAGCTTCAAAATTTATCAAACAGAAAAATATGTTCAAGCTTGGTTTGATAATTTATCAAACCGAGCTCGAACCGAGCTTTTAGCGATCGAGCTCGAGTCGAGTATTGAGTATCGAGCTAAATTTTCACCCCTACACGCAATAAGCTTCTATTTTTGGCCATTTGGACACCAAAACAATTAGCAAATTGTATTATTTTTTTGGTACTATATATATTTAAGCCGACATAACAAATTTAGCTAGTAGACAACTAACCTCTTTAATTCCCCTAGTGTTTTAAGAGCCAATGGTTCTTTCAAGAGCCACAAATGAAGTCACACAAAGCCAACTATCAATTCATTCATTATACCCAAAAATCACCATCTTCTTTGAATCTAGACACACACACATATATATATAGAGATATAAAGAGATAAAGAAGAAATTAAGAATAAGCCAAAAGACAAAAAAAAAGTTGCAAATAAAATTGTCAAATAATCAGGACCATGAATGTGTTCTCATTTAATTATGGCTTTTATATTGTTCACATTGTCCCACTAACTTATTTTGCCCCGAGATGGAGATGGCTATGTGGATTGATGAGATAAATTTTTCTATTTTAAATGATTTTTTATTTTTTAATTTTATATATATTAAATATTTGATACGTGTCAAAATATTTATACATGTTAAATATCTTTTAATAAGTGCATTTGTGAGTTACACGTGTTAAAAATCTAAATACATGAAATAAGAAATGGGTTATGAATTTGAAAAAAAAAAATCATATTCCTAAATAGATATGTTATTCTCTACAATAAATAAAAATATTACGATGAATATATTTCGATCTTTGAATAAATTTCTCGGCTCCAGCTCATCGAGCTTGAATTCAAGCTTCAGTTGATACAAGTCAGAGTTTGAGTTCAAGTTAATTTTTTTACTTAATATATAGTATTAATTTTGTATATATTATTAAAATATTAGAATAAATACTAAATATAACATTATCATACATGTTTAATTTTAGAAGATATTCTATTATTTACATATGTATATTTATAAATGAATTCATATTAAATTATATAAATTAGTAAATAAATACAATTTATTTTTTTATTTGTGAGCCCAATCGTGAGCCCGCTCTACTCTAGAATTTAGACTCAGTTCTAACTTTAATTTTTTCAAACTCGAATCGAATTATTTTTGAGCTGACTCGACTCGTCGGTCACCCTTAATTATTAATTATAAGAGTATCATCTTATTGTTAATAAGAAATACTTGTGCGAATTGATTGTATTAAATATTGATGTGGCTTGATGTGGACCTTTCTCTATTGAACACAATGTTTATCAAGAATTTTTCTAATATCTAGCGTTGAATAGCTAAAGCATCGAATCATCAAATTATGGAAAAAACAAATATTTAATTATATACAAAAATAAAAAGTTCAAGTGTAATAATTAAGTATTATTAGAATTACAATTTTGATGATGTAATTAAACTCCTAAAGGAGTGGCCATTAGTTTTCCATCTAGTAACAATTTAGTACTTAATCTCTTACTTTTAGTATTGACGATTTTCTATAGGTTGAGGCAAAATTATCAACGATAATTTAATTTTTTATCATATTTATTACTTTCATAATAAAAAAATCTTTAAATGAGAGAACCACGTGTTATCATTGTCATTTTTCAATCTACTTTTCAAATTTTAAAGAAACTTGTTCTTATATTGATAAAAATTAATAAAACGTTTTGTTTCGTTCAAATTTTCATATATATATATATTATATAATTCGAATATTTCATATTTGTACATAGCATATACATAGTTTAAATTAGTAAAATATGGAAATTTCATCGTGTAATATAATGTCGATTTCATCACATTTTACATATATGATAGAATTGATCATGACTTTGCCCAATAATTGTGGACTTTAGCCTCTTACATGGTACAAAACACATGAAAATGATTGAAATTCGATCATAAATATCTCAGACTTATTGAAAATAGTAACGCGTTTTTGACTAATTAGTCAAGGGAAAATTCAACAAGAAGAAAGTAAATGTGAATGATACGAACAAGATGAGGACGTATCTCATGCATATATAATTTGTAATTGAGACATAGTAATTAATTAGTAAATCTTTCATCAGAATATGAATTTCGATTAGGTTTTTAAATAAAATCGTGGAATTTTTTTTCAGTTTCTTAATAGAAGCAAATATTGTAGAGTTTTATATAGAGTGTTTATGAGTCAAGCTCGTTCGAACCACAATTTTCAAGTTCGAGTCGAGCTCGGTGAGCAGGAGAAAAATGAGCTCGAGCCCGAGTAGAGTTGAGTCGAGTCGAGCTGAGCTTGAGCTCAAAAATTAATATTTTTTGATAAAAAAATGTATTATTAATTTTATATTTATTCATATATTATTACATATAACCATAATTAATGTCAAAGTTTAAATTATTTATACATATATTATAATTATAACATATCATATCATATTATATATAAATAAATAAATATATGAAATAAATATTTAATTTTATATATATTAATTAAAAATATATATTTTTTATGCAGCTCACGAGCCGGCTCGTAAATTAACGAATAAGCAATTTTAGATTCAAGCTCAGCTCGTTTGAAAAGCTCGACTCCTTAGGTTTGGTTCGAGTTTAAATTTTTCAAGTTCAAATCGAACTATTTCAAGTTAACTCGACTTGTAGCCACCGTGACGAATTTATAACGTAGAATATAAGATGACATAATAAATTGAAAGAGATGATGCCAATTGTATATTTTGTGGTAGAAATTAAGTAATGTGCAATATGAGTTTAAGTGAGAAGATATTCAAATCATTATCTCTAACTTGTAAAGTATAAATATAATATATATATATATATATATAATATTATTAGGTCATTACCAATTATATAAAATCATTATGGATCAAATTTTTATGGCTATGTTTGGTTTTATTTTGGTCATGTTTTGGCCCAAATTTTCCACTAATTTGTGTTTGGCTTAAATAATTTTGGTCAACAAAAAGCTTAGGGTATGTTTGGTTTTGTTTTGGAAGCATTTTGGACCAAAAATTTGGCCAATTTATGTTTGGCTTGTAAGATTTTGGACCAAGAAAAAAGCAATATTTGGCCAAATTTGATTTTGGCCACAAAATATGATTATTTATATTTTTCCTCTTGTCGAATCACACACATCATTTGTCCAATCTATCAATAACACTCTCTCTCCTCTCACTATCTAAGTATTTTTTTAATAAATTATTTTATAGTTTCAAACACTTGATATAATCTCTATGCATAATTACATACTCCAATCATCCAATTACAAATTATTATTATTTTGCAATTAAATAAGAATATTTATAAAAAATTAATAAATATTAAAATAAATTCAATAATTAATAAACCATAGAATTTAATTCAAAAAATATTAATACGGGACAATTAGACTGTAAGAAATTAATAAACTAAAAATTGTAATGCGTATCAAAATAATTTTAGTCTAACTAGGCCACACAAAAATAAGACTTTATAAAATGAAATTATTTACTTTTATATTATTTAAGCAACATAATGTTTAAACTTACTTTGAATATATGAAAAAATAGAAAATTATAATATTCATATGTTATTTAATTTATAATTTTAACACGACTAAAAGTATTATTTGATAATATTCTATATTTCGGTAAATTTTTTAACATTCGTATCGATAAATAAGTTTCTTACATTTGTATAGTAAATTTATATAATAAATATAAATATATAATAATTTATTTTTAGACATCAATAAAAATGTATAATATATATAAATATTAACTATTATTACATACACATAAATATTCATCTATATATAAAAATTATTATAATCTTAATATTATATTATAATTTTCAATCAATAATTAATTACTAACAGACAAAAGCTTACGCGATTTGACTGCTACAGTAATTTATGTTCCCTTTAGAAACAAAAACAAACACTATATCACCAAAAAATTCACACAAAAATCAATAACAAAATAAAACCAAACACAATCTCACCAAATATGCACGTGTCCAAAAAAATTTCTCACCAACAATTCTCACAAAAATAACCAATCAAAACAAAACCAAACATACCCTTAATTTTTGGCCAAAAATTGTATTTGATTAGACACTATCATTCTCTATCATGTCACTTCTCTATCTTACACAATTTCCATCACCTCACTATTAATTGCATTATTTCTACAATTCTCTCTCTTTTTCTCTCTACTTAATACCTCTAATATTTATATATATATATATATATGTATATGATTACAATTTTAATATTATAATATAACTTTCAATCATTATTTTATCTACAAAAACTTCCATGATTTGACTGGTAAAGTCACTTATGCTCCCTTTAAAACAAAAGTCAACAATATCTCACCAAAAAAAAATCCAAAATTCAATTCTCAAATTAAAACCAAACAGAATCTCATCAACAATGCACGTGTCCCAATAAATTTCTCACCAATAATTCTCGTCAAAATACCCAACAAAAACAAAACCAAACATAGCCTATATGTATCTCATGAAATTACTAAGGTTATCTTCATAAATTGATAACCTAATAATCTTTTTCCCTCTACTTTTATATATTCGTGCCAAAACTATTTATAATAAACTAACTTTACAGCTCAACTTAGAGAAAAAGTGACGATCTCACAATATGTACATACATATACTAGTGTATATACATACATACTTAAATATGTACGTAGAGATACACTTTATATCACAAGCAAAATTAGGCCCTTTTTCAATAATTCTATAATAAATCATGTTTAATAAATCTTTATTATAAAATCGTTAGACTTTTCCCCTCAAACCCTACATTACCTTTTCAACTTTATACTAGTTGCCTTTGCTGCCATCAGAGATCATCCCCTTTATACAATAGAGACAAATTACCCTATCCAACTACCCAAAATAAATTAATAAATAAATAGAATAAAATAATTAAATCCATTTCAGTTAATTGAATCCGACTGAAAATTAAAACTTCGAATTCGATTTTTTATTTAGCATGTGCATGCACATTTTAGTTAGTTGATTGAGTTTGACTGAGGATTAAACTTTTGATATAAATTAATTGAAACTGAAAAAGAAAAAAATATTTTTTAGTTATTTTTTTCAAGAAAAAATAAAATCGAATTTCTTTCTATATTAACGATGAGTTAAACTCAGAATTAATTTCAAAACTGAAAAAACACTAATTCATATGAAAATTTTGTGAGATGTTAAAGGTCTTTTTGGTTTCATTTTGTCAAAAAGATAAATAAATAAAAAAAAGGTCCTCGTATGTATAAAATAAACTTTCGGAAGACAATTTAGTTTATTAATATTGAATTTATTTAGTATAAACATATTAAATTATTCACACTAAGAATTTTAGATAAACTAATTGAAATAAGAAATGACTTAATCCCACAATAATTAGATAAACTGATTGAAATAAAAATTAGAAATTCTATATTTTTATTTACGTGAATTAAACATTAGAGCTTGCAAGCATGATTGAAACCCAAATTATAATAAAAAAATAAATACATATTGGGATTAGGAAATTATAAGTTTATTTAAAATGTGATCTATATAAGTTTCATCACCATATCAGAACGTGAATATTTCTTGTTTCCAATGTATCTTTATTTTAATCTATTTTTAATTAATAAAATCAATAAAGACAAGCACTTATATTTAAAGTATTAGTTGAGGATTAAGAGTTCTTTAAACCTAATCCTGTTCAAAAATTTATTTACAAGATTGGAAGTGGGACCCACGTACGTAATTTACCTTTACACCCTCGAAAAGTAAAGTATTGTCTTACAAAGGAATATTCACTCTATTTCAGTTCTTGTCTGACATCTGAATGATTAATATTTTAACTATAAATTTATGCATTACAGTAAAATAAAGATGAATAAGTATCTGACAGAAAATAATAACTTACCTTTCAAATAATTTAATATCTATATGTATTTGGCATCATTGTTTAAATTAAATTATATCAATGTTCTTTAGGGCTCCAAAAAATGATATCCAAAACACCATGTGTTGTGAGGAAGAGTAAGAAATAAAAAAAATATAAATATCTTTTTCCAAATGTATTTTAATATTGAAATTTTGATGAAATTGTGATTACCCGTGTTAAATATGATTACGATTTAATGATACGTAATGATTGTTATGATGTTATTTATCCTATTTTAGCGAATAATTAGTGGTACACATGTCATTTTTGGTGGCTCTCGAGACTCAAGGTCTTATTACGATTTACACTTTACACTCTTATAAATATATGAATTATATATATATATATATATATTCAAATAAAATATATATATAATGTATATCTCATGAGACTCTGAATCTCGTGAGTCACCAAATTTCACCAAGTGAGATGTTTAATCTAATAGAACTAAGACAAATATTAAAAAAAGAAAGTAAAAGAAAGAAAAATAAGTCACAAGGAATTTAAATATCTATATCTTGCATAATTCTATATTTTGAAAAAAAAAAGATTTAATAAAACAATTATAAAATGGAATAAAGAAGATTGTAGATGCCAAATAAGAACATACCATATCTTTAAGTGGATTTGCAGGCTTTTAAAGCTCCATGCTCACCTGTTCTCTGACAAATATTTATATAATATAATCTACTTTCCTCTCACTAACTTTTCAAAATTAAAAAATTCCTAATTAAAAAAAGAAAATCAATTTTTAATTGACCCTCACCATAATTATTTGGGCACTTTGGTGGGTCAAAGAGCATTTTGCAATATTATTATTCAATTTGTTGGTAAATATTTTTACTAATGATTAAAAAATTAAAATTATTTGGTCATCAATTAAATATTTCTAAACAAATCTTGACAATTTTGAATATTGGCCACATGATGAATATCTATATATATCATCATTGATTAAGTAAGGTGTTTTAAAAGGATTACTATTCACTTTAATAATTGATATCTAATATAATCTACATTAACATCAAGGCCACAATTTTTTTTTTCTTTTTTTAGGGGATTTTGAGCAATAATAACTAATATGTAATGAAGTTCACATTTAATTTATCACATAAATATGGATTATTATAAGTATCTACAAAATAATTTTACAATATAAGTCAATTTGATAGAATTTCAATTAGAAAAAAAAAAATCAATTTGCAAAATCAAACTAGGAAAGGATTCTTTCCATTAAGCAACTTGGCCCATATGGGCAGTTCATAAATGGAAACAACGGCCCAAATGTAAGCCCAAATAATATATGGGCCAAACCCATATGTGTTGAGTCAAGAAGATAATACAAATGCAAAACATTATAGCCCAAATCCAACAGTTAAACCCATATCTGTTGGAGGTCAACTAGTCAAACCTACATCCCGTGGGCCGTGGCATCGTTAATCGGTCGACTTAATTAATTCAATTTCCGTATTCATGTGAGAGGTCTTAAATTCAATTTTAGACTGTTATCAATTGAGATTTTTCTTTTTTAACTGGAAATTTGGAATAGCCAATGATTAAAAAATGCAATTTAAAATTTGTTATTTTAAATTGCATTTTTTCCTCTTCAATTAAACAAGATGTATTAAACAACTCCTTAAACAAATACTAATTGTCTCTTATCCCCTGAAAAATAATTTAAAAATTAAAAAGAACATATAGCCGGGCGTTCATAACATGGTCCAATCATCATTTTACTCAACCATTTTTTATTTTCTTCTATTTTTTGTGGGGAGCCAAGTGGCAATAATGTTTATTCAACGGCATGTTTGATATATTTTATATAATTTAAGAGGCAAAACGCAATTTTAAATAACAACGATAAAGTATAGGACTAACATTGATTAAAAAAATGACTTACATTGCAACTTTATCAGATTATTGGAACTGTTTTTAAATTTTTATAAAACGTGTGACTAAAACTAGAATCGTGATATCCTATGGGACTAAATTTGCATTTTTCCCTACTTCGATAATTAGAAAATATATACATTTGAACCTAATTTAAATAAGTTCATATTTTTATTTTTTACCTAACATATCTCTATTACTTAAAAATAAAATTTCCAAGAATAAGAAATTGCATCCCATTTGGGCAAAAAAGATGTCCAATAAAATCTTTTCTTATGTGAGTCTGTCAGCCATAAACAAATTAAAATAATTTATTTAAATCATTATATAACTTACAGACTATTGCACAAAAATAATATTTACTCAATACAAATCATTTTTAATTTCCTCATCATAAAAAAAAAAAAAACATACAAAATAGTTATTGCCACTCCAAACACGCCCTAATCCCCTCATAGCTCTAAGCTTCGACTGTGTGTGCAAGAGTTGTTTTTGTTGAAAAGGGATAATGTTGTTATCACTCAGACAAATTTCATCTTGTTCTTCTTCTTCAATTTGCTCCACAAATTCACTAACCCACAATTTCAATTCAAAGAAACGTTCTTTTTCTCACAATTATGTACTGAAAAAGCAGCATAACAAGTCGATTTGTAGAGCCACTCTAACTATCCACAAGAACACAAACAGCACCCATAAGCAAAGGTAACCCAGGTTAATTATTATTCTCAATTTCCAATTTTTTTGATTTAATTTTCATGTTTTGAGCTTTATTTAAATGGGGTTTTTCTTATTTTCCTCATTTTTTTAGCTATTCTTGCAGCAGTTTACTTTACTGTTTACTGAATTTTACTTTATTGTTAATGTTGTTCAGAAAATTGCAATTAGGTGTTTAAATGAGTCGTGTAGAACCGAATGAATGGTTTTTCGAGCTTGTTTGAATTTCATTTTGTTGGATTGTTAATTGAGCTGCGTTTCAAAATTTAACTTTTAGCGATTAAGCTCAAGTCGAATATCGATTAGTTTGATTAATATTTCAGCCCTAATTGCGATTGCAATTCTGCACAATAATTTTGTTATACATTATCTTGTGTATATGTTGTTGATATGGCATGGTAAATATTGTTCTATTTTTTCTGTATTATTTCATTTAAAAATGGTGAATATATGTGGTTTATTTCTTTTGAGAGTGGCAAATTCAGACTACAATTTGTGAAGCTACTTACTACTCTTTGATCATGTAAATATACATAGTATTTTTAGTTATTTGTAAATATGTCCTTATTGAATCTAATTAATAAGTAAAATGGAGGGACATATGAAGCAGTGTGCAGCCTTCATATTAAGTTTCTGATAATGACAAACAAAAAGAAAATATTTATAAATTCAGTTTTTTCCTAGGCTATATTAATAAATTGACATATTTAGACTGATTCATAGTTAACACTTGAATAAAGAACTAAGTTTATTGACAAAGGTTGAAGTAAAATCTGTTTGGAATATGTTGCTTCATTGTGTTTTTTGCATTGTCTTATGACTCAAGATCTCGCTCATATTATTCATTTCAGCATTTACTCGATGCATTGCGTTATCAGTCTAAGTTTTCGATTTGGTGTATTATGTGTTTCCGTATGTGATTACCATAGCATTATCTTGTAAAAAATGACATGGGCAATGTTTTATACTTCTATTTATATCGAATTAGTGCATACATTCGATTTTACAATGCAATTCTATATCCTTACGACCAAGTTAGATATTTATAATGAACCTGGAGAAGATTTTAAATGCTAGGAGTATGACGGGCTTCACCCATCTTTAAAATGTCAAACAAATTGTGTTCTAAATTCATGCTTTGCTCTTTGAAAGCCATATCTTGATTACTTATTTGCTCGATATCTAAAAAATTGCTAATTTTGAATATGTATTGACATACTTCCTTTCATGATTCAAAATCTTCCCAGTCGCGAAAGTTCGGTTTTTGATCCTTTAGGCATTAATCCAGATGGACTCTCAGATATAAAAACGGCTTGGGAAAGTGTTGTAGAATTATGTTCTCAAACACTTAGGAGTACCTCGGGCACCAGAAACGAAAAGGGTTCATCAGCAAGAGGAGTGGCAGGTTTATTGATCGTCTCACTTACTTTAGTTTGTATTTGTGTTAAAGTTTTTGAAAGCTATGAATTTTAGACCATTCGTACAAATTCGTTGTGCCGATTTGAATAACTTCAAGTTACAATGTAACACATATCCTTTGTCAACCATATTGAGCTAGGATTTGATTTGTCTGAAATCTTTTTTAAGGATGTCTTCAATAAAACATTTAGGGCCTGATTGGTTGGCATGTCATTTTCATGATAAAAATGAGAAATGTGGTTTGAAAGATGAGATTGGATGAGATTTTTAAGAGAAAAATAGGTAATAATTGTGGTTGATGTGATATGTTTTCGTTGTGAGGAATTTGTTTAGGTTGATATTTTGATATAATTTTTATTAAATTTGTTTAGTCAAACTCGTTGATTTACACGTCAGAAAATAGTCACAATGGATCTTATTTTAAACGTTGCATTATTTTGCATTAGAATATGCAATTAATTTAATTTTCGCCTTTGAAAGATAGTCGGAAAAACTCTTTTAATTGATTGTATTAACTGTCAAATCATAAACAGTAAAATTCATTTGTTGCAAAAAAAAAATTCAAATTATTCGTAATTTTGAGAGATTTTTTTGTAAGATTTTTTCACGAGATGCTAAATAAATGAATTTTTCGTATTTTTCACTCTGAAATGACTTTTTGGGAGCATGAGTGGCCAACCAATTGGGGTTACTTGCTGTTTTTGACCCTTGATTAAGATTCTTTGACTTTTTCCAGCTGCCATTGAAGATACCAGCATTGACTTTGGGGATTTCTTCAAGGGCCCACTTCCCGGGAAATTTCTCAAACTTTTGGGCTATCTCGCCCTGTCACGACTTGGGATATACGTACCACTTGGTGGCGTAAATCGAGAGGCTTTTGTTGGTAATTTGGATCAAAACAGCTTATTGGGAACTTTAGATCAATTTTCGGGAGGGGGTATTGGTCGACTTGGAGTAGGGTCTCTTGGTATTGTGCCGTTTATAAACGCGCAAATTGTTTTTCAGCTTCTTGCACAAATTTATCCTAAGTTGCAAGAACTGCAGAAGAAAGAAGGCGGGGCGGGACGAAAGAAAGTATTGCAGTATACTCGATACGCGTCGGTTGGATTTGCGGTAGTGCAGGTAAATGATATTAGATATTCAGATCATATTGATATATGTGATTAAAAGATCTCGTCTTGATCTAATCTGTTCCGTTTGTCTAAATGCATAAAGTTTGGATTTTTCCTGTTTTTTTACGAATAAATGCATAAAATATTTCGTGGGCCGATTTGAAATGGAATATATAATAGTTAGAAACAGCAGGTACAGTTGATGGCACATGCCCTGATACTTGCTCAACAACCTGTATTAACCATATATAGGGGTGGCAATTGGGTTGAGCGGGTTGGGTTTGTGTCGGGTCCATTTGGGCTGAGCTTAAAGTGGGTTGGGTCCAATTGAGTCGAATGTCAAAAAATATGCATTATAGTTGGACCCAATAAGGACCCATTATGAATCAAAGTGGTGTAAGGGGTGGTTGTAGAGTGTAAAATATAGATTATTGACTCAGAGTGGAGAATAGTTTGGACCCAATTTAGACCCAAATTGGACCCAATTTAAGACCCAATTGGACCCAAATATTATTAAAAGTCAACCAAGTTTGAACTAAAATGCTAAAATGTTAGGATCCAACCCATTGAAACTTAGTTTGGTTTGGGTCCAAATATATGTATGGACCCAAATTGCCACCCCGGTCCATATCGGTTCTTACTCCTTTTCAGGTTATACTACACCACAAGGAAAATAAAAATAGTTACCATTCGACATTTTGTCTCTAATATTTTTTTTCTTGTATTGCTATGATAATGAAATTGTACAAAATTTCATCGATTATTTTCCATTTCAGGCAATTGGTCAAGTATTGTATCTTCGTCCTTATGTCAATGATTTCAGTACCGAATGGGCTGTCTCTTCCATTGTTTTGCTCACTCTCGGCTCGGTTTTCACAACATACATTGGAGAAAAAATTACGGATTTAAAGCTCGGGAACGGTACATCTCTTCTAATCTTCACAAATATCATCTCATATTTGCCAGCATCCTTTGGTAGGACAGTTTCACAGGCATTACAAGACGGTAATTACATTGGACTTGCTGGCACCCTTGTCTCCTTCTTCCTGCTAGTTCTCAGCATTGTGTATGTTCAGGTAGTGTTATTTTGAACTTGTCTCGTAATTTCGATACCCAATGTTAAGGAATTGTTTGTAATGTTTATTATGAAATGTTTTAGGAAGCAGAGAGGAAAATCCCGATAAATTATGCTTCGAGATATAATAGTGGAACTGCAGGACTGAAAAAATCTGCTTATTTGCCATTCAAGGTTTGAGCTTATTTCTGATTTTATATGCTTTTTTTTTCTCTGTCCTATAAGTATATTAAGGGTGTGTTTGGATTGAGTGATTTGGATTTGAGGAAGGGATTTGGAGAAAGGATTTCAAATGACGTAATTTGAAATCCACCATAGTTGTGGAGAAAATAGCTCAAAATGAATACTAATGGATTTGAAATCCATCATAATATGAATTCATTCAAACAAATTTAAATGGATTTGTAGATGAATTTGAAATCCATAGTTTTCAAATCCTTCAATCCAAACACACCATAAGATTAAACTGTCGGAAAGTCCTATAACTTGAATTTTCTGCTCATGGTTGGCCAATATTGAGTTTTCTTATTTCCCTCCAAGGACTTCCATTGATAATGTTGCATTTCATAAGTTGGAAATTTCTTTCCAAAAAGTACCCTTAACGTAATTATCGACTCGCATCAACCCCCAACAATTACTTCTCGGTTCAAAACTTTCCATTTTGAACTCCTATCAGAGCTCTTTGCCAATCGAATGTGTTCTGGATACTATATAGGAGTGTTCATTCGGTTAGAACCGAACAGAACCGAACCGAATTTTCGGTTAACCGAAAATTCGGTTCGGAGAAAAACATAACCGTAATCTAACCGTTATAAGAACGGTTCGATTTACGGTTATAACCGAACCGGTTCGGTTAATTTCGGTTAACCGAAATCCGGACATAAATTTTCATTTTTGCAAGAATTAATTTGAATTTTGAGCTGTTTGACCTATTTGAATACACAAAACTCATTAAAACTTAAAAACACAAAGATTATAAGTTACGACTTACGAGCCATCTCCAAAACCTCGACTCAAGTTCAACACTTAACATTAAAAACGACAAATATAAGTAGTGTCGATGTACCATAAATCCATAATCCATAGGTTATAAAATTAGAAATTAGGGTCAGCACAATGACCCCTTTGTTAAAAAATATTTTTTATTATGACCCAAAAATCGGTTTTCGGTTCGGTTAGACTAACAGACTGTCAAAACCGAACCGTAACCGAAAACCAATTTTTTCGGAAAATGCTAACCGTAACCAAACCGAAATATTTTCGGTTCAGTTCGGTTCGGTCAGACAGTCGATCCGTGCACACTCCTAATACTATCAATGGATTGATGGGCTATGGAATAGTTTTTTACTAAACAATGACTGAATCTTAGCTTACCAATTTTCAGTTCAACTTACACAATAATTGCTTAAAAAATTTGCATTAGCCGTTATAGAATCTTAATATATATATTAACAGTTGTTTATAAGCAGGTGAATAGTGCAGGAGTGATGCCAATCATCTTCTCCACTTCATCTTTGGCTCTTCCAGGAACTCTTGCACGCTTTACCGGTCTGAACATTCTAAAGAAGGCTGCTGTAGGATTAAATCCCGGGGGTATGTTAAAATGAATATACGTGTTCGTTTCTGTATTATTGTTAGGGCTGTGCATCGGTTCGGTTCGGTCGAAAACCAAACCAAAATTTTGGTTAACCGAAAATTCGGTTTCCAAATTTACAAACCGGTTCGGTTTTTAACCGAAATAACCGGATTTCGACAAAAAAGAGGAAAAAAGACATTGTTCGGTTCGGTTTTTCAATTTTTTTGTAATTTCGTTTTTCAACCTACTCTTATATATATATTTTTTATTTTTTTTAATATATAATACTTATTAATTATATATAAATATAAATAATAATTAATATATATTATATATTTCGGTTTTCGGTTCGGTTAACCGCGCCTAAAAACCGAAACCGAACCGAAAAACGAAATTTTAAAAAAATAAAAACCGAACCGAAATTTTCGGTTCGGTTTCGGTTTGAACCGAATTTTTGGTTTTCGGTACGGATCGGACGGTTCGGTTAATTTTGAACACCCCTAATTATTGTGATCCTAAAAGAAACATATAATCACTGGGGAACTGATAATAACATTAAATTTAGGTCCATTATATTTGCCAACAAACATTGTGATGATAGCGTTCTTCAATTATTACTACACGTTTTTGCAATTGGATCCCGATGATGTTAGTGAACAGTTGAAGAGGCAAGGCGCCTCGATCCCACTTGTTCGACCTGGAAAAAGCACCGCCTTATTCATCAAAACGGTAAGGCTTTGTTTATGTTTTTGAGATGAAATTTTAAAATTTTCTCGGGAATTGTATGCTATGAAAATTCGTCTGAAAATGATACCTATTTGTTTATGTTTTTAAAAATAGGTTGAAAATTATAAAATCTCTTAAATCAGTAGTGATAGGTGATAGGTTGATGGATGATTTATAGAATAATTGAGTTGGCTGTGTATATAATGATTATCTGAATAGAATATAAAGAAATAAAGATAAAAAGTTGTAAAGTATGAAAGAGAAAGTGAAATAATGATTGATTTGATTGGTAAATGTGTGAAAGACTGTATATATGATTGATTGGTAGATATATAGAAAATTGGAAAAAAATGAGAATTTGGTGTGTTAAGTTTATTTTGAATTTTGTGATTTAAAAACTTGATATTATTACAGGTTCTGAGCCGGATATCAGTTTTGGGATCTGCGTTTTTGGCGATTCTTGCGGCGGGTCCCGCAGTGATCGAACAGGCGACACACCTTACGGCATTTAGGGGATTCGCAGGGACGTCTGTTTTGATTCTCGTTGGTTGTGCTACGGATACTGCAAGGAAAGTTCAGGCAGAAATCATATCACAGAAATACAAGAATATTGAGTTTTATGACATGGATAACAAGTATTGATTGAGATACATGTAATGTAATGTAATACAATTATAATCCAGTCAATTTGTAAATCTTTACAGCATTGTAATTTTACCTTAAATTATGAAATCTTTTTGTTATTTTCACTCTGTAATTTTTAATATTTTTGAGTCAATATGCGTGTTATATGCTACTTGAAATCTAGGAATTGTGGCCCTAATAGTGTTATTGTGTTCAGGAGATACTTTGAAAAACTAGTAACAATTATATAGCACGTGATATTAAAAAAAAAATCTAAATAAATAATTAAAAATTCATATTCAAAAGACCTTTATAATATTTTAAATAGCAGCAAATAAATTTAAATTATTATTTGTTTATAATTGTTTAAGTTATTATTATAATATGGTTTGATGACAAAAAATTATTGTGACATATATAACTTTCTGTTTAGATTATTTACTCATCAAATATCAATACATTGCATTAAATATATATATATATTAATGCAAAATTATGCCACCCACATATCGATAATTTGATATATACAATTACCGGATATGTGTGATTTTTATTCTGGATTTGGAAAAATAGTTGGGACAAATAAAATTGTTTATTAAGCTAATTGTATGCAATTAGTCAACAATGCTTTGACCAGTGGCTAATTAAGAAGTAGAATAAAATGTAAATTTCCTACTGAATTTGAACCTAAACTCATCATATTACATAGTGGGGTGGGGTGGGGTGGGGTGTTAATATTTTAGATTTATTTTGTGAAGAAAAATGGGTGACATTCAATTCAAGTAGACTCTTTTTCTATATATTCCACATTTTCCATTGCGAAGCCCAAAAGGACCAAAAGATGGAGAATATATCAAATTTAATGAAGTTAGGTTTGCTGTTTATAGGATGTATTAACATAATATTTTATCAAAATATCATATATCCAACAATCTATAATAAATTATCTTCATTAAACTTGATCTGTTATAAAACTTAATCAGCTTTATTCAATTATTTTTGTAAATTTACACGCATGATCTTTATTTGCTTTATATCATCTACTACAAAGAAAAGACCAATGTACGAAAATCGTAAAATAAACGACTTCAATTCATCGAATTATCAAATAATGTAATCACTATGAACATAGAGAGGCCTAATTAAATGTATCTTTATGTACAAACCTGTTATATTTTAATCTATCACTATTTATTTAACACCCCATCTCAAATTAACCCTTCGAACGAAACTATATACCGAGTTTTGCAGCCGAAAGCCCTTGTAGCATTTTAATGACTTCAACTGGATCATCGAGATAGTATTTAGCCATGCTCGGTTTCTGCCCGACCGTACAAGCAAACACTTCGGGCAGCAACCGGTCAGCCACAGCCTCAAACATTTCCTCATCAGATCTATCATCACCTATGCACAAAACAAAATCTGCTGCCCTTTTTGTATTCCTCATTGTCTCCATTAGATTCTTCACCACCACACCTTTGCTAACCCCCTTCACAAATTGCTTCAATTTTAATCAAATCTCAATTTTAATTCACAAATTATTAGGTGTGGCAATTGGGTTGAATGGGTTGAGTTTGGGTCGGGTCCATTTGGGTTGGGCTTAAAGTGGGTTGGGTTCAGTTGGGTCCAATGTCAAAAAATATGCATTATAGCTGGACCCAATAAGAACCCAAATAGACCCAATAAAAACAAATTATAAGTAAGGGGTTGTTGTAGATTGTAAAATGTAGATTATTGACTCAAAGTGAAAAATAGGTTAGACCCAATTTAGACCCAAATTGGGCCCAATTTAAAACTCAATTTGACCCAAATATTATTAAAAGTCAACTCAGTTGAAACTACAATGCTAAAATGTTAGGACCCAAACCATAAAAAATTTGGTTTGGATTAGGTCCAAATATTGTATGTCCAAATTGCCACCCCTACAAATTATTGAAAAGAATTGATAAATATGAGATATACCTGCGGTTTAACCTCGACGATTTGCTGCCCGCTTTTGACTACAACGGGATCGTTCGCGAGTACGCTTTCTAAGTGATCAAGAAGCTCTTTTGCTTGCCATGAACCGAAATCGGGGTCCGCTTCTTGATGATGCCAAACTAATGCCGTCTCCTTTTGCTCTATCGATGAGCCATCCGTTGCCTCTGTGTAATGCTCCATTATGGGCAACACGATTCGTTTCCAATCCAAGTCGATCGATAATCGAAGAGTTTCCCACTCAGAATTTTTAGTCCACCTAGGTTCATACCAAAAAACTAAGTTAAAAACGAATTAAAACGAAAATAAGGGTTTCGATTATGCTATATTATCTGTGAGACACAATGCTGATGTGACATAATTTGTGGACAAAATGCTGATGTGACATAATAATGTGACATAATCTGTGAGACACAATGCTGATGTGACATAATCTATGAGACACAATGCTGATGTGACATAATCTGCACCATTCAATGTATTCAACAATGGCTACCTATTGAAGTAACCGTGTTCGGCGGAGAGCCCGAGTCGTTCACACTGAGAAAACCACTTCCCGAGCGAATCCTTTCCTCTTCCACTAACAATAAACACAACATTCTTCGGATCATTGGATAAACTATTCAAAACCGAAATAATCTCAGGGCACGGAGATTTATCGACCGTATCTTGTGGCATCATGGTACCATCATAATCGAGAAGTATAAGTCGACTATTCATGTTGTTATAAGAAGAAACAATGTGTTCGACCGAAAGCTTCCTAAAATTAGGACCCAACGCCACAACCCTCGAGTTCAAACCAAATCCTATCCCCCAACACCTCTTCCTATAATGCTCACCACAAGCTCTCTCGAGGTCTTGATCGAAACTCTTGGACCAATACGCAACATCATGGGACGTAATGTACTTATAATGTTTCTCGTGTCTCAATTCTTTCTCAGAATCCAACATTGTTATCCCAGAAAGCATCGCCTCGGCCACGCTATTGATATTCCACGGATTGACCCGAATTGCGCCACTAAGAGACGGAGAACATCCTATGAATTCGGAAACAATTATTACACTTTTTTTCGGTTTCCCATGATTCTCGAGCCCTGAACCCAACGCCTTGTCCAAATCCGGGCTACCCTGTCTCGAGACCGTGTACTTATAAGGCACCAAATTCATACCGTCCCTAACCGCATTCACCACAACGCACTCGGAAATCGCGTAATACGCAACTTTATCCCGAAACGAGACGGGCCCGTTAACGCACACGATGGGTTGATAACCGGGTCCGCCATGTTTCCGGTTAATCTCATCCGCAACACTATTGATCTCACTTTGCACTTGTTGAATATCCTTCCCACGGCTTCTCGGGGCATTCATGATTTGAACAAGAACAACATTTCCCCTATACATAGGGTTCTCATCCAAAAGCAATCCTAAAGCCATAAACTTCAAACTAATCCCTTTAAAAATGTCCATATCATCTACACCTAACAACACTATTTTCCCCTCAAATTTTTTCTTTAAGTCCTTAATCCTATCTGCAGTATCATGTAAAGACATAACAGATTGAATTTGTGCCATATGAATCCCAACAGGAAGTATCTTAATACTAACAGTTCTACCATAATAATCAAGACCAATATAACCCCTCTTGGATTGATAATCCAACCCAATCATTCTACTACAACATGATAAGAAATGTCTAGCATAATCAAAAGTATGAAATCCAATCAAGTCACAATTCAAAAGGGCCCTCAAAATTTCTTCTCTAACAGGCAAAGTTCTATAAATCTCAGAGCTAGGAAAAGGGCTATGCAAAAAAAATCCAAGCTTTACTCTGTGAAATCTCTTTCTCAAGAAAGTAGGTAGCACCATGAGATGATAATCATGGACCCAAACATAATCCTCATCCGGGTTAATCACCTCCATCACTTTATCAGCAAAGATCTTGTTGGCTGACACGTAGGCATGCCACGTGTCCTTATCAAACCTCACCCCATGAGTACTTGTCAATGGCAGCATGTAGTGAAACAGAGGCCATAGATAATGCTTGCAAAAACCATGGTAAAACTTGTTGATCAAATCCAAGGGTAGAAAAGTAGGGACACATTTGAAATTCTCTAATAAGAATTGGGCCACGTCATCTTGATCCAACGGCTCAATTTCAACCCCTAAAGAACCTACATAAACAACCTCCACATCTGGGGGGAACCCAGATTTCAATTGGAGAACTAGGGCATCTGGATCCCAATCAAAGCTCCATTTTTTGAGGCTATTACTGTAATGGGCTTTCAGTGGGAGCTGATTGGAGACTATTATTCGACGTTCTTGAATAATACTAACACTTGAAATTTCGTCATTTGAATCTTCATCGAAATCTGATATGATTCCGGCCTTAGAGATCACTCTGGGAATCCGGGTTCGATCGGTTGTATAATCATCTAGGTTCAGCAGATTAAAGCAAGATCTTGATAGCATACTTGAAAAGAAAAAAAAAATCGATTCTTGAATTGAAGTCAAAGAGTTTATCTGATCGTTAATGGTGGGTTATACGTATATGAAAGAATGGATTGAGATAGAGATAGAGATGGAGATTGAGATTGAAACATTGTGGGATTTTTCATAAATGTGATGGATTGAGTATATGGGAGCGTTTGAAATGTGGGGATAAATATTTATTATTTGTACAAGGTAGATGGAATTATTATTTATTATATATGGTATGGTTATGAGGATAAGAACGAATGAAATGAAGACCGACTTAGTTACCAATATGGGAAATCTTTTACTATTACAAATAATTAAATACTATGTGAATGGATAAAGCTATTTTTGTTTATATTTTTAATTTGATTTTTAAGAGTTTAGATAGCAAATATTAAATTGGTTTCTCACAATTATTTTAATTTTAATTTATTTTTTGACTTTATTAATTAATCTTTATATATAGTTAATTATTAATAATTATATCCATCAATTTATATAATTATTATTAAAATTATTTACTTCTTTACTCTCAATTTCATATTTTCACAATTATTTAATTTATTATTTGACATATTTTAAATTTGAGAACGATTTTTACAGACATACATAAGCACACACAATATATCTCATCAAATTCACAAGAATATTTTATATTTTTCTAATTTTCAACCAAATATACACAATCAAAGCGTATCCTAAACTTTTCTCGTTTTCTAATTTAGAGCTGAATGAGATATTTTAACTCGAAAAATACGAAAAAAGTAATGTATATATATATTTTTAAAATCTTAATTTAAAAATATCCACACTTCATTTTATTACCGTTATTATACTTTAATCACATCTACTTTTAATTTCGATTCCACCACTACCCAAAAATATATGGTATCACTAGCTATAATTTGGTCAAAAAGATGGATTTTATTGCCATGTGTATGAATAATTAATGGATTATGGTTTCTTTTTTAATATAATTTTACCCCATGTCTTTATTCCATAGTAGATTTGAATTTTCTTTAATGAAAGCTTATCCAAATTAAATATATTTAGGATTTTGCCAATTTTATAATAACTACGTGAAATCATTTCAGATGTACCTAATTGAGAATGAATCACATGGTGGATATATATTTATTTCCATAATGATTAATAAATAGATAAGATAAGAATATATTGGAGTTCGTGTATAATCACTCTAATAAACATTTTATTATGTTACGTTTATAATATTATCACTAGTTTTGAATTATTTATTATAGAGCTATACCTAGGAATGTTTATATTAAAATACTATATGATAGTAATTAATTATTGAGCTACAAATTTTTATTTCAACCGTTGGAAGGTCATATTAATGAGTTTAATATATGGTAAAATTAAATACTAAAATGTATTAAATTAATTTAGTGGATAAAGACCGTTAGTTTACCATAAGTGATAAGCAATTAGTATTGGATAAGGATATAAGTGGGAATTAATGAAGGAATAAAATCAAATCAAGGGGGATACCTAATTATAGGGAGAAAGAGAGGGTGATAAAGATAATGTGGGAAAATTTATGTCACTAGCAGGGATGTGCATCGGTTCGGTTCAATTGAAAATCGAATCGAAATTTCGATTTTTTTAAATTACAAACCGAAAAAATTTGGTTCAGATTGGTTCGGTCTTTAACCGAACTAATAGAAATTTCAAAAAAATAAAATTAAGAAAAAATGACTTGGTTCGGTTCGATTTTTTAATTTTTTTTTTGTAATTTCGATTTTCGACCTACTCTTTTATATATATTTTTTAATATATAATATTTATTAATTATATATAAGTTAAAATAGTACTTAAATATTTCGATTTTGGGTTCAGTTCGGTTGACGAGCCTAAAAACTGAAAGCGACCGGAATAACGAAAATTTTGAAAATAAAAATCTAGAAACTGAACCGAAATTTTTAACCAAATTTTTAGTTTTTGGTTCGGTTCAGGTAGTTAGATTAATTTTGAACACCCCTTACACACGAGTCCAATATTCAATGGTGAGTGGTTTTTACCGTTTACTCAACATCTCACCCCACAAATACGTGGTAGATAATATACTGAGTCTGTTATACTCGATTAGAAGTGACAGATGGGTCTGCAAGTTTGGTAAAAATTATCATTTTAAATCGTATTTGTGATTTTTTTTTTAAAGTGATAACTTAATATTATTTTAAGTTTTAAGATTTTTTTTTTTGTTTTGGTAAAGTTTTTGAGAAATATCGGATTTTGCTCAAAATTGAATAATATTTTGTGAAATAATTTAAATAGTTTGTAAATTTTAAAACTTAAAATTTTTTATCAACATATTGACTAAGTATTCTACTAATAACTAGATTTTGTTTTTTGATCCAAAAGTTGAAATCCAATATTTGGGGTTTAAATTGAAATTTAAAATCATTGTTATGGACTTATGGGGCGATTTCAACTGTGCTAACAGAAATCCTTGTGAGTCTCGTTGCTTCTTGGTCAAATCAAACATCGCCACGTGTTCGTTGACCGTCTTTTGGAGATGGATTAGATAGTTATCTACAAGGGGTCATGTCAAGTAGGACCCACTTTAAGGTTATTAGATTAAAAAATGGGACCCACTTTATCCTAAGAGTAACATTTTAATTTCTTTTTTGTTTATCTATTGATGTATGGAAGAAGATGGAGCTGTTTTTCACTATTCAATGTAATTAAATAATTAATGGTAATTAATTCTTCGATTCCTCTATTAAAATTAGAGTATTATCAAAATAAAATATGGTTTACAGCTCATCCATCATTACAAGATTTATCAACTTAAATATAATATCATTTATATTATTGACATAATTTTTTATAAATATAGAGTGAATACACTAAAAATAGTTTTAAATATATCAAATATATAATTTTTATTTATATTTAATAATATTTATTTATATATTAATTAATATTTATTGCAGTATTATGATGTTACTGATTTGATTGCGGATGATCAAACAGCTGATCCAATAAATATATGACGCGATGAGTTTTTTCAGTTTAATATTCGAGTTGAATTTCAAATCATTTATACTTTTCACTAAAATTGTATCTCCAATAAATTTCAAAATTTTCTCATATATGAAAATTATAAGTAATTTATCACTTAATCCCCCATAATTAATAACTTAGACATGCAAATTGATATTGTTCTACCCACCATATTTTGTTAGCTGCCCAAAAAGCTTTATACTTTACAAAACAATTTTTTTATTAATAAAATATTAATCTTTAAGTCTTAATGGTGTATTAGTTGGATGATAATCCACAATCCATGCCATATCTTTGAAATTAGAATATTCAAAAGAAACAGATTAGACCAATCAGATTCTTGTCCCCTAGCTTTTTAATTGGTCTTCTATATAACTAGGAATATTATCCAAAGAATTATATATTTATGTAACTTTTTAATTATTTAATATTTTAGTGGATTTGGCTTATCTATTCCTTTATTTGGCAGCACGCAAACAAAGACTTGTGTTGTGTTATAACTTCCACGACAAATCCAGTGGATGATGTTGGTTAATATTGCAATAATTATATGTATAAAAAAACAATTTTATTTGAGCTTTGTGGTTACCACAATTCATATCATATATATATATATATATTATGATAATGGTATTTGTAATAGTTATTTTAGAGTGTGTCTCGAATAAACTTTGTTTTTATGTAATAGTATGTAAATCATATAAGAGCTTAGATGCTTGTAGCTGACAGATTCACAACGGAGGAGGAGACAAAATAGACATTTGCAAAGGAAAATTGAACCTATAAGCAAGATCAAGACATTTACTATGAGATGAGGTCAAATAGACATTTATTTGGTTAATATTGCAATAATTATATGTATAAAAAACAATTTTAATTAAGTTTTGTGTTGATAGTAGTTTCACAACTCATATATATACATATATATTTTTTGTAATAACGGGAATATGTCATTATTTTAGGGTGTGTTATAGCATGTAAACCATACAATAAAGCTTCATAATTGATAAAAAATCACAGAAGAAGTGGATTTTTAAAGAAAAATCGAACCTATAACCAAAATCAAATAGATATTTTCTACAATATTATTCATATTTTCCATAGCTGACACAGTATAGAAGGTCAAATTAATGTTTTTTAAAACGGAATCGAATCTATAATGAAAATAAATAGAAATTGTCCCAATTTATATCATACTTTATTCGATTTTATATAGATATTGTGAAGGAAACTATAACGTGTTGGATTCTTTGGTGATTGAATTGGCAACTTCAATGTTTATCTTTGACACTATTTATGTTTATCCATTTCCTAGGATTTATTTGAATTTTGTGGATCTTGACCATACACACAATTAAACACACGTATGTATGACATATATTATGTATCATATCTTCTTTCATTAAGAATATTAGGTTTAAGTCAACTAAACGTGTGCATGTGTGCGTTCACATATTTGCATATTGTACAAAAAGAATCTAATGCATATTGCATACCAATACGATGGGATTCGATAATTTCATATTATATATACAGTAGAAACTCTATAAATTAATACTCTTGGGATCACCAAAATTTATTAATTAAAAGAGTTATTAATTAATCGATAAATTAATAATTATTAATTTATACATTAATTAATATTTTATTAATTTATAATAAAATATTCAATTTACAAACACCATTCAAACTTTCACTTAATTATAGTACAATGCATGTACAATAATTAAAAAATATTTTTTATATAAATACAAGATAATAATGCTAACACAAATAAATCGTACACACACGACATGCCTTCTAATCTTAAAGGTGTGAAAAAAACAATAATGACCGATGAGATTCGAAGAGCATTATGCATGCACAACAAGGATAATCCAAGTCTCACTCAAAAGCAATTGTAAGAATGGATGTTAGCAATTATACAAGCACAACAAGGATAATTCAAGGACAATTGCAAATTGATTTGCAAGGTGAAATTGTTTTCAACAAAAAAACTAAAGACAATTGAATCATTTTTCAAAAAAAATTCATAAATCATTCATGTAATATGTAGTATATAAGGAATTATTAATTTATATTTTATATGGGACCTATAGAAATTATCAAAAATGTATTATCTTATAATTTTAGCGAATTATTAATTTAGCACCCTATCCCCGAGTCGGGACCGGCCAAAAATATTATCTTAGAGAGTTTATTAATTAATCGAGTATTAATTTATCGAGTTTCTACTGTATATATATACATTATACAAAAGTTTTTCATACATACCAATCTAATGGGATACGATTAGAACTGTCATTGGGTGGGGAATACTCAGACTTAAACCGAACCCACAAAATACCCATGCACCCAAAAATATTTTACCCGGACCCGATCGCTTACCTGATTGGTAAAAAAAAAAAGTTAGATCCAACGGGCCGGGTATATTTCGGGTCAGTTCCGAGTCGGGCAAATGTCCACGGGTAAACTTGGGGTATTGTTCGAATATTTTTCAAAGGGTAAATTTTGGATAATGTTCGAGTATTTTTCGAGTAAAATACACGCGGGTAAAATTAGACCCGAACCGGAACTACTTAATGCCATCTGGTCCGGGCCGGACTCGGGTTTTAGACCTTATTGATCGGGTCCAAATAAGATAAATTTTCTATTGAACGGGTCGGGTTCAAGTCTTAGACCCTACTGGTCAGGTCTAGGTAGGGGTGGATACGATAATTACATAACTCGCTTGTGTTATATATATATATATATATATTATACGCATAGGAATATCAAAAGAATATAACTATTGATGAAACTAGATAGTTGTTATAGGCCAATAATCGCTAAACTCTAATATTATTTCTAATATAAGGGAAATAATAAATCGATCTCTACGCATAAACTCCATACTTTCTTTAATTGTTTTAAAATTCATAAGGTTTACACTTTACAGACATATATACACACACATATATATATATTGGATATTATAATTCTAAATATATATTGAATTATAAATCCACCAATTTTATTACATAAAAAAACATATCCGAATAAAAATGAATACATAAAATATTAATATTTGAAACAAGTAAATTAATTAATTGGGACCATCCACGTGGCAAACTTTATAAGGAAAATGACATGTCGTGTTTGTCCCAAGTATACAGGTTGTTGGCTTCTTTGGATTGGTCATATATCGTGTACTACTAGAAAATGCGACTTCTGAGCCCACCAAGATATCTTTTTGTGGATTGGGATGGAAGAAATTATATGCACTTTCACCCAATTACTTAGCTTATTTTTATTAATTGCTAACTACACATACACACATACTGTTGTTTAATTATTTAAAATAGTTTTGTTGTATTTAAAATAACTTTATTTTCATTACTTTAAAATTGTTGTATTTCTATCATCATCATTATTATTATTGTCTTAAATCATTATCCTATTATAGTTTAATATGATTTCAGAAAATTAATTGTGATTTAATCATCATCCTTGCTATATTTCGACACGTAAATTGATGTGTCTAATAATTAAACTAAAATGAAAAATAATTGACTATGGATATGGTATAAACACAATGGATGGGTGCTCAACACGCTTCAGATAGAAAAAATTTATATGTATATTATTATAAAGTTTACCAATTATTATAAATTAAAAACTTCTGAATAAATTGATTAAAAATTTTCCTTTACCTTATCTACATCCCTTTGTTTCTCGAATAGTTTTCTCAAGGTTACATTGTCATTTTTTTACGGTGTAGAAATCCAAATGACATTCAAAGACTTCATATATAAATATATTTATAGATGTCCCATATCTATAATCATAGTCATAAATATATATATATATATATATATATATATATATATATATATATATATATACATAAATGTATCATAAGATTACCATTTTGGTTGACAAATCCCACAGGAAAAGAAAGAAAAAAGTTGTATCTATCACAATTTTTCAATAATTTACTTTACAAAATGGCCCAAAAAGTGTCACAAATCATTTTCGACACATATCACATATACTTAGAGTTAGATTGGGATGTATGGTGTATCAAATAAGTTTGGATATCTAAAGAATAATGTTTCATTTTGTATCTTTCCCATTTGATATTTATGTATGATAAATATATAAAATAGTTTATAAAATATAAACACCATTTAAGATGGCAAGTTCACATGGTACCGAATAGCCAAAACTTTAAAAAAAAATCTCATTTCTTGTTCTGAAATTTTGCTCGAATTTAATTTTAGTTCAATTTGTTATATAATTTTCAAATTGTCTCACATGTAGACTACTTTTCCAAATCTAACGGTCAACTCTATTAATAATACTTTAATCGATTATTTTTGGAAGAATTCATGTGTCACACATTAATTATTCAATATTACGGTATTATTTCCTACTAATTTATCACTTATCTCTGATGCACAAAATCTTCTAAAAAGTCTGGTATATATTTTGAACGCTGAGACCAAATATGAAATATTTTGAAAGTTAAAATAGTTAACGTGAAAATTCATACTAAAATAAGTAAAATTAAACTTAAAACTAAAAATACAATTCTTTAGGAAAAAAAGAAACCATTCATAAAACATTTGGAAAGTTCACAAAGACAAATAAACTTTAATAATTGAAACTTTATAATGTACTAATCTTAGGGATATCTTATCTCTTGAATCTATCAATTTCCAATCTTCTAAGCTTACGTTTTCTTGTCAATAATGTAAATTTGAACAACTCAAATAATCAAACTCGTACTACTATTGACACTATAAATTCTTTGATAAAAATTCATCGAAAGTTTTACCACGAGGACATGACTAAATGTTCAATATATTTTGATTTTTCAAAAAATGGGTAATCTTGATTGTTACGTTGTAGATCGAAAATTATAATTAGAAGCAAATATAGTATATTATGTATGATTCGTTGAGCTTTTAATTATGAAAATACAGAGCTGAAAAAATTGAATTTGAATGAGAATTTGATGTGTTACATTTATTTAAAATCTGATGATTCAAATAAGTAGTTCAACCCTAATTTAGTTCAAAAGGCATTATAACCTAGTTTTTTTTTTTTTTTTTCACATTCTTAGATATTAAGCAAATTTAGGTTCCAACATTTCTTGTACCAAAAGTACTCCCAAAAGACAAAATGATAAAAAAAAGAACATCCTGGATTAATTGTCCAAAGGAGGCCCAAAGATGAATCTTGGCCACTTGGATATTCATCATAACCTTTTTTTTTTTTTGGATTAAAATATATTTCAACGTTTTTTTCGAAAATGAAAAGTTCAGTTGTACAATTAAATAAAACTACTATTAACTCAAGTTACTAGTTGACAATACAAATTTTTTTATTTTGTTAGACAAAAAAAACTTTGTGAATTTAATAAATTTGATTAAACATTAGTATAAGGGGTCAAAAATGCTTATATCACTATTCACTCATTTGGTGACCGTACATTAATATGTTAATTTTGATTTTTTCGATTGGATCATTCGTTTAACGTTTTTAATGATTAATTAAAAATTTAACTAAAAAGCGTGGTCGGCAGGATTCGAACCTGCGCGGGCAGAGCCCACATGATTTCTAGTCATGCCCGATAACCACTCCGGCATGACCACTTATATATATATTATTAGAAATTTAGAATAACTTAGTTTAATTTATATAATAAGTGTTTAGACATTAATTTAACGAACCAGTTCAAAGAACTCAAATATTATCAAAGGTGTTGTTGATTTCATATTTATTACAGTTTTTCTGTATAAAATGTGCAAGAAAGTTTTATTCGTTGGGAATATTACACTTCAAATAATGATGGCTAATTAAGTAGATTGACGTAATGATATGCGGTCTTTTTTTTTTTTCTATAAAATTATTAATAACAAACTGAAAATAAAGGGTATTTTTGTTATGTATTATCAAGTTGAGGAGACATAAAAAAATACACCAACATGTATGAGGGGCAAAGTGTTACAATAACAATTTAGAGGGGCGTTTGCAATGTGGTAGGAAGTAGGGGGGTCAAAGTGTAATTAATCGAAAATATTATGTATATACTATATACTACTTTCAATTTTGATAACTAAAGTTCTAGCTTTTGTTATCTTTTTTGGATGAACAAGACAATTATATAATTTGATTATATAAAGACCAATGTCATATATATTATTGTTTATGACATTTATCATCATATTAGTTTTCACTCGAAATTATTGCAATGAATTGATTTTATAGATATAACTATATCAATAGTTTGTCAATTAGGAAGATCGGACAATGCTATATATGATGTTTTCAATATCTATATATATATATCTTTCTACAATAACCACACAAAATTTCCCCCCACATTCAACACATAAAGAACAAGACTAGTTTCCTGGTCAGGTCTAGGTCGGGTCCATTTTGCTATTGAATGGGTTCGAATCTGGGTAATCCCCGCCCATTAACAAGCCTAGTTACGATTAATATACATGTAGCATTTGATTTTTTAATAGAGTAGTTAGTCCCATTTCACCTATTGGCATAGTTGACCTTAAAGTGCAATCTCAATAATATAACCATGAGTTGTGAGGTGACTGTCAAGAAGAAATCAACTATCTCGATATTAAAAAAGAATACATCACGTGCGATAATAAGTAAAGAATATTATTATTTTTTAGCTTTACCTAATATGGGATCATAAGTAAATGAGATTATATTTCTTTGGCCAAAGGTGAAATTATTGAATGCAATTTATGTACTTGATATACAGGCTTTTTAGTAATTTTTCATTAAATGTATGAATGAATTGATTTAATTTAATTATTTAATTGGATTAAAATGATCATGAATTAGAAAGTGTCAAATATGTTTGAGATTTAAAATATTTTTCAGAGCTCTATAAATTTTGAAATGATTCAAATTTATTTTGTTACACACAAAGGCAATATTTTACCAAAAAAGAAATGGACAACAAAGATTTGTACCAACTAGTACATATATATATATATATATGTTACCAACTAATCTAATTATTGACAAAGAGTTTCCTTTTCGCTCCTATCTAGCAACAAATGCTTAGGTCTTCGAATCAAGTGATTTTTTTTTTTAAATTCTATTATCGAGAGATTTTCAAAACATTTGTTAGTACATGTGTCTACGTCTAAGGGTGTCAAAATGGCCCTAATGGGTTGGAACCGGCCGGCCCGTTAGGGCCCACTCCTCTTAGGGGGCCAGGCCGGCCTGGCCACCTAAGCTAGCCGGCCAGGGCTAAAGGGACCCAGGCTGGCCCCTTTAGGCCTGGCAGGCCATTTCGGCCAACAGGCCGAAATGGCTTGTGGCAGGCCTGCTGGCCGGTCTTAATGGGCGGCCAACATGCCTGCCTTATTTTTTTTTTATGTTTTTTTTTCTTTATTGAATTTGTTTTTTTTTTAATTTTCATTTTTAAAATAATCAAATTGGTTTTTTTTTTTAGTAATTATAGTTAACTTTTATCTAACTTGTAAAAATAATTTTTTTGTAAATAAATGTTTAGTAACTTGTATCAAATATAAAAAAAATCATTACAATGAAATAATTTTTGTGTTTATACTACCGGTGGGGGAAAATATACTACTTGTGTTAGAAAATATATGGATTTAATTGTGATTTAACTTTTTAAATTGAAAATCAATCGACAGTAGTTTTGTATACAAATTATTTATTCAGAACTTTTATATATCTGCTTTGATTTTGACAATCTTCGTTTCATTCTGATTATCTGCTTTGATTTAATACATATTATAATATATGGCTACAAAATATTGTAAATATTAATATAATTTAGTTATATTACTTATATATAATTAGTAGTATATAATTATATAATGTATTTATAATAGATAAATATATATATAAAAAAAGACAAATCATTTAATGTAAATGTGGACATTAAATATATGTATTATATCTAATGTAAATGTGGACATTAAATATGTATGAATAGACTAAATCATTTAATGTAAGTGCGGACATTAAATGTGGACATTAAATATGTATTAATAGACTAAATCATTTAATGTAAATGTGGACATTAAAGACAAATCTTGATTTTATTAATATAATATTATAAGATTTAATATTTATAGAATAAAAAAAATAAAAAATAAAAAAAAATAATATTTAATAATAATGGGCCAGGCCGGCCCATTCCATATCATGGGATGGGCCGGCCTGGGCTGGTTAAGGCCGGCCCCTTAAGGCGGGCTGGCCTTAAGGGGCAGGCCAAGCAGGCCTGGCCGGCCTTAACTGGCCGGCCCGTTAGGCTGACAGACACCTTTATCTACGTCCACCATCATCATACGTACATTTAATGTCACCATAAAATGGTGTCATTAATTTAATATGACAGTCACCAATTTTTTATGAACTTTAATTACGATTTTTTTATGTAAATTACTTGTGCAAATGGACAAAAGAATGAGTAATTTTATGTGAGAACAAATCTAAGGATCTGTTTATTTATGTTTTTGAGATAAAAATTTAAAATTTTATCGGGAACTGTGTGTAGCATCCCGACCCCAACTTAATAGGAGTCGAGTTGCCACCGTGACTTTGAGCGTGAGAAATATATTTTGCAAAGAAAAATAAAATATTCCATAATTAAATACAGCGGAAGACTTCATTATAAAGACACGAGTATTTTTTTTCTTAACTTTAAAAGCTAACCGTACAAAACTAACTCGTGTCATACCCACATTTGCAAATCAAAACCTTGTTATAAACACATGAAAATGTTTACTTAATTATCGAAAAGAGTAGTTCCCAAAACATCAAGCATCATTAGATTTATATTCATTTACATATATTAAAAACATAACGTATATACATGCTTTTAGAGGGATGTCCATACAGCCGGCTACTCATCCGCTTCATCGTAAGCTGGACCTGAAAAAGATTAAATTGAACAACGTAAGATTTGAGAAATCTTAGTGGATAACGATTATTAACTGTTACGTTAAAGAGATTAATCAATACGTCGAAAGCATCATCCAAGGTCCGAAGACCTGGCCTAACTCTAAGGTTCGAAGACCTGGTCTACTCAAAGGTGCGTCAACCTGGCCTAACTCCAAGGTCCGAAGACCTGGTCTACTCCAAGGTTCGTCAACCTCGCCTATCTTGTCTACACCAAGGTTCGTCAACCCTGGTATTTTACTCAAAGGTTCGTCAACCTGGTACTTTATCATGTCATTTCATCTCATCCAACATAAGAGTTATTCTAATCAATATAACTGAAATTAAACGTTACCCACTTGACGTTTCACTTAGATGCGGAGATGGATCCTGAAGTGCCCGGTCGTCTCGTACTGCACTCGACCATTCATTAACATTTAGATTTTAACACATTTCAAAACATGTATATACATATATTTAAATATAGGTAGTTTATCATTATCCATTAAACTCAAGCGGTTAAACAATAACAAATTAACATCTAATGTATATACACTTATAACTATAACATCTCTAATTTAAAATTCTATACAAACACAGACATAATCTTTGTAAAACATTCCATAAAATTCCTAAAACTAATTGAAATTCTGAAATTGGGCTTTACTTCCAAACATATAATTTATCATAATCAAAATTCATTTGAAAATGCTCTAAAACCAACAAATCTTCTAAAATTCACTATAAATCGTATAGTTACTAAACATTCTGAAATTTATAATACAAACTTCTAACATTATGTATATAAACATAGTATAACAAATTTGAAAGATTCAAGTCGATTGATTTTATAAACTTTTTTTCTAGAGTTAAAAATCACAAGAAATTCATTCAAAACAGCACAATCTTTGAAAATTCACCATAATTCGTGTATTACTCTAAAAATCACCAAATTTTAACCATAGATTTCCAACATCATATAGAATAACCTACTAAAACAGTTTTCTAAACTTCCAAGTATAGAATTTTATAAAAATCGACGAATTGGTCTGAAATTCCAGAGTTCTTCACAAACTGCTCAAACTCACATCCACAAGAAACCATTTTAACCTTATATTACAATACACATGCAACAAGTTTAGGCATGATAATCAAATATGAAATTTCATAACCAACACTTAAATGATATGTATATATATATATATTATATATATATATATATTAACACCTATCATATTGAACAAAGTAAGGTAGAGATGAAAATTCATGAATTACCTCTAGATATTGATCACTATAGAAACAAGATGCTTAATCACTTGGTAGTTTTGAGAGGAAATGGGTAGTGCATATGGTCTTGAAATGGAAGAATGGTTTGTGCACAAATATATAGTATCATTTAGTTGCATGCAAGATTGAGGTGTCTTGAAGCTAATGTTGCTAAGTGGAAGATTATGGAGCAAGGTGAGGTGTCATCACCCTAATGTTGCTAAGTGGAAGACACATGTTAGTCTCCAAGTGAATTTCCACAAAATCCTTCTAATCTTTCATAATTATAACTTGTTCCCAAAATGTTTTAGGTAATATATATATATATCTACAAAGTTTTATAAATTTTAGTGTTAACTTAAGTATATAATAATACAATGCCATATGAATATTATTGATGCTCAATCATTAAAATTAGACTAACTAGATGCATAACTAATAAATTTTGCTATTTAAAAATGTGATGTCATATTCATTCCGTCACGACTTCAATGTAGATTCAATGTACTAATTACTGAAATTATTTCATATTCAACTTATCTATTTTTCATTCGTTCATAAAAATATTTCTTGTCAAGTGCATCACGATCGAACTCGGTTTCTTCGGGTAGCTATCCTGCCAGACTTTTCAAACTTGAAAAAATATTAGCTCGTTTTTTTTCTTCGATTAAACGAAAAGCTCGTGTAAAATATTGAAGGAATGAGCAATGATAAACTATAAATAAAAATTGTATCTATATGCTAAAAACAATGCATGATTTTTCGAAAATGGGGTGTTACACTGTGTACTATGGAAATTCGTGTGACAATGATTGTTGTTTGTTTATGTTTTTAAAATTAGGTTGAAAGTTGTGTAATATGTCAAATCAATAGTGATAGGTTGATGGATGATGTATAAAATAATTATTTTAACTGTGTATATAATGATTATGCGAATAAAAAATAGCTAGAAATATAGATTAAAAAATTGTAAAGTATGAAAAATAAAGTGAAATAATGATTGATTTGATTGGTAAATGTGTAAAAAGTTGTGTATATGATTGATAGTTAGTTATATAGGAGATTGGAAAGTTGAGTTGAACAAAAGGAAAATTTGGATGAGAAGTTGGTGTGTTAAGTTTATTTTAAATTTTGTGATTTAAAAAGTTGAAAATGAATTTTGAAAACATAAACAAACAAGGCCTAAGGCTATGTTTGTTTATGTTTTTGAAATTCAATTTCAAGATTTCAAATCACAAAATGTTAAATCTACTTAACACACCAAATTTTCATCTCAATTTCCTTTTTTCAACTCTACTTTTTCAATATCCAATACTAACTACCTATCAATCAACACATCAATCATTTTACACATTCATCAATTACAATTAGTATATACATTATTTTACACACTTATATATATATTTATTTATTTAAATAATCATTACAAAAATAACTAATTCAATCATTAAACATCAACCAATCATCATTGATTTGACACATTACAATTTTCAACCTAATTCTAAAAACATAAACAAACACCTACCATTTTCACACGAATTTCGATGGTATGCCATTCCCGAAATTTTTTCAAAATTCTAACTTAAAAACATAAACAAACATAGAAATAAGTAAATTTATCTCCCTAAAACGTATTTAACTAACCTATGAAATGATCATAAGTGCTCTCAATTTTTAAATATATTACACATTTAATCTTTAATACTTATATTTTATTTTCTATTTATACTTTTTCTTACATCTTTCCCAATTCATATCTTCCCAAAACCCTATACCTAACCCTAGGTTTCCCTAACCTCCACTAACCAGAGACACACATGTATTAATAGAGAAAAAGTGATTTTATTGAAAAAGAATATATGGTGTGAGATTAGTATTTGGATGAGTTTTTTTAAGAAAAATATGTGACGATTATGATTAGTATAATACGTTTTTTGTTGTGATAAATTTATTTAGAATGATATTTTAATATAATTTTTAGTTAATATTTTAGTCAAACTCATCGATTTAAACGTATAAAAATAGTCAAATGTATCGTTATTTTTCATTATAATATGTGATTAGTTTGATTTTTGGTGTTGAAAGATAAGCGCAAAAACCTTTTAAATCGATAATGTGAACAATGTACTGTCAAATCATAAATAGTAAGAACCATTTTTTTTTCAAAATTATATACCTAATTTTGAAATTTTTATTTTGAAATGTGTTCTTTTTTTAAATTGAAAGTTCCATCTAATTGAGATTTGAGGCCTAAACCACTGAGAGACACTAAGGCCTTGTTTATTTATGTTTTAACAATTCATTTTCAAGTTTTTAAATTATAATATTTAAAATAAAATAATACAATAAATTCTTATCAAAATTTTCATTTTCTCAACTCTAATTTTTCAATCTCTTATATAACTATCTATCAATCATATATACAAATTTTCACACATTTACCAATCAAATCGATCATTAATTCACTTTTTCTATCATATTTCACAATTTTTTTTATCTATATTTATTTATCTTTTATTCACATGATCATTGTGTACACAATTAAAAAAATTATTTTACACATCATCCATTAACTTATTACTATTAATTTGATATATTTTATAATTTTTAACTTATTTTTAAAAACCTAAACAAATAATCATCATTTTCACATGAATTCTTATAATACATAATTTTCGAGAAAAAATTTTAAAATTTCAAAACATAAACAAACAAAATTTAGGTAAGTGTTGATAAGACTTACAAGTACTGAAAATGGGACCCGTACTAGCACGATCCAATTATTAATTAGCCCCTGATATGCATGGGACCCAATTATCTCCGGGCTTCACATGTTCACCGTCAATAAATGCATTTCAATCATTAAATTATATTATTTTATGTCTCACCGTATATTTGGGCTTTAGTGAAAATTATTCATTTCATATATATATATTGTATCTCATTTTGAAATTCTTTACCTTTTTGCTACAAAAATCACTTTGAAGTAAGCTACTATTAGCTCAACAACTAATTGATACCAAATCACAAATTTAATATAAAAAATTAGTCAAATCACAAATTTCTTTTAAATGAGTAACCATATTAAAAACTTGTAAATCTTTATTTTTCTTGTTCTTTATTGTACCAAAATATATCATATCGATTAAAAAATATTATAACACGGCAAGTTTAACAAATTCGATATTTTAACTACCACTAAATAATAGAAACACAATTATATGATATATGTCAAATTAAATATATTAAACCCAATATATTATAAAATAAAATTCCTCTGCAAATGGGACCCATACATTATTGTTCGAAAAATAAGTTTATATCAACCTCTTCAAACCTGCCTGCTTGACCATCATCATCATTATCATCATCATTATCCCTTCTGCCATGAGCTTTTATGTAAATCAAGTCTTGATTATGCTAATCCTGTTTGGGATTAGCAATCCAGGTTTATCCCAGCATGTGATTGATTATCTGCCAGGTTTTGAAGGTAAATTACCCTTCAAGCTTGAAACTGGGTAAGTTATTTATTCTATTCTTTTTAATTATGGATAATTAAGATAATTAAGTTGATTTTTGTATGATTAATGAAGGTATATTGGTGTGGGAGAAAGTGAAGAAGTGCAGCTTTTTTATTACTTTGTTGAGTCGGAAAATAACCCTGAAAATGATCCACTTATACTCTGGTTCACGGGCGGGCCGGGTTGTACGGGTCTTTCTGGCCTTATTTATAAAGTTGGTATGTCTATAATCTTTCATTTCTTGCTTCCATTACTATATGATGATTTCTACAAATAAAATTTTATTTTGAGATTATATTTTGAAATTAATTTGATCTAATTTTACAAAGTCAATGATTAGGAAGATTGTAGTATTAACAGTCCCATATTTTAGGCTTTATTAAATTTTGTAGTCCCATTATTTACAAACTCTTAAATTATAGTCCAATATGATGAATATCTTTGCATTTTTAGCCCAATTGTTAAATATTATCGAGAGACATGACGTGTCTTGCGAGTGATCAGTAATAAAATTAACAGTGCCCATTTACAATGCAACACAAAATTCCTTCCGATTTTTATTAATTAGGTACAAAATTTGCAGCAAAATGTATTTTATAGAACTGATTTTGCAAGTTTATAAACAGTGATACTAAAATTGTTAGTATAAGCATATTTTGTTCGATTATTTTGTGAATTATACTTTAATTCTAGGTATAAGAAACAATTTCTACCAATGAGTTGATAATTTTGCTCAAATAACTATATCATTCTAAATATATACTTATGTATATATTATAACATTAAAAGAACTAAATTTTTTTATTGAATCAAAAAATAAAATACGAAATACACTGTTAACGAGTAATTACAATCGACCGACGGAAAGCATACCTCGTTTATATTATTAGTGTAGTGTATTTAATATTGAAAATTCCTCTTTCATTAGACGTGCAAAATGAATTTAGGGTAAAAGCAATAACTGTTTCGAATTTTTATATTTATTTTATGAACTCTTTTTTCTGCACTTGTTTATTTGGACTTATAATTTTCTTATGTTTTAGTATTTATTATTGTGGAATAATCCGAAATATTGCATTGGAATGATGTTATATCAATTGAAGTAAATGCCACTTTCTATTGCAGGTCCAATTAGCATTGACAGTGAAAACTCACAGGGAAGTATACCAACTTTGATATTAAATAAGTATTCTTGGACAAAGGTACAATCTATATATTCTATATTTGTATAATATTTCAAATAATTAAATAATTGGTGATAAAATATCAAGTAATTATGTTAAAATTGAATAAACTTTTATTTTATAGGTGGTCAACATTATATTCATAGATCAACCTGTAGGTACTGGATTCTCTTATGGCAAAACTTCAAAAGCTTATTACACAAATGATACACTCTCAGCAACACTTACTTATGAAATGCTTAGAAAGGTAACACATAATGCAATATATATTATACAAACTTATATATATTTATTTCAAAATAATCGAACCCAAAAAATCGATTTTTTATCGTTTTCTTTTTATAGCGCTAATAGATTTTTCGTTTATTGTTGGTTGATTCAGTGGTTTATAAGTCATCCAAAATTTCAAAAGAATCCATTGTACATTTGTGGCGACTCTTATTCTGGCATCACCGTTCCTCTCGTTATTAATGAAGTTTATAATGGTATTATAAGACTTGACGATATTATAATTCAACTTTTTTACGAGATCTAGAGAAAAAAGGAAACATATATAGAGTAAAAATTGCACTTTTCGCCTATTGACTTAGTTCAAGTTTAATTTTGGTCACACCCGTTACAGATTTCTCACATTTAATTCGATAACTTTAAAATTTCTGGCATTTAGTCCCTCCGTCCAAATTCTAAATGTAATATTTTGATCAATTTTTGTATATTTACACAAAGATTATATTTAATATTAGGATATATATTCCTACTCAGTATATCTGTTATGCACAAAATCTCCCCAAAAAATCTGATCAAAATATTGACTAATAGAGATGACAGTTATGGTGAGACTAAATGTGAGATCTTTTGAAGTTATGAAACTAAATGTGAGAAATTCATAATAAAATGTGACCAAAATTAAATTTGGGCTTAATTTCAGGACCAAAATTACAATTTTCACCATATATTTCATATGCTTTAAATCTGAAAAATTTATTCTATATACTGATATGCACATTTTTTCTTGGTTTTCTGATAGGCATTGATGCAGGAAATAAACCACATATTAATATAAAAGTAAAATCCTCAAGATTCTGAGACCTATTAATTCATTAAACAATTTTTTATTCAAATTATTATTTATTAATTATCTTGAAAATAACTAATATTATTAATTGGGAACAGGGTTATATTATAGGAAATGGCTTGACGGACAGCTATATTGATGTTAATGAAAGAATTGTTTATGCTCATCGTATGGGGCTTCTGTCAGACAAAATATATCAGGTAATTTCATATTTATTTCTCCTAAAATTAATTTTTTATTATGAAGGAAATTATTTTTTTATATTGCAATTTTTTTTAAGTTTTTGCACTTATATTATATTCTTCAATCTAATCTTTTCTTGTTTATTATGAAATATCATATCACGAGTTTGCTCTTTTTATCGAAGCTGAAAAAAGTTTACGAGATTTATCGTATATATTAGCCCATAATGGTGGCACATGCAAAATATTCAGTCGTAATATGTCAAAGTATAAAAAATTGTAATTTTTTAAAATCAGTATGTAAAATGTAAATATATATATTTATAAATTGCAGAAAATATAATAATTTGAAGGGTTTAATAACACTATCCTAATAAAACAAAATATTAATTTATTTTATTTTTTAAAGTCAGCAAAAATTAGCTGTAATGGGAATTACGTGCATGTGGATCCAGAGAATACTCTATGTCTGAATGATCTTGATAGGATAAAAAAGGTAAGCATGCAAAATATTCTACTTACGTAAATCATATTTATAAATCAATAATATATATATATATATATTTATAATTTGTTCAATATTAATTGTCTATCATTTTGCATGCAGTGTTTGGATAAAATTAATTCTGCCCACATCTTAGAACCCTACTGTGGTGCTCTATGGAAAAAGAAGCAAAATGTTCTCTCATGGCCTTATTACGAAGAAATTACGACAAATTTCATAGAATCGGTTGTTCCTAAAACAAATACATGGTGTCGAGTAATATTCTCTATCCTTTGAATCTATCGGTATTTATTTTACAAGTTTTTAAGACTCTCGATATTTTGATGATAATATTGATAATAATTATCTTAGATGATTTTAATACTCGATATTAGAACCCTTTGAAGAAAAAAAATGATATTGATAAATGATCATGTCAAAGTTAAGATATATAATATAAACAACTCTGATTTTGTCATAATATTTTTTCAAGTTCGTTCTGAATTACTAAATGTTAATAGTAACAATTTCTATACAATTTTTGTGTAACTACTTGTCTATAGTGACGATTTCGGTACTCATAATTCTTGTCAATATTCAACATGCAAACCAATTATTTTGACAATATAAATATTTAATCACTTAATATATGTATATATATATATATATATATATATATATATATATATATTTAGGGTCCATTTGACAGTGTTATCATTAATAGTCTATTTCCTTGTATTGATCACCTTAATAAATGATATTTCTTAATTTGCAGGATGCTACTTATAGGCTAATCCACACATGGGCTAACAATAAGTTTGTCCAAAAGGCTCTTCATATTCGTGAGGTGCATTAAAATTCTATTTTTCTTTTTGTAATTTAGTTAAAGTTTGATTTTGGTCTAATTCGATATAAATTTATCACATCTAATTGTATAACTATATTTAAAATATTTCAAACTTTAACAATTGATTCTACTAATCAACACTTTGACTATCTTTTCTTAAGGATTTATGCATGAATATACTCAAATAGAATTATATTTCTACTCAATTTCACATGCCACTTATAATGCACAAATTCTTTCTTAAAATTTCTCAACACGGAGTTGAGTGTTAAATTGGATTAAATTATTGATTAAATGTTAGATATTTTCGATTAACAAAATGTTGACTGACGGAGTTTAGTGTTAAATAGGATTAAATTTTGTGATTAAATGTGGGATATTTTGGATTAAGTGATTAAATATCATAAAAACGTAACAAGTGAGATTAAATTGAACTAAAATTAAGTTATATATGACGGAAAATATAATTTTTCCATAATCAAATTATAATATATAAATTTATCCTCTATATATGTTGAAATTAATGGGATAATTTATATGCTGCAGGGAACAATAACAGAATGGGTACGATGCAATCGCACAATTCAACATAGTAAGACAGACCCTAATGGAACTACTATCTACGTACAAAATATTCCAAGTACTATAAGCTATCACAAAAAATTCACTCACAAAAACTGTCGGGCATTAATATATAGGTAATTAAATTATTATATTTCTCATTTTTATTCTTATTTGTTATTTATTATACTTTTTTCGAAATTTTTACAATTTTTACAATCATAATGTGACAGTGGAGATCATGACATGCAAATTCCTCACATAGGAACTGAGAAATGGATAGATTCCATATTATCAATTAAAAGTGATTGGAGATATTGGCTTGTCGAAGATCAAATTGCAGGGTTGGTTAAATATTTTTAATTTCTAAGTTTTTCCTATAAGAAATAATATTCACAATAATTAATTTAGCTAATTATTCTTTTTTGTTATTTTTTAATTTTTGAAGATACACAATGACCTATGGATATGGTGATTATGAATTGACATACGTCACTGTGAAGGTAAGAAATCTCCTATTTGTTTTTTTTGTTACTTTTTTTATTCAATTTTTTTTATAAAATAGATGTTTACAATAAAGAGAACAAACAAGATGATATGAAATATTTATCTATGTAAATCGAGTATATGAGATAATTCATTGTCAAATCGAATAAATGAAGTTTCGGTTTACTATTTCCAGGGAGCTGGACATACAGCTCCAGAGTACAAGCCCGAAGAATGCTTTGCTATGATCAATAGATGGTTTGCTCAAAGTTCTCTATAAATTGTTCAATTTTTATTTGGTTTCATTCTCAATTTCTTACTATGATTAAATTGCGGATAAATGCATTATTGCTCTGAAATCTTTGAATTTCATAATAATCACTTAATAATTAATAAATTTAAAACGTATTAGAATCCATAACAATGCAATTGCCTTGTATTACGCTTTTTAGTGTATCGTACTTTAAGACATTTTTTCAGATGATGAGATTTCAGATAAAAGGTGTAAAAAAATTGTCGTGTGTCAATTTAGACCATAAACTTGTGTTCATAGTTGAAGTATGATATAATTTAATTTGATCACTTAATGTAAGGTCCAACTTTATTTAAGGAAAACACTTTTATGAAAGTCTGTACATCTTGATAGATGTACATACAAATATGGGCCGCACGATTGCGTCAAATGAAATGAGCAACTTTTATTCCCGGTTGCCATTCCATTTTTCACAATTACAAATTATTACATATTAGTATGTTGATCATATTGTGATTTGGTTACTCACCAAATGCATGCAACCCTATATATATATTATAGCTTATATACAATTTGATTTAACATATTTATATATTAACTATATATATGTTTATATACAATTTGATTTAACACATTTATATACTAACTATATATATGTTTAAATAATAATCCATTAAATTATATATATTATATAGTTTATATACAATTCAATTTCAGCCATTTATATACTAATTTTATTTATATATTTAAATAATAATCCATTACATTATATATATATATATAGCTTAACACATTTATATACTAAGTTTGTTTATATGTTTAAATAATAACTTATTTTAATTTACTATCAAAAATAAATTAAAATTTAATTATATTTGACTATGAGTGAGTTTAAAGTGACTCGAACTGTGCAAGTATTTTTTGTGTAGTTTAATATAATGCTTTATACAATTCGAAATCAAGTTGAGTTCAAATTGAATGTTTTGATCGAAATGCAACTAAATTAGAACAATTTTCTTTGATATTTTTCTAATTTTGACTAACAAATTTATTTAGATTGAATATATTTTTTGTATGCCAAAAGTGAGAATGGAAGTATATATATATATATATATATATATATATATATATATATATATATATATATAAATTTGATAAAAGAAAATAAAAAAGATACATAAATACTAACCTAAACAAACAAAAGGGCAAAGGAAAAAAGAAAATAAACAATTAATATTTGTTCCCTTATGTAAATTTAAGATTATAAATTTAATAAAATATTATTTATTTTCATTAATCAACCAGCCGTTAGTTGCTAATTTGACAGATGATTGTCAGATTAGCACTACCGTTTATTTAATATGCGATATAATTTAAACTGTACTACACACACATCTGCGTGCCCGCACACTAGTAATTATGATATGTATGTAATATAAATCCACAAAAAATTTCAACATCTTACTTGGATTATGTATCTACATATACGTAATACCTTATAAGTGTACATCATACGTTATAACCTTAATAGCTCGAGCAAACTTGCTTTATATAATCATCTAAGTCAGTTTCGTCCATTAGCACTTGTATTGATAATATCAAGGAGTTGTCTTCACAATTCAACTGAGCCTAACAATGGTCACATGTATTAATACAACTAACAACATGACAAAGGATGATATATATATATATATATATATATATATATATATATATATATATATATATATATATATATATATATATATATATATATATATATATATATGTTAGGCGGTACGCACTGTGGAAGCGTTGAAATATGACATTATTTGAGTTGAGACAATAACAAAATATAGAAAATAAGGGACACGAAATTTAACGTGGTTCACCCAATTTAGGCTACGTCCACGGGACAAGACTATGATAATATCAATTTGAAAGGAATTACAAACGTCTTCACTAATCACAAGAACGAAATAATTTTACCCGTCTCGAACTAGTAAGAACACTCTCATACTCTCTTTTATAACAAACAAAAGAAGAAGAGAGTTTATAGGGAGAAAGAGGATTTATTTTGTGATGGATTTCGAACACTGGACGAAGCTCAATTTATAGGAGAGCATCGCCTGACATTTATGACAATTTTGATCAAAATTATCATGCTTGGCTTGACAATTTTGATCAAAATTGTCAAGCATGACAATTTTGATCAACATCGTCATGCTTGAAACTTGAATTTTGACATTCTCCCACTTGAAGACTAATGACAAATTAATTCTTCACACATCCTTTTGCCTTGTCCGTCCGTGTTGATTATGTTTCTGTAAGGCCAACCGAGGATCTACTCCAAACAAACTTGTCGGTACTGATTGGTTTTGTCAATACATCTGGTAGGTTTTCTCGAGTGTGAATCTTTTGCATGTCAACACTCCCATTCTCCACCGCTTCACGAACAAAGTGGTAGTGAACACCAATGTGCTTCGTCCTGGAATGAAAGACTGGATTCCTTGCAATGTGCAAGGCGCTCTGACTGTCACAAAACAAAGTAATGCTTTCTTGTTTGTGCCCGAGCTCGTCAACCAATCTTTGTATCCAAACTGCTTCTTTACAAGCAAGTGTAGCTGCCATGTATTCTGCTTCTATAGTGGACAGAGCTACAACACTCTGTAACTTTGAAGCCCAGCTTATAGCTCCGCCCGCAAGAGTAAACACATATCCTGTGGTGGATCTCCCTTTATCAAGGTCACCCGCATAATCCGAATCCACATAGCCCTTAACAGTAAAATCTGATCCTCTGAAACATAATGCAACATCCGAGGAACCTCTTATGTACCTCAGAATCCTCTTTATCACTCCCCAATGCTCTTTTCCAGGATTCACCATGAACCGACTAACCGCTCCCACTGTTTGTGCAATGTCTGGTCTAGTACACATCATAGCGAACATCAAACTTCCCACTACTGATGCATACGGTACTCGAGACATCTCCATCCTCTCTGCTTCACTGCTAGGACACATTCTAGAGGATAACTTGAAGTTAACAGGGAGAGGGGTTGAGATTGGCTTACTATCTTGCATGTTGAAGTGGCGCAAGATCTTTCTCAGATAATTCTTCTGTGACAGCCAAATCGCCCTGCTACTTCTGTCTCTGTGAATTTGCATCTCTAGAATCTTGTCTGCTGGTCCCAAGTCCTTCATTTCAAACTCCCTAGTCAACTGTGCCTTTAACTCTTGGATCCGACCAATATAGGGCCCTATGACCAACATGTCGTCCACATACAATAACAAGATAACGAACGAGTTATCCGTACCAAACCTTTTGCAATACGTGCAATAGTATGCGTTAAGTCTATTGTATCCAAGGCTTATAATGAAGGAATCAAATCTCTTATACCAACACCTCGGTGCCTGTTTGAGACCGTATAGAGATTTGTTTAACCTGCAAACTAAGTTCTCTTTGCCTATATCGACAAAACCTTCTGGTTGGAGCATATAGATTTCTTCTTCAAGATTTCCATGAAGAAATGCAGTTTTCACATCCAATTGCTCCAGGTGTAAGTCGAATGCAGCACACATCGCCAGGACCACCCTGACTGTTGTAAGTCGAACCACTGGGAAAAATATCTCGTTGAAGTCAATACCCTCTTTTTGAGCATATCCTTTCACCACCAGTCTAGCACGATACCGTTCCACTTGGTCATTGCCATCACGCTTGATCTTATAGACCCATTTATTTTCAATGGCTTTTCTTTCTCGTGGTAACTGAACAAGTTCCCATGTTCGATTTTTATGTAAGGCTTCAATCTCTTCTTGCATTGCTGTCCTTCATAAAGTAAGCATTCCATTAGTTATGTATCAACGTTCCAATAAAAATACTTGTATGCATCAAAAACCCCAGGTTAGGCGGGGTAAATGCCTTAAAAAGGGACAAATTTTAGCAGATGGTGCTGCTACGGTTGGTGGCGAACTTGCTTTGGGGAAAAATGTATTAGTAGCTTATATGCCATGGGAGGGTTACAATTTTGAGGATGCAGTACTCATTAGTGAGCGTTTGGTATATGAAGATATTTATACTTCTTTTCACATACGGAAATATGAGATTCAGACTCATGTCACAAGCCTTGGCTTCTAGAAGCCTTCTGGAAAGTTGTTGGCTCTCCATCCTCCGTTAAAAGACAGTATGCTTCATTGCTCTCAGTAATGTATTCAGAGAGCCAGCCTGGTACTTGTCTTTCTCGAGTTGAGCGACGGAGTTCCATAGCCTCACCTCCGACTGGATCTTTTTCGTGCTCTGATTCTGCTTCCGAGGAATCTGTATCATGATCTTTTGGACTATTTTCCACCATTACCGTCGTAGTTTCTGAACATTCTTTCCCAGTGCTATCATTCCTTACCAATTGCAGCTTATCTTCTGCAAATATTACATCTCTGCTGATGACAACCTTGTGGTTTGTGGGATCCCACAAGTGATACCTTTTTACACTATCAGCATAACCCAAGAATACACACTCTCTGAATTTTTGATCCAACTTTGTGACTTCTTGTGAATTGTACATTACGTACACAGGACTTCCAAATTTATGTAACCGAGAATAATCAGCTGGCTTACCCGTCCACATCTCCATCGACGTCTTCAGATCAATCGTCGTTGATGGGGATCAATTGATCACATAACAGACAATTCTGACTGCTTCCGCCCAAAATGGTTTATCTAGGCCCGCAGTCCTTAGCATCGCTCTTGTTCTTTCCAACAACGTCCTATTCATTCGCTCTGCCACTCCATTCTGTTGTGGAGTGTATGCCGTGGTTAACTGTCATTTGATACCTTCTTGTTGACAGAACTTTTCAAACTCATGACTGGTATATTCTCCTCCATTATCTGTCCTTAGGCACTTGATCTTTTTACCAGATTCAAGTTCCACCCGCGCTTTGAAAACTTTGAAGAACTCAAACACTTCTGTTTTCTTCTTGATTGAATACACCTAACATCTCCTCAAGAAATCGTCAATGAAAGAGACAAAATACTTTGCTCATCCAACAGACAAAACTGGTGATTGCCAAACATTTGAATGAATCAGATCCAAGATGCAACTGCTCCTATTGATAGATCGTCCAAACGAAACCCTATGCTGCTTACTTGTAACACAATGCTTACAAAGTGGTAAAATTACCTTTGTAAGCCCTGGGAGTAACTTTTGATCAGAGAGAACCTTAAGACCTTTCTCCGACATATGACCTAGTTTCTTGTGCCACAACATCGTCATCTCTTCTGCCGAACTGGCCGATGCAATCGACGCATTAGCTCCCTGCTCCGTGTCACCTTTAAGCATGTATAAATTCAATGCGATCTTTTCTACCCTCAAAACAACAAGCGTGCCTTTGATAATCTTCATAACTCCATTTTCAATGTGAGTCACACACCCAAGATCATCAAGTTGTCCAACAGACAACAAGTTCTTTTTTAAACCCTCTACATGCCAAACTCCTTGAATAGTGCGAACTGTACTATTGAACATCTTTATTTTGATAGTACCAATGCCAGCGATCTCCAAGGCATGATTGTTTCCTATGTACACCTGTCCCCCTCGAACCGGTTCATAATTTTGAAATCATTCTCTACGGGACGTCATGTGCCATGTTGCACCAGAATCGATCATCCACACATTATCAAACTTCGCTCTGCCATCTGCAGATATTGATGCCTCGCTACATAGAATATCGCCATCCCTCAAATTTTTCTGCTACACTAGCCTAAGCATTAGATGACTCAGGGCCCTTTCCTTTGGAAATTTCATTCTTCTTGGAATTCGGACACTCACTTTTGTAGTGCCCCTTTACACCACAATTGTAACATTTAATGTGCTTTTTACTCCGTGTCTGGGACTTGCCACGACTATGGCTCCCACTCGACCCACGCTCCATAGATCTTCCTCTTGCCATCGACAAAGCTTCTGCCTGCTGAGAATTCGCCAATCTATCTTCCTTGTTCTTGCGCCTATTTTCGATCGAAGACTGGACAATCCGTGGTAGAATTTCCTGCCAGGTTGATGATAAGTTGATCATATGAATCATGTAAGCTTTGGAGTAAAAGCTCTCCACGTTCACTTGCATCTATTTTATGACCCATTGAAGTGAGTTGTGAAAATAGTGTATTTAGAACGTTGATATGTTCGGTCACCGACGTGGTTTCCGCCATCCGTAAAGTGTAAAGTCTCCGCTTCAGGAATATTTTTGTGTATAACGATTTGGCTTCGTAGAGTTTTGTCAGCGTATCCCCAATTTCTTTAGCTGACATTTTTTCCGCACTGCTGGACAGAATTCCATCTGCCAACGCCAAATGTAAATTGGCCACAACATTACCATCAATCTCCTCCCATTTCTTATTATCAGTGATATCCGCCGGCCTAGCCTCAATTGCTATAAGACAATTACCCTTTCGTAATACTGCCTTTATTTTCATCTTCCACAATGAAAAATTATTTCCATTGAATGTCTCAATATCAAATTTCGCCGTCATTTTAAAACAACCGTTTCACCTCGAATCATAGTATACAAAATATAGTACCGTATAAATAATACTTTCCCCGAGTAAGCTCATTGGACAGAACTTCCCGATAGTATTTAATTTATACTACTAAAATTATGTATACACCAACGGAAACTTTCTTGTGAACGGTACTCCAACCTAGTGGCTCTGATACCTCTGTTAGGCGGTACACGCTGCGGAAGCGTTGGAATATGACATTATTTGAGTTGAGACAATAACAAAATATAGAAAATAAGGGACACGAAATTTAACGTGGTTCACCCAATTTAGGCTACGTCCACGGGACAAGACTATGATAATATCAATCTGAATGGAATTACAAACGTCTTCACTAATCACAAGAACGGAATAATTTTATCCTTCTCGAACTAGTAAGAACACTCTCACACTCTCTTTTATAACAAACAAAAGAAGAAGAGAGCTTATAGGGAGAAAGAGGATTTGTTTTGGGATGGATTTCGAACACTGGACGAAGCTCAATTTATAGGAGAGCTTCGCCTGACATTTATGAGAATTTTGATCAAAATTGTCATGCTTGGCTTGACAATTTTGATCAAAATTGTCAAGCATGACAATTTTAACATTGTCATGCTTGAAACTTGAATTTTGACCATATATATATCATGAAAATTATATTGGTTTATGTCCCTTTAAAATTATATTGGTTGACTTTTTGACCCTTTAAAATTAGACTCGATGCACTTTGATTTCGAGTCTTGATCTCTTCCAAGCTTAACTCGGGCTCATGCTCATTAAAATTTAATTGATGTTTCAATTATACATTTATGATTAATAACTGATTTGATAAAAGCTTTTTTTAAACGCATATTTTAACACTTTGCAAATTATATGAGTTGGCTTTCCTAATTATTGAGGACCAGGAATCAAGGACATCTATTTATCACTAGTTGACTTGCCAAATAATTGAAGAATTAGTCAAACTATTTTTCTATTTTCTATATCCTTTAAAAAATTTTTTGGGCCAAGTGGGATGTAAGAAATTTAGGCATTAAATTTTAGTTGTTTAGGCTTGACTTTGTGTACAGATATTTGGTTTAAATTTTTTTTTATTAAGCTTCAAATTTTATTTGAATTTATACATATTGTTAAACTATTGAACTAGAACATAAACATAACATGATTCTTAAGTGTGTATAAATAGCTGCAACTTGTCTTGATCCATTTTGTCTAAGCCTGAAATTTTGTTTGGATTGTTAAACGAGTTGAATTTAACTATAAACATATAATCTGTGTAGTTAAAAATCTAGCTAGAATAATACTTCTACGCACATATATATAACAATTAAATTCAATTGATAAAATCTTCATTTGCATAAATAATAGGCTCAACGAGCTTCTTATAGTTGATTTCAAGTCTAGTATCAAATAATCAGATTCATCTTTCTCGAGAAATTGGGTGATTTATTGGTTTTGGCTGTAATAGATTACACAACGACAATTTTTCATTAAAAAATGAGCTGAGAGACCAATCTTAAAAAAAACAAAAAAAAAAAGAAAAAAACCGAGAAAACATCAAGGTAAAACTCAATCCATGAAGTGGATGAATTTAATTTATATCAAATCTCTTTACACTCATTTTAGAGTATTTTGAAATTCTTTCTTCGAATCCACTTCTTAAATCCGAATCCCAGATCCAAACACACCCTTATGGAATATCATTTACCAATTTAGTGTACTCAACTTTCCCAAGCATGTCTACTTCTTCACCATGGTGCTTCTTACACTGAAAGTACAACACTGTGTATGCCATGAGTACAAACATCTTAACCAAAGAAGCTATATTCACAACAAACAAACCATATATTGTTATATTTAGCATCCCTTTATCACCAAATATCATCCAATACCCAAAAAATATAATCAAAATCAACAAATTAAAGAATAAGTTGATCATAAAACCATGCAATCTTTGCCCTTTAACAATCTCTGCAGCTTTTTCATGTGCCTCTCCTCTAGAACTACACTCTTCAACGATTGAAACGACTAAAGCCATGATCGAAAGAACAGCCAAATAGAGAGAGAAAATAAAAGCACCAATGCCAAGAACAATAGCAATAGAAATTGTGAAATAATTAGGGTTTACTATTGCAAGAGCAACCAAAATCCCAAGAACTAACGAATAATACGTATTTTGGCGAGACCCGTGAAAGCTAGTAGTAAAAGGGTTTTTCCATTTACTCTTGATGATTGTGAATAAATCTCGAGATGATAAAATGTCGCCTTTGTATGATGTGGCGGTTATTAAGACCGTTGCAACTCCAAAGAAGTGGGAGATTGTTAGAAATGCGAGTATGAATGAAATTTGTATCACGAGAACAACTATTATGTATAATATAAGATTTTGATTAGAGGGTTCGTTTAGGGGTATGTGATTTATTAAGAATTGGATTGAAAAAGTGAATAATAAGAAAAAAATGGATGGAAATAGTAGTGAAAGTATGGAGATTGAGGCCATTAATTTCATGTTTTTGTGGAGAAGTTTGATGGATTCTTTTAGGATTGAGAAGAAACTGAAAATTTCTTTGAATTCCATGATGATGGTTTGAGGGTTTAGAGTTTGGAGATAGGTTATGATGGATCTAATTTGTGTGGAAAGATTGAGATATGTACTATTAATACTTGGGATATTTGTGATGCAATTTGAAATGTGGGAAAATTGCACTATCAATCCCTAACTTTATCCAAATTTAATTTTAGGCCCGCCAGTTTCAGATTTCTCACATTTAGTTTAATTACTTTTAAAGTGTGTTCCACCATCAAAAGTCTAACGGTCAACTCTGTTAGTCAACAGTTTGATTGATCTTTTGGAAGAATTTATGTGTTGATACACTCACACACAAATTATACTCAATGTTATGACATTTTTTACGTACTTAATATCACGTCTCTTATGAATAAAATTTCTCCAAAATGTCTAAACCAAATGTGTTCACTAACGGAGTTAATTGTCAAAATTTTGAGGGTGAGACTAAATGTGCTAAGCATCTAAAAATTATGAGACTTAACGTGAGAAATTCAAAACGAATGGGATAAAAATGAATTTGGACTATGTTATGGGACATAATTGCAATTTTCCCTTTGAAATGGTCTTTAGTTGACTTTTCTCAAAGAAGTGTTCTTTATGGAAAATTGGAGAAGTGTTCTTAGGTAGTTTAGTGTAATGGTGAGTTTCGAGGTAATGTTCTGAAATTATATGATGGACCCCAAAACATGAGAAAAGTCAAACTAATTTATGTGTATAATTACATTTGACAATGACTAATTCTACGTAGACCCTTTACTATATAGAAAATTACACTTTCGCCCCAAATAGTGTAGACCAATAATAAAATTGAAGTTGTCTTTTATAGCCAGCTCTTTCTATCAACCTCCATTCATTATTGTTAATTGTTGAGTTGTCTATTTTAGCCAGCTCATTTTGTCAAACCTAAACCCTACCCCCAGCCCCCTAGAGAAAAGGTTCATTGGCACACTCTATTTTGACTCTATGTACAATGGTCACAAGATTAAACACCCTCTTTTTCAATTCCCAACACTCCACATCATCTTATCTCTCTTCCACATAATAATTAAACACTCATTCAAATTTTACACTACAATGGTTTTGTTTAATAATATTCAACACCCTACCTCACTACTTTTATCTCATATTATTATTTATTTATCCTTTTAATTTTATGATTAGATTATAATAAAATTATCGTTTATAATTAAAAATAACGATGAAATAATATCTTTTTCGATATTTTTTTAAATAAAATTTATTTAAATATTTATCTAAATATTAATCTTATTTATTTATCCTTTTAATTTTATGATTAGATTATAATAATATTATCGTTTAAATATTTATCATATTATTAATTTTTGTATTAGCAAATAAACACAAGAGTTGACAATAGTAATTATTAAAACAAAACAAAGTTATAAATATTATTGAAATTCAGAACAATAGTTTAGTAAATGATAATAATATGATTATATTGAAAATGATCGAATTTTTTTTGGTATCCAAATCAAGTGAAACTAGTCTCTATTTATAGAGGAGAAAAAATGATGAATTTCGATATATTTTTTTTATATACAAAAATTTATTTATTATCAAATAATTAACATCAAATAATTGGAGTGTGATAAAAATATCTAAAATATGGTTAGCCAATAAGATCATGCCATGTAAGCTTTTCAACACCATGTAAAATTTCTCCACCAATTTAATCCACATCACCATTAAACACCCTCTTTCAATGGTTTCAACTATTGAAAACATTAAACACCCTATTTTGAACACCCCATTGCACATAGTCTTACAAAGATAACTTGTATTGCCAAAAAAATTGAAATATAATTTTTAAATATTTTGAACTTTCAAAAATCTCAAAGCTAAATTTCACTTTCAATTAAATAATATAAAATTTTCATTAAATTTTCAATAATATTAAAATTTTCAAAGCGAAATTTCACTTTAAATATTTATTAAAGGGACACGAGAACTATACAATTTATAATAATATTGAATTATTTTGTGAAATATCGACTAAAAAGTAATTGTTTGGACTGAAATCTCAATATACTGAACGATAGTTTGAACAATTATCGAATGGCTGGAAGAGACATGGAGATGTGGCGTCACCACTTCAAAGTGGTTGTATTTTATGAGAGGACTATGAGAAGTAATATATATGCACATTTGGTTGTAAATTATCGAGGTTCTTTTGATAAACTTGTAAGTTTTTGAATGGTGCATCGTGCTTATCCTATATATATACAGTTAATAGTAAAGAAATATATTGTTAGTGAAATGGAGATGCTTATAACTAGAAGAAGTAATTACATTTGTAGTTAAGTGCTGAAGAAAGTTTGATATATATTTCATGTGTGCTTTGTAGTTTAATGCAAGTATTGATGCGTATTCAAGTGAATTTTTTTTTGATATCTTATCTACTTGATAATAGTGCCTCTTTGATATATGTTTTTGCTACATAAGGTTGGAGGCCTGAGGTTACTTATACCTAATAAAGCTCCACATTTGAGAATATGTCACATATTTTAACTATTCCATGTATGTCTTATTTGAGCGGTATGGTAGCTCTTTCTTTCACTTAGCGTCTGTATCGATATGCTCTAATTTTTTGAAGTTACAAAAAATTGGTAAGTATAAGAAAATAGAAAGCATAACAAATATTAATATAATTAAAAAATTTGAAAATATTAGAAATTACATTATATTGAAAATTAAGTTTTATATATAAGTTCAAAAATTTAAATGGTGACAAAGATTTTCATTGACAAAAAAAAAATGAAAATTGAAAAAAATATTAAATAGCAAAATAAAAAATAAAAAAATAAAATAATAAAAAAAGTAAAATAGGAACTAAAATCATTTTTAGATTTATCAATAATAAGAAATATTCAAAAAAAGGAAAATATATTTTTGAGAAAATAATAAAAACTAGAGTATTAACGATAAAATAACTATAATTTAATTTTATGCACATACTATTATAATTTTTTAATTTAAATTATTTTAATATTATCTATAAATATATAGTTATAGAAATGTTATTTATGATAATACAAGCACAATATCAATCAAAAGAAAGTGCCATTTTGGAGTTTTATCAACAATTTGCTTGTGTAGGTGGGGATCCGGTATTTTCTGAATCCTTATGTAAGGAATTACAAAAGAAGTTCTTTCAACAAAGATGTGAATTAGGAAGGATTGGTCGACGAAATATGAACCTTAGATTAAAAGACACCATTAAGATTTCTAAAAACTTTAATAAATATTAGAAAAGTGAAATATTGGATCTAAATCTTCAAAAAAAAAAAAAAAAAAGTCCTTCAATCTTTAAAGTCCACAATTTGAAATCTATTTCCCTCCATTTTACCAAAACCCCGAAATTCTAAGTTAATTTTCCTACCAAATGATAGTTTCTATCCGATTTACAATTTGTCTGTGGAATTTATACTGTAATCTGTAATGCACGGACACTTCAAAAAATCACAACGTGTCGTATCGGACACCTGATCGGACACGACACTCGTTCGACACTCTCCGACACCATGTCCAATATAAAAATAAATTTATCTGCTTAAATAAAATGAAAAAAATAAAATATGAACACCGTAATAGATGAAGTTAGAGGGTATGTCTACTATGTATGCATTATATGTGACACTTGGTGTTATTTCGCTTATTTTTTATGATTTTGAAAACTGGAGCATTTAATTTTCTTTCAAACATATATAACTTTACAAATCAAATACAAATTTATAACGTATAATAGTCATTCTTATAGTTTATTTCTCTAACCAGTCATTTAAATTAGAATTAAAAGACTAATATATATATTTAACGTAAATTAATGAACATATATATGTATATTAATTTATATATACACATTTTATTAAAAAGTTCGAGGCCATGTCGTGTCCTAATATTTTTAAAATATCGTGTCCCGTGTTCGTGTCATGTCGTACGCCGTATCTCATGTACCGTATCCATGCATCATAGACTGTAATTGATATGTTTTACAACTTTGTGTATACATTTTTCAGTAATTAAAAAATAGTACTTAAAAGACATACAAACTTTTTATGTAACAAAATTACAATTTTAAAAATGAAAACCACGCGCAAACAAATTGCCATCCTCATTTACCATCAAATATATAATCCGAAAACTAAAATAATAAAAAATATTAAAACAAACCGTATTTATGTGCAAGTGTTCCTTCTAATTATAAAAAACTCAATCTTCTATCATTATTGTCCAAAAAACGTAACTCTCCTCTCTTATACAAGTTAGTCATATATCTCTCCCTTTTATTAAATTTCCCTTTTATTATATTAGTTTAGATTATATTTTACAAGTTAAAAATAATCTCTCCAATTAATAATGAATAATTTCAATAATTGTAGGTCTAAAAGTTTAAACAAATAGCTTATAACTCATAGAACTATAAACAATTAACTTGTAGCTGATTTTCAGATTTTATGGAGTTTAATGTTAAAAATGTACAATAGAATTAATTGATTGACTTAAAAGTTATAACTTATTCTATAAGAGTGGACATTGTGAAGATACAGCTAAAAAATATCGAGCTTGTCATGTTTTGACCGAATCCAAAAATTTGTATAAGATATAGATATACCAATTATATGTAACTATAGCTATAACAGTTACAAATATAGCTATCATAAAGTACAGTTATATTAATTCAAATGGACATTGTGAAGAGTAATCTATTATATATATTATAGCAAAGCGGTGGTTGACTCAATTTTGACCTCTAACTCAAATCCTAATTTTCTAAAATTTTGAATTATTTTAATTATAATAATTTATTGTTGGTTAGTTTACTTATATATATAATTTTGAATTATTTTAATTCTAATAATTGATTGTTTAGTTAATTTATATTTATATATATAATGATATATAATTATTACGATCATTACCATATATAATATATTCCATTTATTTTGATTATTTCCATAGATAATTATTAATAAGATTCCCACTATCAATTACATTCATTGCTCAAGGAAAAAGACAAGATTTTCGAAAATAATTAAATTCATTATTCAAGGAAACACGATATTTTCGGTCCCAATTAAATAAAAGTTTTCCATCTTTATCAAAATCCGGAACTAATTAAATTTATTATTCATGGAAAGCACAAAATTTTTGGTCCTAATTAAATGAAAGTTTTCCATCTTTATTAAAATAATAATTTAAATAAATTTTTTTTATCAAAATCATATTTTAAATAAGAATCTTATCAAAAATCATAGTTTAATAATGATTAGACGAATTAGGCACAAACTTTCCCATTCACCTAATTCACGAATTTGGAGGTATGTTCTTCTTATTATTTTCTATGTTTCTTGCCCTGTAATCATTACATAAACTATTTCATCAATTTGTTACACTATTACTATTTCATCAATTTTACTATTTGACTTCAGATTATGTTTGCCTCAATTTCACTATTTGACTTCATATTATGTGTAGGCACATTATTTTATATAAAATTTTGATTATTATTCCCCATGTTTTTATTCGTTTTAGTAGTGGACCTGTTAGAGCATTCGTCTAAAATTAACAAGGTTGGCACAATATTATTATAAATATATTATCGGCTATATTTTTTTGCCTTATAATTTGAGATAAAATGAGCACAATTTCTCCATGTTTTCATTCGTTTTAGTATTGAACCTGTTAGAGCATTCGTCTAAAATCATCTTCATATAACAAGGTATGAATAATATTATTATAAATTATTACAATTACTATTTCCTATATAATATTATTATAATCAAATTCATTAATTCTTATACTCAATTTCTATTGTTTTTATTTTATTCTCCATGTTAGAGCATTCGTCTAAAATTAACAAGGTTGTTTCAATATTATTATAAATATATTATCGGCTATTTTTTTTTGTCTTATAATTTGAGATAAAACGAGCACTAATCAATTTCTCCATGTTTTCATTCGCTTCAGTATTGGACCTGTTAGAACATTCGTCTAAAATCATCTTTATATAACATGATATGATAATATTATTATAAATTACTACAATCATTATACCTTTTTTTTGGTAATTTGAATTTTTTTAATTGTTATAAAAAAATTTAGTGATTGTTGATTGATTATGTAATTTCAAAATTTGAATTTAAAGTGATTAGTCAAGTAACATAATATGTGGATGAAAAAAGAGAAAATAACATTTTGGGTTTATTGATTGATAATAGACATATTAGTTTTTTATTATCTAAATCTTTCCAAATTAAGAGACCAACATTTAATCTCTTAAGTTGTAGCCATAAACATTTAATTCTTTATAAATTTGAAAACACAAAAAGGAAGAAAAGTTAGTACCTATCTATATGTAGCAGAGTGATGCAATTACGTCAGATAAAAATTTATGAGATTTTGGGTTGAATCCATCTTAACATTTTGAATTTATAAAAAACTATTCTTATAAATTTGGAAAAATGAATATCCTAAAATTTAGCATGAAAATGAGGAAATTCATTAACACCCTCACTAATTTGGGAGATTGATTTGTCTAATATTAATTTCACACGGGAAGTTTAGCAAGAATAGGAAAGTTTTTTAGTGACTTTCATAGTTAAGGGACTCAATTATCCTTTTAATAGGAGATTTTCCTTTATGAATATCATTTGATAATTTTTTTTTATTTTATTGTCCAAAAAGGTTGAATCCCCAACCCTTTTATTTTATTATCTTATATTAAGAGTATTTGATTCTATAACATATATTGTATTATTATTTTCTCATTTAATTCACTTTTATTACTTTTTTTCTTCTATGAATCACAGTTGGTATACTTATTTTTCTTTTTCATCCCAGTTGTAATCTATATCTCTAATCATCTACTATACAGCAATAAGATGTCTATTAACTGTAAATAATATCTTTCTATCTCTACTTTCGATTTTTATGATTTAAATTAGACTATAAGCTACTTTTTAGGAACTTGCAATGAATTTTTTGTTTCAATTTTAGATTGGACACTTCTTTTATTTTTTATTTTTATTTACGTCCCTATGATTACGATGATTCTTCTTCACTTATTCATTGATAGGTATATTAATTTTATTTTTCCTTCCCCATTAACTTACATTCCTTTTTTGTTTCTACCAAAAAAAGTTATTTTATGTATAAAAAATATTTTGATTTATTTTGTAATTTCATTTTTATAGTGTTGTTTCTTATCAAATTTTGATGATAAAATATGATATTTTCCTTTTGCTTTTGCCCTTGGCCATACGATTTTTCTTCGTAATATTTAAGTGACTCATGTTTCTTCTTTTATAAGGCTTTATATTTCCAATGTATTTCTATGTTTATGTTATTTTTTAATTTGTTTAAGATACATGAAGTTATTTTCTTATATGTAGTTTTATGTTTTTGCCTCACATTTTTCTTTATTTCAATTGTCTAACTTTTCGTATCACAAACATACCGTGCTTTGTTAGTATAGAAACTGGAGGAATTAGTGGTAGAACAAAAATTGTTTGTTCATTTTGTTTATTGAGTTTACTCCAATATGTAGGTTCACAATTAGTTGGATTACAATTTAAAACTATTCATTTTAATACACTGAAAATGAAAGTTTTGGCTACCATTAAAAGTTTGTACCCAGACTGAACGTATGAAACTTTTAAAACTATTCTAATTTTAAAACTTTTAATATGTAGGTTCACAATTAGTTCGATTACAATGTCTTTACATAATTTTAAAACTGTTCTTTTGGTTTCTTACCTCAATATTATAGCAAATTCACAAGTAAATATAAACAAAAGCTGATAAATTATTTTCATGAATCATTTGATTTATATATTTATTCATGACATATTATTTATTTTGCATCCATTATCACTTTCGAGCAAGGACGATTTGGTTCGCTATTATTTGATAAGTGTGATTATATTGTTTGTTAATTTATAAACGTTTATCTTTATATAGTACTTAATTTCTTAATATTATAAATATTTGAACTCTTTATGTTCTTTTGTTCAAATAATATAATGTTGATGTTGATTTTTATTTAATTTTTAAACAATTAACTATCATTTATTATATTCATAACTATTGGAATTAGTTTGTATCACGATGTTTGCGAAAAGACTATTCAATTTAGTCAAATAAAAATAATTGTACATCAATTTTTTTAAAATTTGAACGAAAAAATATGATAGCCCGTGCATAGCACGGGTTACACGCTAGTATTTTCTATATAAGATGTAGTTATACTAATTATAACTATATATAACAAAATTTTAATTAAACTAAAAGATATCAAATCTAGTTATTAAAACTATTATATACATGCAGTATGAAGTTATGGACAAATATACTTATGAATATTCATTTGAACGAAAATAAAAGAATTTTAATCATTGTACATAACATATTTAACCACGAAAAATATATAACATAAACTATAGTAGTGTAATTGTTATATACATATGAAGTATGCACATCTCAACAAGATTATATGTATAATTACTGACTTTAATGCACGGACACTTCAAAAAATCACAACGTGTCGTGTCGGACACCTGATCGGACACGACACTTGTTCGACACTCCCCGACACCGTGTCCAATATAAAAATAAATTTGTCTGCTTAAATAAAATGAAAAAAATAAAATATGAACACCGTAATGAATATAGTTAGAGGGTATGTCTACTATGTATGCATTATTTGTGACACTTATGTTATTTCACTTATTTTTGTGATTTTGAAACTGAAGTATTTGTTTTTTTTTCAAATATATAACTTTACAAATCAAGTACAAATTTATAACATACAATAGTCATTTTTATAATTTATTTATCTAAACAGTCATTTAAATTAGAATGAAAAAGTAATTTATATATTTAATGTAAATTAATGAACATATATATGTATATTAATTTATATATATACATTTTATTAGTAGTTTCGAGGCCGTGTCGTGTCCTAATATTTTTAAAAATGCCGTGTCCGGTGTCCGTGTCGTGTCGTGCGCCGTATCCCGTGTCCATGCATCATAGATTACTGATATTTGAAAAACTACAAAATATCGAAACTCGTATTTAATAATGTATTGTATGATTTTATATATATACTCTCGAGATATTATGTTGTTTAATGTTGCAATTATACAATAGAATTAATTGAATTAACAATTGTAAGTTATTTTTATAACGATCTGAAATTTTAGCGTCATTCATGGGTATTTCATCATATTATACCATAATTATAATATACATGTATTGTAGTAAATAATAATAATAATAATAATAATAATAATAATAATAATAATAATAATAATAATAATAATAAGAATAAGAATAATAGAAAAACAAAAAGAAAAAAAAAATGGGCAAGCTTCCACATTTATCACTTTAACACACTTTACTCTTCTATATACCCTCAAAACAGCCTTTATATTAATGAAGTTAGTAGAAACAACTAGAAATAGAAAGAAAAGAGGGGAAAATCGTGCAACAAGGGAAGGAGAAGAAAAGAGGTAATTTTTGTTATGTGATCTTCAAAGAAATAGTCATAACTCGAGTTCTATAGCTTCAAATTCAATTTTGTTTATTGTTATGGAAACCTTATTCAGTGCTTTAAATCTGTTATGTTTGGACAAAACCCTAATTCCAAATATTTGATGGGTCAATCGTTCAATATATTTGATTGCACGTTTGATGACAGAAATTGATTCATGTTTGTTATGTCTTGGTAATTTGGCCATAACTCTCGTTTTATAAACCCTAAAATTATGTGGTTTACCATTTTAAAAATAGGGGAAAGTAATCTAAAACTGTTTAGTTGAACTCTAAGAGTGTTTTCTTCATTTTAATAGGCGTTTTGATCAAAACAGTTTGTGGGTTACATAACAACAAAGGTATCCCCTGTTTCGAATTCTATGTTTTGTCACCTCAGTAAACTAGTCATAACTAGAGCTACTGACTTTGGAAAATTATATGTAAAGATGTTTTAGAAACCTTAGCAAGTCCTTTATAACTTCATAGTTTTAAGTAAAAGCTATATCGAATTCTAAAGTTGATAAATATAATGAGATATTTGGTTGCGCAGATTCTGGTTTTGTATTTTTTTCGTCTTCGTAGATTGAGCATAACTCCGGCTATGTACTACTAAAAAGTGCTTGGTTTGGTGATTCTAAAACTTTGGAATGTCTACTAAAAGTTGGAGTTTGATGAAAATATTAATCCAACATTTTAATGTGAATTGTGATTAGAACATTTTATTGCTCAAAATAGGCCGTGCACAGTTTTCTGTTTTGATCAAGTTTACATTGAAACAGGAGAAAGAAACATTGAAGCCAATCAAGAAGTATAAGAAACTTGAGGTTTAAGTGATCTTTACTTTTGAAGGTAAGTAATACACGATATAAATATATTCATAGAACGAATTATATAGATTATTATAATTAAATATTTGAAGTGTTTTGATGAGATGAATGGTGTTAATTGTGCCGTGTTGGAATGAATTGGGTACGCAGTGATGATTGAATGTTGTATATGAGAAAATATGTTAATATGTGATATATAATATATTGTATATTATGTGATATGAATCGATGAATGGAGATGTACCTTGTGAGATGGATATTTTGAGAATATGTGATGATTGAACTAACTATATATGTATTATATGATGTTATATTAAGAAATAAGTACGTGTGTGCTATATAATGTGAGGATGAGCCGGGTGGTAATTATGTGTGACGGGAATCCCCTATAAATGTGAGATGAGCCGGGCGGTTAATGGGGACCCGTGTTATATGTGTGATTGGTGAGGATGAGCCGGGCGGTTAACGGGGACCCGTGTTTTATGTGTGATTGGTGAGGATGAGCCGGGCGGTTATATGGCATGCTGATATATGTGATACATGCCTTCTATATGATGAGTCGAGCGATTACATATAATATAAGTAAATTACTAACACTAATTTGTTGACTTGATGAGTGATATGAAAATTCTTGTGAATTTATTGGTTGAGAATGTCGATGTACATACTTGTATATTGAATTTTGTTTGATTGCTAGCTGATCCCTTTGGAGACATCGTGAAATTGCGATATAACTGTAACTATGATTCAATTATGAAGAATGTTTTATCTATGAGTTTATTTATGTTGGTATTGCTTACTGTGTCGCAAGCTCACCCCTTTGCATATATTTTTTTTCAAGTTAGCCTTTTATTTCAAAATCTTTCATCTGCATATAAAGTCAGACTCTTCTCAGGTGGGCCAGTGACGAGTCATCATGCATTTTGAACATTACTAGTGTTGTATGTGTGTAGTTTGAAAAGGGGAGAATGTGATATGTTATACTCTATCATGTGAATTACTATGAACCAGATATAATTATGTGAATATAAATGATATTTGGTGGACGTCACAATTTTAATATAAAATTGATATTGTGAAGATTCGGGCAAAAAATATCAGACTTGTGATGTAATGATCGGTTCCAAGAATTTGTATAAAATATAGATATACAAATTATATATTGCTATAATTATATCAATTATAGATATAGCTTTCATAAAATTTAGTTATTTTTATATAAGAGTAGATATAGCTATACCAATTATAGATAGCTATATATAATAGAATTTTAATAAACTAAAGATATCAAATTTAGTTATAAAAACTGTTATATATATATATATCTATATATATGAAGTTATGTATAAATATGAAGTTATATGTAACCAAACAAGAAAAAAAAAAGAATATGAAGTTAGGGATACATATACTTATGAATTTTTATTTTCAACAAGAATAAAATAATATTAATCATTATACATATATATGCACATATTTAACTACCGAAAATATATAATATAAAATATAAAAATTTAATTGTTATATACATATGACGCATACACATCTTAACAAGATTATATGTATAAAATTTGAAGAATTACAAAATATTTAATCAATTTTTGTAAATACATAATGTAGAAATTTGTATTTAGTGATGTAATATTATATGAATTTATTTTTATGCATATAGACTTTCCATCACTATGTCAACTTATATTTTTTATACTTATGTTTTAATCATCACATAAAATAAATTCCTCATTTGCTAAAAAAAGATACTACATAAATTTACAGAATCTCGAAAAGATTTTTTTTACATATTTGAGTGTATATTAATTTTTACTTAATATTTAGAAATTTTCTGATTTATAATAGCTTGATTTGTGACTATTAAGTATTAACCAAACAAATCCTCTAAATATGAAATATTTGTGCCCTTTTGGTAGTCAAATACGCATTCAAATTAAATAGAGATATTGCACCAACCATTTCTCGCACATAAAAGTAATTTCATTTTCACATTCATACATTTTGAGATAAAAGAATTATGGGAATCAGAAGATAACATCAACAAATTATTTTTACCACGATACGAAATTTAATTCACAAATGAGCTGTGAAGAAATTATAGAGCCATCCAAATATATATTATTGAAACGCTTTAAATTAATACAATGATGAGTTCGATAAATGTTATATAAACCTGATAATATTTCCAATAAAGATATAGAAGGAAATAAAAGGATAATACTTCTTTGCATCATAGTTCACGAAAGTAACCATTTGTAGTGAGAAATAATATATCTTTATTAGTTTTTAATTACTATTACATTGTAATTATCAAAATTTAAAACGTATTTTTCACATCTATAGCACTTCAATTTATATATTTTAATATTAATGAAATTATCTTTTGTTTTCTAATTTATCAAAAACTTATTATTCCAACAGTAAATTTGTTAATAGTATAATACAATTGATATTCACCAGTAGCCAAAGATACTACACAAGTTCATCTCTTTTTTCATTTCAACTTTTAATCAATGCTTGAAAGTCATTACACTACATCTTCAATTATTACCGGGGCTTCTAAGGCTTTTGGACTACAAAATGTTAATGTATATTGTGATATATATATATATTTTGTATTATTTGGCCCATATAATGTATAGCCCGTGGCCTCGTTGATTCTTTATATATAGAGCCCTCGTATACTTTGTAACTCACTTTTGACACAATAATACAAAATTATATTACGTGTCTTATAATCATAACATGGTATCAGTTACCGGGAACGATTATCCTACCGCCCTCACGGCACCAAATACCACCTCCGTCGTCCATGAACCACCTCCGTCGTCCATGACCCGATCGGCGACGCTATTGCCGTCACCACGGAATCACCATTCATAACACCAGCCACATCCGTACCCTCCACCATGGTCAACATCACTGCCCTCACCACTCTTGCCCCGTCGATTTCTCCGTCGCCGCCGCAACCACCACAAACCACCGTCGATCTCAATCTCATTCACGCTATCCAAACCCTTTTATCTTTAAACCTAACTCCAAAGGATATTGCCTCCATCCTTGCCTCTTCCTCGTTTCCAGTCGCCGGTGTCACACCCAACCTCGCCGGCGAACCTTCATTACTACCCACTGATGTAGCATCGCACCTTCAAGTCCAGCAGCCATCGTTGGCTTCTCACTCTCAAACCCTAGAACCTCTCAATTCTAATACTAATTATTCAGCTCATATATTTCCTAAAAGCTTGGGCTCATTAACTGAAATAAACCATAGCCCACTACAACATCCCTCAACAAATCCTTATCCAAGTCCACTACAACAGCCCTTAGCAAATCCTTATCCAAACCCACTACGACAGCCATTACATATCTCACCATCTCAAACCCACCAAATTAATTTGAGTTCTACGCACCATGCACCAAACAGTGACCTTATTTCTCCAAATCCCACTCTTCCTTATATCAATTCTCTTCCAAATCCTCAGCACATGTCCACTAAATTAACATCAGAAAATTATTTACTTTGGAAGGCTCAATTCGAGGATATTCTATATAGTCATTCCGTATTATGTTATGTTGATGGCACCCTTCCATGTCCTCCTGCTCATATCTTAAATCAAAGTGGCCAACTCATACCAAATCCGGGTCATAGCTCTTGGACCCGTACTGATCGTAGTATCAAATCTTGGATGCATAATACTATATCTTCTGATATTTTACAGTCCGTATATACACTCTCCACCTCTCGTGATATTTGGCTCGCTCTCGAGACACGCTTTGTTCAACACTCTCTGGCAAAACAATTACAGTACAAAAGAGAATTTTTCACTATTCAAAAAGGATCCCTTACCTGTGATGCATATCTTACCAAAATACAACAGCTGTCTGATAATCTCCGTGCTGTTAAATCACCTGTGTCCCCATCTGATCTCATACTTCAAACTCTGAATGGCCTTCCCTCTGAATATGATGCTTTTGTCACTTCTGTCACCATGCACTCTTCCATTATTTCCTTTGATGACCTTCGTGCCCGTTTACTGCAATTTGAACATCGCCTTCTCCAACAACCCACTACGCCTACTACACATGCCTTTGTAGCCCATACACAATCCCATAATGGCCGTGGTCGTGGTTCTTTTCGTGGTCGTGGTCGTTTCGGTCGTGGTTCATCCTCTGCAGGTTCTTCATCTGGTAGCTCTACATCTTTTCATTCACGTCGCTCTTCTGGATACTCTCGTCACTCTGGTTCTCCTGCATCATCACCGTCTGGACTCTTACCTCCTTCACGATCTGGTCAGATTTGTCAGCTCTGCAGTACTCCTGGTCACCTTTCTGCTGCTTGTCCTCATCGGTATGATCACGCATATGTATCTGATGATCTCCCAAAGTCCTTTTCAGCTTTGACTGTTGGCGATTCTCCTGATCTCACCTGGTTTTCAGACAGTGGAGCTTCAGCTCACATGACCCCTCATGATGGTATGCTCTCACACTTATCCCCGTATTCTGGTACGAACAAGATTTTGGTTGGAAATAGTGATTTATTGCCTATTAAACATGTCGGTTCTACTACTCTTCCCACTCCATATGGACCATTATCCTTAAACAATGTTTTTCATGTTCCCTCCTTATCTCACAATTTACTTTCCGTTCGGCAATTGTGTCATGATAATAATTGTATTGTTAGTTTTTCTGACTCTGGTTTTTGTGTTAAGGACAAGACCAGCGGCCACACTCTTCTGACCTCCCCTTCGTCTAGTGGCTTATATCCTGTTCCAGCTGCTTCTGCCTCTCATTCGGCTCTCACAGCTTGCTCTATTTCCGATGATATTTGGCACCGCCGTCTCGGTCATCCTCACGTCTCTATTTTAAAGACTTTATGCAACCAAGGTGTTTTATTATTTAAAAATAGTCATTTTAATTTTTGTTCGCTTTGTCAGTTAGGTCGTTCGCGTCGGCTCCCTTTTCAGTCTGTTGAAAAGCGAAGCTCAGTTCCATTTTCTTTAATTCACTCTGATGTTTGGACTTCTCCGGTTGTTTCTATTTCTGGTTTCAAATATTATGTTATCTTTATTGATGATTTTACTCGTTTTACATGGTGTTATCCTATGCGTGCAAAATCAGAAGTTTTCACTCACTTTTTACATTTTATGGCGCTTGTCGAAAATCTTTTTTCATCTAAAATAAAAAATTTTCATAGTGATGGTGGACGTGAGTTCGATAATTCTCAGTTTCGCACTCTTTTTTCTGCACGTGGTATTCATCTTCGTTTATCATGTACTTATACCCCTCAGCAGAATGGTGTGGCGGAACGCAAACATCGTCATATCTCTGATCTCATTCGCACTCTCTTACTTACTGCATCCCTTCCTTCTACTTTCTGGGTTGATGCTCTCTATACTATCGTGTTTCTGATCAATCGTTTACCTACTCCATCTCTTTCCTCTCGCTCTCCATTTGAACTATTACTCCACAAAGCCCCTGACTATAACTCTTTTCGTGTTTTTGGATGTGCTTGTTATCCTTATCTTGGTCACAGGGCTCAACACAAATTAGGCCCTCGTTCCGTTTCGTGTGTCTTTCTTGGCTATGCACATGACTATAAGGGCTATCGATGCCTTGATCCTATCACGAACACCGTTCACGTCAGCCGTCATGTCATATTTGATGAATCTGTTTTTCCTTATCCATCTCTCATCTCCGTAGCTTCACCTGACCATCTCTCCGATATCTCTCCTCCTCTTGCAGCTTATATCTCTCCTCCTCTTACTGCAAAAGTGAATAGGATTCAACTTCTTCCTCTTCTTCTTGTTCCAAAATATCAATGTCTTCTTCTTCTTCCTCCTACTCAAGCAGATGCAACATTGAAAACAAATGCATTTGTGGGAAAAAAGTTCACTTATGGACATCAAGAAAAAAATTACCAAGAAATATCCTACAGTATGAAACCCTAAAAGTTGCAAATACAACTTACCGGTTGTGTATGCAGAAATCGATCAATTTACATTCACGAAGAGAACGAAGAGAATTTGGGTTGAACGATTTAAGGTTGTAAAAGAAAATGGCTGAAAATGGTTGAACGATTTGGGGCTATAAGTAAGAGAATTTAGGATTGAACGAGCGGGAGAAAATTGATGAACGATTTGGGTGAAAATGTTCTTTCCTAACAGCCACATGACACACACGCGAGTTTGACCGTTAGTCAACTAACATGAGTACCAAATGTGTTAAAAAATAGATTATTTGGTATCCAATATGTTACAAGTCTAAACCGTGGTATCAAAACTAGATTGGGCCTATCCTATGATATGAATTTTGACATTTACTCTTACAATTACTTTCAATTTTTAAACATTATCTATAGATTGTTTTTACAAATATATATTTTTTTAAAGTGTACATTGTTTTTATTATCTATTAGGCGTTAAATATATTGATAAACTTATAGACATATAATCTTAATATTTTTAAAATGAATATCTATTATGGTAGATCTATTAAAATTATGAATATCCTAAAAAATAGAATGAAATTCTAAACATAGATTTAAATTGTTTAATTAATATGCCAAAAATTGTTCACAACAACAACATTGTCGCATAATTAAAGATTATTACCAAAGCATAAGAAAGAGAGTAATAAATAATTACTAATAACAGTAATACTAAGAAACAAAAGATTATCACCTCAAGTTGATTATTATCATATCGGTTTTATTCTTTCAAGAAAAAGAATAATAAAAACTAACAATAGTAATATAAAAGACAATTAAAAAAAAGAGTGAAAAAAGAAAGAAAGTTGAAGTACATATTCTCTTTCAATAATATATTTGTCAAATATGGTTTTATCATATTAAATAACTTTAATTTCTCATTATAGTAAGATAATGTTTTTTCATTTTGTTATTTAAAAACTAATTATTTTTTATTTTATTTAGGTTTGACTATGAACTAAAATTGTAGGAATTAAGATAATATTTTTCCATTGTGTTATTTAAAAGCTAATTATTTTTTTTAAGTTTAACTACTGAATTTAAAACAAGTACTTTTAATCTTTCTTTTTAAATTATCTTTAATAATTTCAAAATCACACAATTTCACTTGCAGCGATAGTATTTTTTCATATTACAATTAAGATTATGTCATATTCAAATTGAGTCGGAGTACATGTACTTATAGACATGTGTTTTGTGATCTCCAAAAAGAAGCTACTGAAAGTATCATTTCATCGTCATTTGTCAGTTCTCTTTATTTTTTGTTGTTGTACGTTTTGGGACTATGGATTGTGTCATGAGAAAACTTCCTAATAGGGTTTTTATATACACAAGAGTTCTACTTAATAAACTAGCATAGAGAGATTAATAAACGAATCTAGAAACTAAAATTTTGCTACCCAAGATTTATGCATGTTTCCTTGATAAAACACATCCCTCCTCGATAATCACTTATAATTAAGGGTGGCAATTTGGGTCCATACATATATTTGAACCAAATTTAACTATGTTTTCAATGGGTTAGGTCCTAAGATTTTAGTATTATAGTTCCAATTAGGTTGGCTTCTAATAATATTTGGGCCCAATTTGGGTCTAAATCGGGTCCAACATATTTTTCACTTTGAGTTAATAATCTACATTTTACACTCTACAACAACTCCTTACATCACTTTGATTCATAATGGATCTTTATTGGGTCAATTTTGGGTCCTTATTCGGTCTACTTTGGGTCCTTATTCGGTCCAACTATAATGCATATTGTTTGATATTGGTCCCAATTGGACCCAACACGCTTAAAGCCCAATCCAAATGGACCCGACCCAAACTCAACCCATTCAACACGATCACATCCCTAGTTACAATTGCACTCATCCACCAATTAGCAATCGAGATCAACTCCACCGTTGAGAGAATTGAGTTATACCTACTCTAGTAACAATCAATCTCAATCACTTTTGTCATTAATTGTTATAGTATGAAATCAATATAATATATTAGAAATCAATATAATATATTAGAACTAATGTGCCTACAACGATAAACTCCTACTATTCCATGGTGTTATAATTTTTTTCCTATGCATGTAGCCAATCACGGAGGTATTCCATATAATACCTTAAATTCCTGAACTACTTTAAATGGCGAAAAATTCTATGTTACACTGTTCAAAAATTTCAGTATAGCATACACCATATATTTAGAGTTGGGATGTGTGATGGCCCAAACCCCAAATGTGTGATTAAAAACATACCAATCCGTTTGACCCCGTGTGTTTTAGAATTTCTTAGTAAGGAAAAATTAATCTGAATACATTTGTGCACCAAATAACACAAATATTATAAGCAATATTCTTTGTATACATGGCATACTTAGAGGTGATTATATATAGTCGTAACAGAGATATTTTGAAATGACCAATCTTTAATTTCAATTTAAGGAAAGATTTTAAGGTATAAGATTGCTTTCAATGAAATTAAAATAATTCCAAATTCTAAAAAAAATATGAATTTTGCCAACTTTAACTCAATCGGGTCAAATTTTATCAAATTTAACACAAATAGACAAAAAGAGGGTGTAGGTGGTGAAAGTTCAGTAAATTTAATTATTAACAATATGCAGATGTTAATGGGAAACAGGTGAAGCACGAGGATCTAGAGTAAGTAATAATTTGGATCAATGTCTAAATAACACTTTCACCATTGTGTCTCGTACACTAGATTTTCTATTCTCATTAAAAGTTTAAATATATATTTTAACAACAATGCTAATCTCACATACATATGTGAAATAAGTTATAATTTTGCAAACAATAACCAATAGATTCTTATTTTCACTAATTGACCCCAATATAATGAGAGTTATATTATGATAAAATCTAATTTCTATATTAACCAAAATACCAACATCAGGAATTCTAGTAGAACCCATAATACTCAGATGAGTATTGGGAAAATTTTAATTACAAAATATTATATTTAGCACATCAAATAACATATAAAGTGAAAAAAAATAGATCGTAACCTTGTTTTCTCATATTTTCACACTTATTTTGTATGTTATATTTATTTTTCTCCCTTTCGTCGTTTTCTTGACTTCTATGATTAGGTCATTTTCTTGACTTCTATGCTAAAGTTTTTGAATTTATTAATTCACCCTAAATCATATTAGGTAAAATTATACTATAACTAAAACCCTTATTTTAAGGTATAATTTTCCCTTTTGTTTTTTCGTATTCAACAATTGATTCAATTTTTTTTCTTCAGTTATATAATAATGTTTATTCTTCTTCTCATCATATTATAGCATTAGTTATAAATTATAATAGGGAAACATGTACGATCTGTGATCTAAGTTCATAAATATATAAGAAAATATTTTTAATGATCTCAAGCTTAATTTTAAATAAATATACTTCTAAATTTTGAAATAGAGTAATTATTATTTTGAAGCAAATAGTAGGGATTAAATATGTAGTTTTGTCACTTTCGTTGAAAATGAAGTCGGAAGGGCTCCTGTCATGCATTCGCCCATGACGACCATTCGGTAAGTTCTAGCGATCTTTTCGATCCCAGGCAAGTCCAACTGACCGTGTACTGTGCCATAGTAGCACTCTGAGCGGAGAGGACAGCCCTAACTATACCAAAAGTGGCATAGCTAAAGACCCCCCTCTGTCTTATTTATATCTCTTTGTCCCTGCGAGGCGATCCAGAGTCTTCTTTTGAGCTTTGTTCCTGGTCTCCGAACGCTGTAGGTCAAGCTTAGCTTCTCGGCTTCATTGCTCTCACCCTGTCGAGGCCCGAGTAAGGGTTTTGGTGGGGAAGGAACTTGTTAAGCCATAGAGTCTTGTTATTCCCGTCTGCCGCGCGCACCTCATTCATTTTAATGAATGTTGTAAGTCAAAGGTGTTGTTAACATAAAGTTGTTTGATTTGCCAGCCTTGGCCTAGAACAATGGAGAGGACTGTTCGTATAGTCGTTTTTCATAAACATGCCCGCTAAAGCCTTCTCGTGAAAGTCACTCAGTGGATTAATTGAAAATTTATTGCGATAACTCCGCATCAGTCTTCTTTTCTAAAAACGACAAGTATTCGAAAGGTGCTAAACATATGGAATTGAAATACTTTGCCGTTAAAGAAGAAGTTCAGAAACAAAGAGTGTCAATCGAACACATTAGCACAAATCTTATGGTTGCAGATCCGTTGACAAAAGGATTGCCCCCTAAGACATTTACTGAACATGTCGAAAGAATGGGGATTATTGAATGTCATCGTTAATGTTGTTTATGTTTTATGTTATCATGTGATTGACACTCTGAGCTCGTTTGTTTTGTTTCTGTTATGGATTTATGGATCTTGTTTCTTATGATTAGTATATACATTAATGCATTATGTGAAACAAGATATTGTCTCTGACAAAGACATTATGTTGGATCGTTATTGAATACCTTATTACGTGTCATGTTGAGTATGGAACTAGTATTGTGATACATAGAAGGGACTATGTCGACAAATTGATGTACAACCGCTATGATCCTTATTGGTTGTCATGCTTAATAGTGACTTTATGATTTAACCAATATAATGATGAGTTACCCTATACTATGCGCAATTACGTTTATTATTAAACTTTATGATATATATAATGGCACATGGGCCAAGTGGGAGAATGTAAACCCACGTTCCCATTCAAGTGGGTTGTTATTATTATGGCCCACATGTTTATATCAATTATGTAGTTTAATAATATAAGGGTAATTCTAATTGGTTAAGGAATAGAAAAGGTAAATTCCTAAATACCCTGATGGTGGGTCTATATAAAGAAAACCCTAGGAATTGATCCTCTCTCAACCCATTACGATATTTCTATCCATCAAGAAAGTCATTCAAGTCTAAAGGGGTCAAGAGAGAGAAATACAATTCCGGAGATAAATCGTTTCATCGTTTCCGCTACTATGAATCTCGTTATGGATCAAGGTAAGTTTCTTTGATTTAAATCTACATGTGAAAATCATATTGTTGAAGATCTTGGCAATTACGATTTTATGCTTACAATAGAAATTATAATGATAACTTATTAATAACTTTTTTTTAAAAATTTTTAGGTAATTTTTTTACCATTGTCTTTTAGATTCTAGTCTTCACATTCCTAAACAAAGTGCTGGTCATGTTTCGTAAAAAATCTACTACTAAGACTAATTATTTAATTTCATTAAAAAATTGTACATGTATACAAGATATTTTCTGAGTTTTCTAAACAATATAGATACACATATATTTCTTCCAATTATCAAATATACTAGTATAAAGTTTAGGGCACTCCCTTGATCCAATAACTTTAATTCAAACTAATTTGGTTGTCGTCATGAGGTCGAAATGCTATCTGTGGAGACAAGAGGTTCATGTATTTAGTCATTAACCTAGGGCGAAATTTATAATCTACTCATAAAGTCCTCATATCCTAATTCTACTAAAATAATTTTATAAACTCGCACTTTATTTTCGTAGATTATAATAAATAATATATATATGTATAAATATATGTGCATTATGAATAACTTTAAGTAGGTTGTAGTCCTACATATGTTTCTAAATAATATATTTCTTAGAATAATGAAATCCTTAGTCTTGTGTTAATAACTTAATTAAAAATTAAAGTTTTCTCTTAAAATATACATAAGTACGTCGCCTACTTAATTTAATTTTATAAAATGTTAGCCATGAACTATTATGAATTCTTTCAGAAAAACTAGAGACACTATCTTAATACTACAATAAAAAATTTGAAATTAAACAAAATATAGAAGTTACAAAGTTAAGCATCAAAAATAAGATTTAAAGTTTCCTTTTCACTCCTATCTATCAAGTAACACATGCTTAGGTCTTTGAATCAAGTGATTTTTTATTTTTTTTGGTTCCATTATAAGGAGATTTTCAAAATATTTGTTAATATATGTGTGTACGTCCACCATAATCATATGTACATTACATTTAATGCCACCATAAAAGGTGTCGTTAATTTAATATGAGTGTCACCTGTTGAATAATATGAAACCCCGTAAATAATATTATTGATAATGGAACGTATATATAGGATTACAAGAGAATCTAACGATATCATAACTTACCTTAACCTACCCTACAAATAAGGAAATAATATATTCTTAACTTATAAATAAGATATTAATATATATCTAATATAAGCAATATAATATGGAAATATATTCTCTAACACTCCCCCGCAGTTGAAACGTGGGGATCTTGAACGTTGAAACTGGATCCAAATCCAATAAGATAAAAAATCGGCGATAACCTTGAAAGGCAGCGGCAATGGTTTTAAGAGTGAGCGGTTGGCTATAACTCGTTATTTCCAAGAGTGAGCAGTTGGCTCTAACTCCTTATTTCCAAGAGTGAGCAGTTGGCTCTAACTCCTTATTTCCATGAGTGAGCAGTTGGCTCTAACTCCTTATTTTCATGAGTGAGCAGTTGGCTCTAACTCCTTATTTTCATGAGTGAGCAGTTGGCTCTAACTCCTCGTAGCAAAAAAAAAAAAAAGATAGGTAAAAAAAGATAGGTGCGTCGGACGGGGTCGACGACTTGATGGCGGCAACGGAAGCGAAAGATCGAGAGACCAAGGCTAGAAGCCATGGCTCTGATACCATGTTGAATAATATGAAACCCCGTAAATAATATTATTGATAATGGAACGTATATATAGGATTACAAGAGAATCTAACGATATCATAACTTACCTTAACCTACCCTACAAATAAGGAAATAATATATTCTTAACTTATATATAATATATTACCATATATCTAATATAAGCAATATAATATGGAAATATATTCTCTAACATCACCAATTTTTATGTACTTTAATTATGGTTTTTTTATGTAAACTATTTGTGCAAATAGACAAAAAATGGGTAATTTTATATCACACCAAATTTAATAATTTTAAAATAAAATTGAATATAAAATTACCCATTTTTTGTCTATTTGCACAAATAGTTTACATAAAAAAATCATAATTAAAGTACATAAAAATTGGTGACACTTAGTACTTAGGCTCCGTTTGTTTGACAGGGAATGGAATCTAAAGTGGGAATAAGATTTCTGGGAATTTGATTACTAGAAATTTGATTCCATTAATAGTGTTTGGTTGTCTACAAAAATTGAGTAAGGATATATATATATATATATATATGTGTTTTTCTTTTTTATATTTAGTTCAAACACATATAATAAAGAGTGGATCTAAAATTAAAAACTTTGATTTAAATACCTTATTTTAAACCATTATATATAATCTAACTAAAATTTTCAACCGTAGTAGAATATTTGATATTATATATACATAAGTGTATATACACACACATATATATATAATTTGGTTAAATATAAAAAAAAATTAAGATATCAATTTGGCTCAATTGCATTATCCTCTTTTAGAAAAATAATAATTAAATTGAACATGCTTATTTTTTATTTACATATGACTTTTAAAAAATTGATACATATATGGATTTTTCATATACCAATGCATTGATAATTATTTTAAGTCGAAAATATATTATTGTTAATTAATAAAATATATTAATCATTTTTGACCAACAACCATTTCAAAAATACTATCACAAAAACAACATAGCAATTTTTCAATTTCATTCATTATATAAATATCAAATAAAATAAAATTACGATCTATTTTAACAATAAAAATTTTCTAAACAAATTAAAAATACGAAACTATTTCTTCATAAATAATAACTTAAATGAAATGAAAAAATAAATAATATTTTTGTTGATTTTGTATAATATTTGATATAGGGGTAATAAGGGCATTAAAATATTATATTTATGATTACCTTGACATGGTAATCACATTACCCTCAATAAATAAGGTATTGTGATTCCCTTATTTGAGATGATAATTCCCATATTTTGGGAATTATATTGCATTCCATAGTCTCAAATAAAAAATGTCAAACAAGGTTATTTAATTTTGGGAATCATATTCCCTATTTTGATTCCATTCCCTTAACAAACAAACGGAGCCTTAGTACTATTAGATTCCATTTTCCCTACTTGTCTATCTTATCAACACATGTTTAGTTTCTAGGTAGTTTAGACGTCAAATCTCAATTAGATGGAAATTTCAATTTTAAAAGAGAATAAAATTCAGAATAAAAAATTTCAAAATTATTTGGTTTATCATTATTTTTCAAAAAAAAAAAACTCTCAAAATTTTATAAGAAATTTGAAAAAATTCTTGAAAAAAGGAAAAGAAAATTGTTTTTATTATTCATGATTTGACAGTTCACAGTTAACACCATCAATTTAAAAGGTTTTTGTAGTAAAAAACAAACATATTATAATGAAAAATAACGCAACATTCAAAAGATATGTTGTGACTATTTTTATACGTCTAAATCGATGAGTTTGACTAAAACATTAACTAGAAATTATATTAAAATATCAAATCAAACAAATTTATCACAACAAAAAATGGATTACATTAATCATAATTATTACATATTTTTATTTAAAAAAACTTATCCAAATACTCATCTCACATCATATTTTTTATTCATAAAATTACTTTTTTTCCATTTTTATCATTATTTTTTTTTCCTGAGATAAATATGCCATCCAAAGTGGGACTCGATCTCTCAAAATTTTCACCTAAAAAGTTATTACTACATGTGTGTCTCTGGGTAGTGGAGGTGAGGGAAACCTATGTTAGGTATAGGGTTTTGGGAAGATATGAATTGGGAAAGATGTAAGAAAAAGGATAAATAGAAAATAAAACAAATATTAAAGATTAAAAGTGTAAATATGTTTAAAAATTAAGAGCACTTATGAACATTTCATAGGTTAGTCAAATACGTTTAGAGGAATAAATTACTTAACTACTTTTTTGCTAAACAATCACATTGAGTAAGCTACTATTAGCTCAACAACTAATTGACACCAAACCTTAAATTCAATATAATAAATTAGTCAAATCACAAATTCCTTATAAATAAGCAACCATATTAAAAACTTATAAATCTTTATTTTCTTGTACTTTATTGTACCAAAATATAACACGGCAGGTTCATAGTATTCTATATTTTAACCACCACAAAATTATAGAAACACTTATAAATATATCATATATGTCAAATCAAATATATAAACTCGATATATTATAAAATAAAATTCCTCTGCAAATGGGACCCATACATTATTGGACAAAAAATAAGTTTATCAACCTCTCAAAACCTGCATGTTTGACCATCATCATCATAATCATCATTATCCCTTCTATCATGAGCTTTTATGTAAATCAACTCTTGATTATGCTAATCTTGTTTGGGATTAGCAATCCAGGTTTATCCCAGCATGTGACGGATTATCTGCCAGGTTTTGAAGGTAAATTACCCTTCAAGCTTGAAACTGGGTAAGTTTTTTATTCTATTCTTTTTTATTATGTATAATTAATCAATTGTTTGTATGATAATTAAGTTAATTTTTGTATGATTAATGAAGGTATATTGGTGTGGGGGGAAATGAAGAAGTGCAGCTTTTTTATTACTTTGTTGAGTCGGAAAATAATCCTGAAAATGATCCACTTATACTCTGGTTCACGGGCGGGCCGGGTTGTTCGGGTCTTTCGGGCCTTATTTATGAAATTGGTACGTCTATAATCTTTCATTTCTTGCTTTCAATTCTGCACATAAAAATTGTATTTTTTAACCAACTTCGAGTGCAATTTACAAAGTCAATGATTTTGAATAGAGGTGGCAAATTTTTAAAGTCAAATGTTTAGTCGATATTACTCTTAAACATGTTAAATATCATCATTCAAATAGAATACGATGTACAATCACTTAATGCCGACATGTTTGTAGCTAGTTAAAAGAAGAAAAGAAAATTTCAGATTGTTTGTGAATGTTCTGTTTTATTTAAAAGCTTTACTTGTTATTCAAAGTATGAAATGTTTTTTATAACCAAATTTAGGGACTTTTGACCTCTTAAAATTTTACATTATTTATTTTCTCATAACTAATTTTAAAAAGATTATTAAAACTTCTTTAAAATATTTGTGTATGAATCAATTGAAGCATATTTCAAACTCAAAATCCATTCTATATCTTTTTATTTGAAATAAAAGTTGAGATTAATAATTTTTGAACTAAACTATCATTAATTTAGATCAAATGGAAACCTTAGGGCTTATTTGTTTATGTTTTCTATTTTCAATATTTGGATCACGAAATTTTGAAAAAATATAACACACTAAGTTCTCATTAAAATTCACCTTTTCATTCTTTCAATCCCCTATAAAACTATATTCTAATTATATATACATTATTTCACACTTTCACCAAACAAAATCATTTAATATAATCATTATTTCTCATTTACTTTCAAACTTTTTAATTTTTAACTTATATTTATTTATTTTTATTCGCATAATCATTATATATATAACTAACACAATCATTTTACACATCATTCATAAACATATCATTATTAATTTAATATATTTGACAACTGTCAATCTATTTTTAAAAATATGAACAAACACCTAACATTCTTACACGAATTTCTATAGTATATAGCATAATGTTTTAAACTTTCAAATATGGTAAATTTTTTTAAATGAATAATATGTAGTATAATTATTAGTAATAGTTACTAAAGACAATTTAATAATTTCTAACTAATGTAGCAATCGCCGAAAAATAATTTTTTAACTAAATAATAGGATAAACTATTATGAACTTCTTACTTCTACTCATATAAAATATTATAATATATCAAACATCAATATAAAACACATAGTACTCTTATCTTTTCTCTTCCCTGTGATCCACACTAGCCGATTTAATTATTTTCTCACATCAATCTTTCGGATAATTTTGAAAATACAATACCTGATCGTATATCCTATTTCAGTATATATTAACATAAAAAATGTGTATTTTATATTTATTAAGAATACTTGTGTATATGGATCTTGTCAAATTATTTACAAAATACATTCTCACTAAATTACTTAATCCTTTTATATTTGTTATTCACTTTAATAATATTCTATTTGGGGTCCTAAAAAATGCTATATTTAACCTATGTATCATTATTTTCTATATATAAGATGATTAATCCATTTTCTAAACGTGTTATGTTTAATCTTTGTAATTTTTTATGTCCATAATAGAAAGATTTAATTAAATTTTTTGTGAAAAAAATATTCATCAATATTTTCATAATATGAACTACTTTTAATATCAAATATAACAATTCAAGTATCTCCCAACTATTATTTCTTTATCTTCTTTGGATGTGCAATAATAATATTTAGTTTTCATATTATTCTTAATTAAAAACGCATTTAAGTTGTAGTTTTCGTTTGTTTGTTAGGTATGGAATCTAAATAGGGCATATGATTGCCAAAAATTGAACAAAATATATTTTCGGTATTGATTTTGCAAGTTATTGTCAGTCATATTAAAATTGTAACATGCAACTAATATTGCAATTTTCATGTTAACTATATAACAAGTATTATATATTTGATAATTTGTAAATAACACTTGAGTTGATAAACTTTGCGCAAATGACTACATCATTTTAAATAAATATTACATCAGGATTCCATCACATGTGATCTTTTTGAGGGTATTAATGATATTATATCAACTGAAATAATATTTTTATAATTTAACTATTTTAAATTATGTTTTCGAAATGTCATTCCAACTGAAATAACGAAGGATAGTTCCGTCTCTATAATCTAATGATGCGTTACATTTTATTGCAGGCCCAATTAGCATTGACAGTGAAAACTCCAAGGGCAGTATACCAACTTTGACATTAAATAAGTATTCTTGGACAAAGGTGCAATTTATATATTCTATGTTTGTATAGCATTACAAATAAATTAATCATTATTGAACAAAATGTTGAGTAATTATGTTAAAATTATCACCAATTATAAATATTAAGCAATAGGAATATTTATTTTGTCATAATTGTAGTTTAGAAAAAAATAGTTTTGTGTGTTTAATAGTGAAAAAAATCATATACAAATTGAAGTTGACTCATGAAACATAATTAGTGACTGAAATATTATTGTCACCAATTAGAGACAACTTACAACTAATAAAATTATATAATTGTCATTCATTTATATTGTCACTAAGTTTTCATTAATCATGTGCTACTAATTATCGACGTGACAACTAAACTAAAAATAACTATTCTGGTTAAAATTCATTATATATCAACTGTCAATTTTAAATTGTCACTTTAAATTGTATTATAAATATTATTTTTGTTCTAGCCCGCGTAATTATAATATAAAGTAAGAATAAAATTAAATGTTAGTTTACATTTCACATATGTTTCCACATTATTTATTGAATAAATTTTTATTTTATAGGTGGCCAACATTATATTCATAGATCAACCTGTAGGCACTGGTTTCTCTTATGCCAAAACATCAAAAGCTTCTTACACAAATGATACACTCTCAGCAGCACTTAGTTATGAAATGCTTAGAAAGGTAAACACATAATGCAATATTTTTTTAATATAAACTTATATATATTTATTTCAGAAATCGAACCAAAAATCAAAATTTTCCCATTTTTTATAGCATTAATAGAATTTATTTTCGTTTATTGTTGGTCGATGCAGTGGCTTATAAGTCATCCAAAATTTCAAAAGAATCCTTTCTACATAAGTGGTTCCTCTTATGCTGGCATCCTGGTTCCTATTGTTGTTAATGAAGTTTACAATGGTAATATAAAATTTATCATTACTATATTCATATGCGTAAAATCCGAAAAAGGAACATTTTATATATACTAATATGTATTTTTTTTTTCTTGTTTTTCTGATAGGTATTGATGCAGGAAATAAACCCCATATAAATATAAAAGTAAAATCCTCAAGCATCTAAAACCTATTAATTCATTAAACAATTTTTTATTCAAATTGTTATTTATTAATTATCTTGAAAATAACTAATATTATTAATTGGGAGCAGGGTTATACTCTAGGAAATCCCGTGACAAACCAATATTCTGATGTTAATGAAAGAATTGTTTATGCTCATCGCATGGGGTTTCTGTCAGACAAATTATATCAGGCAATTTTATATTTATATCTTTCTGCTATAAATTAATTTTTTATTATGAGGGAAATTATTTTTTATAATTGCAAGTTTTTAAGTTTTTGTACTTATATTATATTCTTCAATCTTCTTTTCTTGTTTATTATGAAATATCATATTACGAGTTTGCTCTTTTTATCGAAGCTGAAAAAAGTTTATGATATATAAAGTGCAAAAAATGTAATAATTTGAAGGTTATAATAACACTATCCCAATAAAACAAAATATTAATTTATTTTATTTTTTAAAGTCAGCAAAAATAAATTGTCATGGGAACTACACGCATGTGGATCCCCAGAATACTCTATGTCTGAATGATCTTGAAAGGATAACAAAGGTAAGCATGCAAAATATTCCACTTATCTAAATCATATTATAATAAATCAATAAGATATATTTTTTATAATTTATTCAATATTAATTGTCTATCATTTTACATGCAGTGTTTGGATAAAATTAATTCTGCCCAAATCTTAGAACCCTTCTGTGGTGGGCTATGGAAACGCAAGCAAAATGTTCTCTCGTGGCCTTATTACGAAGAAATTACGACAAATTTCATAGAATCGGTTGTTCCTACTACAAAGTCATGGTGTCGAGTAAGCATCCATCGGTATTTTTTGTTATCGAGTAATTCATCTTATTAGAAGTTTATTTAGGACTCGGAATTTGATAATAATATTGACAATCATGTAAGGATGATAATAATTATATTGGACAATAAAGTATGAGAACCCTCATAAAGAAAAAATAACATTGTAATACTAGTGAAAAAAATATAAATTACAATGTCGAAGTTAAGATATACAATGATAATAACTCTAGTTTTATCACAAATTTCTTTTTTTTTTTTTCCTTTTATGAGTCCACATTGTTAAATAATTATTGAGACATGTATGTGGAAACTTAATATAATATAAATATAGTCATTAAATTCTATTTTCAATTTTTATTGTTATTACTATATAAGTTCTCACAAATCATGAATTGTTAAATGTTAATATTGACAATTCTACACAATTTTTGTATCACTAGTTGTTTAGTGTGGCGATTTCGTACTCATAATTCTATGTCAATATTTCATCACTTAATATATATATTTAGAAATTTTGACATTGTTACTCATTAATCTTTATTGTCATTAATAGTCTCTTTCCTTATACTGACTACCTTAATAATTATTATTTGCTATCTTGCAGGATATGACTTATGTGTTAATCTACAGATGGGCTAACAATAAATTTGTTCAAAAAGCTCTTCATATTCGTGAGGTGCACAAATAAAACTATATAATACATGTATATATATATATGTACACACACATATATATCCTCTATATATATTGAAATTAATGGAATAATTTATATGCTGCAGGGAACTATAATAGAATGGGTAAGATGCAATCATACAATTCAAGATAGTAAGACAGACCCTAATGGAACTATTATCTACGTACAAAACATTCCAATTACTATAAGCTATCACAAAAAATTCTCTTACAAAAACTGTCGGGCATTAATATATAGGTAATTAATTTTTTTTTTCAATTTTATTCTTAGTTGTTATATATGTATTGAAATTATATATGTATTATACTTTTTCAACATTTTTACAATTTTTACGATCATAATGTGACAGTGGAGATCATGACATGCGAATTTCTCACATTGCAACTGAGAAATGGATAGATTCCATATTATCGATTCAAAGTGATTGGAGATATTGGCTTGTCGAAGATCAAATCGCAGGGTTAGTAAAATATTTTTAATTTCAATGCTTTTCCTATAAGAAAAATATTCACAATAATTAATTTAACTAACTATTTTTTTTGTTATTTTCTTAATTTTTTTAAGATACACAATGACATATGGAAATGGTGATTATGAATTGACATACGCCACTGTGAAGGTATGAAATCTCCTCTTTTTGTGTCTTTCTTTATTCGATATTTTATAAGATAGATGTTTACAAAAGAATAAATAAGATGATATAAAATATTAATTTACGTAAATAAATTTTCCAAGATATTTCATCGTTAAATAAAATGGATAAATTTCGGTTTTACTATTTCTAGGGAGCAGGACATACAGCTACGGAGTACAAGCCGGAAGAATGCTTTGCTATGATCAATAGGTGGTTTGCTCAAAGCTCTCTATAAATAGTGCATGCTTCATTTGGTTTCATTCTCAATTCGTCAATATGATTAAATTATAAATAAATGTATAATTGATCGGAATCTTAAAACTTTATTATAATCAGGTAATAATCGATAAATTGCAAGTTTTATTTGATTTCATTCCCAATTCCTAGCTATGATTAATGTACATAACATTTCATGTGGGATTGTATTTGATTGGTGATGTCACATTAAACTATTGTTTGATTACTCTTTACCTCTTATAAAATGAAGTTTTTGTTATTACTTTAGCATGTATCAATAAAACTAACTATATTACTTTAGCATGTGATGTGTAGCATGAAAATTATAAATAATGTAATTTAACATACCGATTTTCAATTGGTCCAACTTTAACTAACCCTAGTAAGATCAAACTTTAATATTCATAGTGAAAATCGAGTAACCTTATACCAAAAACTACTAATGTAATGACATAAACCAAGATATTGAGCAAGTATATAATACATATTCCCACTGAATAAAATAAATACTAACTACTCACCAAATAAACTAGAATTCATAATTTGATTAACATAATTAGTGCATAAAAATATTGTTCAATTTGAAAATATAATAGAAAGTCAAATATAATATAACTAGGCGATTCAGTATACAATAAACTATTGTCATTAATTTGACAAACTTAATATTAATTGGCGAAAAATGTTGAGTCAAGACATAAGGTAAGTGTTTACTGAAACTGAAATTTAACTAGTATAGTACTGCCAATAACTAGTTATTGTGTAAATTTATGTTTAACTTGTTAGTTGTTTTGCTTAATTTTAATCTATCGAAACTTTTTCTCGATTATTTTATTTTTCGATTCTTTTATTGTGTACTTGTAATTGTCTCGTTATTATAGCTAACAAATATTGCATATTTCTCTTCATGGTCATTTGATATGACTTGTTTTTGAACCTCAATTACGTTTTGTGCCGAAATATAATAAGATTACTTCTTTTATTTTTCATTTGCTTGCAACATATAATTTTTTCTTTCTATTACATACTTAAAAAGCATTTGATAACAATGTTAAAAGAAAAAAAAGTATACATAAATTGCACATAAAAGCTAACAGGTGATAGAAATTATAATGATAACTTATTAATGAAATTCTTTTTTTTTTTCTTTCAATTTTTAGGTAATTTTTGTTACCATTGTCTTTTGGATTCTAGTCTTCACATTCTTAAACAAAGGCTGGTCATATTTAGTAAAAATTAACCGTCTTATAGGATAGGGTTTATTGAATTTTTGGTCAAATTATTTCCAAACTTTAAACATTTAGTCTAACTAGTAAAATGTATGTGCATTGACACATGAAAACTGATTTTGCAAATCTTTTTCATTAATTTATTCGATAAAGTAACAAAGTTAAGACCATGTAAAAAATGAATGTAAGTTCAATTAATCTTCACATATTTAGTCAATATTACTCTTAAACATTTTAAATACCATTATTTCAAATGGAATACGATTGTAAAAAAAATTATTAGCAAATTTTAGGGACTTTTGACCTATTAAAATATTGAATAATCAATTTTCTCATAATTAATTTTAAAAAAATTATTAAAACTTCCTTAAAATATACGTATACCCAAAGAATCAATTGAAGTATGTTTCAGTCACAAATATCCATTCTATATTTTTTTAAAACAAAAGTTGAGACAAATAATTTTTGGACTAAATTATCATTGATTTAGATTGAATAGAAACCTTAGGCCTTATTTGTTTATGTTTTAAATTTTTATTTTCAATTATTTGGATCATAAAATTTTAAATAAATATAACACACTAAATTCTTATTTAAATTCACTTTTCACTATACTTTTTCAGTCCCCAATAAAACTATATATCAATCATATATACATCATTTCACACTTTTGCAAGCAAATTTTTTAATATAATCATTATTTCTCTTTTACTTTCATACTTTTTATTTTTTAACTCATATTTTATTATTTTTTATTCACATAATCATTATATATATAACTAACATAATCATTAGACACATCATTTATCAATATATCATTATTAATTTCACATATTTTTCTTCTTTCTAAGTATTTTTAAAAACATAGACAAACACATTCTTACACGAATTTCCATAGTATACATCTTTGAGCAATTTTCTAAATTATAACTCAAAAACATAAATAAACATAGCATAATGCTTTGAACTTTCTAATTTGGTAATGAATAATTAATAGCTATTAAAGACACTTTAATAATTTCTAGACTAATATAGTAATCACTTATAAATAAATTTTTAATTAAATAATATAATATAATACTATTATGGTTTTCTTACTTCTACTCATATATAATATTGATATAACACTAAAAACAAGCATCAATATGAAAATACATAGTAATATTATCTTTTCTCTTCCTTGTAATCTACATCAATTGATTTAATTCTTTTGTCTTATCAATCATCTCATAATGTTGAAAATATAATGTTTATATGAGTATCTCCATATTTATAGTCAATTTTTCAGTATGTACGTGGTAACATAAAAAGATCTTTATTATGAAATTATAAATAAAAAATTGTGTATTCATATTAATTAAGAATACTTGTGTATATGGATCTTACCAATTCGTTACAAAATACACGACATTCTCTTTAAAATTACTCATGTAATTTTATTTTCAAGCTAGCAAATCCCTTTATATTTTTTATTCACTTTAATAATATTCTATTTTGGTCCTAAAATGGTATATTTAACCTGTGTATCATTTTCTATATATAAGATGATTAATCCATTTTCATGATTTATCCATTTTCATAAGCATGTTATATTTAACATCTATATTGTTTTTCTATGTCCATAATAGAATTTTTTATTAAATATTTTGTGAAAAATATTTATCAATATTTTCATAATATGAACTATTTTTAATATCAAATAAATAATGCATATATCTCCCAATTATTCTTTCCTTTATCTTCTTTTAAATGTGCCAAAATATGATTTAGTTTTTGTGTTTTTCTTATTTAAACTTACGCATTTAAAGTAGTAGTCCAATATTAATAGTTATTCATCAATTAAATACTAAAAAATGTTAGACCATTAAGGTTACCATTTTTGTTACTAAAAGATTTTGGACCATTTATGGATGTAGAATACATCTAACTTCTTTCCTTATAAAATTATTTTTGTAAAAGCGTTCCAGCAGGATAATTTTGATAGAAATAGTTGTCAGCATTATACATTTAGGTATCGTTTGGTTAGTATCATGTGATTGCACATGATAATATTATGCTTGATAGTTATGAGAGAAATTGAGAGATTTATTGGCAAAAACATGTTTGGTTAGTATTATAAATGAGAGTGATATCCTAGATGATATATATTCAAGTTATTTGATTGTCATTATATATAAGGATTGATACAATGAAAAAGTCTAAAATATCCTTGATGTTGAATTATAAAAATCATATATATAAAATTATACTTAAAAATATGAAATATATTTTACAAATCAAATAAAAATATTTTGAGTATCTTAAAAAATAACATGATTATATAAAATATATTTATTTTACTTATGTTGAATTATAAAAATTATTTATATAAAATTATACTTAAAGATATGGAATATATTTTATAATAAAATAAAAATATTTTGAGTATCTTAAAAAATAACGTGATTATATAAAATATATTTATTTTACTTATGTTGAATTATAAAAATCATTTATATAAAATTATAATTAAACATATGAAATATATTTTATAATCAAATAAAAATATTTTGAATATCTTGATAAAATAACATGATTATATAAAATATATTTACTTTTCTTATCCTATTGTTGAATTATCAAAATCATATATATAAAAATTATACTTGAATATATGGAATATATTTTATAATCAAATAAAAATATTTTGGATATCTTGATAAAACAACATGATTATATAAAATATATTTACTTTTCTTATCCTATTGTTGAAATTGAATTATAAAAATCATATATATAAAATTATACTTGAAAATATGGAGAATATGAGGGGTAAGTTAGTAATTTTACTTTTTAAAATAAGTTGGATATAATCTTGTGATAGTGGATACTACATACCTGGTGGTATCTACTATCCTAGATATGGAGTGATTAAATATCGGGCTTATTACTTATCATGGGCCGACCTTGTTGAACCAAACTTAAAATTAGGGATGATAATTAATATATCACTCCTATAAACCCCAACCAAACGATACCGGTATTAATTGATCCCTTAAACTTGATTATGTGATTATATCTTTATTATTTTAAGGGCATTGGTCTTATAATTTTTTTACTTTAAATCAAACAAAGAGTAAATTCATATCATAAATTCAGCTTAAAGCAATATTAACATTATATTACAATTTCAAGAATACTATATTAATACCAATTTTGACCAATTTTCAAAAATAGACGTTTATGTTAATTTATTTTTATTACAATGTTAATTTGCAATGTGATTAGGAGAAAGTGAGAAGTACAAAAATTCTCGACGTTCTATTGCTAAATGAAATAGAATTTGATTCTTTTTAATTAGATTTAATAGTATCTTATTGTTAATAGGTTTTTATTTTTTAAAATAATTAAAAAATAGTGTCCTCCTATTAATATGTTTCTTTATTTATTTATTTAATAATACCTAATTAAATAGCTGCCAACTTGATTTTAAACTTAAGTAAAGGTGTTAAAATTTTTAACGTAGCACTAAACAATTTTTTTATATAAATGAGGATAGATATGCCACAAACTTTTACATTTTTAGCCCACTCGTTAAATTTTGAAAGAGAACTGTAGCATATCTTGCAAGTGACCGATAATAAAATTAACGGTGCACCTCAGGCGCCCACGATTCCTTTCAATTTTCAACAATTTGGTACAAAGATTGCATCAAAATGTATTTTATGGGATTTATTTTGCAGGTTCATAGTCAATGAGATTAAAATTGTAACATGCAACTAATGTTGCAATTCTTATGTTAATTACATAACAAGTATTATATATTTGATTATTTTGTGAATACCTCTAGAGTTCTAGGTATGAGCAACAATTTTGACCTATGATTTGATAAATTTGCATAAAAATATAATTCCAAATAAATATTGCATCAGGATTCCCATCTTTTTGAGGGTATTAATAATATAGTTATATCAATTTAATTAAGTGTTACATTCTATTGCAGGCCCAATTAGCATTGACAGTGAAAACTCCAAGGGTAGTATACCAACTTTGATATTAAATAAGTATTCTTGGACAAAGGTGCAATCTATATATTCTATGTTTGTCTAACATTACAAATAAATAAATCATTAGTGATCAAAATGTTGAAAAATTATGTTAAAATTATCACTAATTATAAATATTAAATGATAGGAATATTTATTTTATCATAATAGTTGTTTTTGTCAAAAAAAATAATTTCGCGTGTTTAATAGTGAAAAAAATCATATACAAATTGAAATTGTGACTCATGAAACATAATTAGTGACTTAAATATTATTGTCACCGATTAGCGACAACTTACAACTAATAAAAATATGTAATTGTCATTCATTTATATTGTCACTACGTTTTTATTAATCATGTACTACTAATTATCGACGTGACAACTTAATTAAAAAGATCTATTCTCGCTTAAAATTCATTATTATATATCAACTGTCAAATTTTAAATTGCCACTTCGAATTGTATTATAAATATTATTTTTTGCTCTAGTCCTCGTAATTATAATATGAAGTAAGGATAAAATTAAATTTTATTTCACATTTCATTTTCACACTATTTATTGAATAAACTTTTATTTTATAGGTGGCCAACATTATATTCATAGATCAACCTGTTGGTACTGGTTTCTCTTATGCCAAAACTGCAAAAGCTTCTACGCAAATGATACATTCTCAGCAACACTTACTTATGAAATGCTTAGAAAGGTAACACATAATGCAATATATATTATACAAACTTATATATATTTATTTCAAAAATCGAACTCAAAATCGATTTTCCCCATTTTTTATAGCATTAATAGAATTTTCATTTATTGTTGGTTGATGCAGTGGCTTATAAGTCATCCAAAATTTCAAACGAATCCTTTGTACATAAGTGGTTCGTCTTATACTGGCATCATGGTTCCTATTGTTGTTAATGAAGTTTACAATGGTAATATAAGACTTATCATTACTATATTAATGCGTAAAATCCGTAAAAAGACCATTTTATGTATACTAATATGTATTTTTCTTGTTTTTCTAATAGGTATTGATGCAGGAAATAAACCACATATAAATATAAAAGTAAAATCCTTAAGGATCTGTGACCTATTAATTCATTAAACAATTTTTAAACCAAATTATTGGCTAATAATTACTTGAAAATAACTAATATTATTAATTGGGAACATGGTTATATTCTAGGAAATCCCGTGACAAACCAGAATATTGATGCTAATGAAACAATTATTTATGCTCATCGAATGGGGCTTCTGCCATAATAAGTATTTCTCGATTCTTTTATTGTGTACTTGTAATTGTCTCGTTATTATAACTAACAAATATTGATATTAAGTTCATGGTCATTTGATATGACTTGTTTTTGAAGCTCAATTACGTTTAGTGCCGAAATAAAATAAGATGACATCGATTATTTTTCATTTGCTTATATATAATGTTTTCTTTCTATTATATATTTAAATTGCATTTGATAACAATGATAAAAGAAAAAAAATACATATATTGCACATAAAAGCTAATGGGTGATAGATGTAAACCCACGTTCCCATTCAAGTGGGTTGTTATTATTATGGCCCACATGTTTATATCAATTATGTAGTTTAATAATATAAGGGTAATTCTAATTGGTTAAGGAATAGAAAAGGTAAATTCCTAAATACCCTGATGGTGGGTCTATATAAAGAAAACCCTAGGAATTGATCCTCTCTCAACCCATTACGATATTTCTATCCATCAAGAAAGTCATTCAAGTCTAAAGGGGTCAAGAGAGAGAAATACAATTCCGGAGATAAATCGTTTCATCGTTTCCGCTACTATGAATCTCGTTATGGATCAAGGTAAGTTTCTTTGATTTAAATCTACATGTGAAAATCATATTGTTGAAGATCTTGGCAATTACGATTTTATGCTTACATGTGGTATCAGAGCCTTGATTGAAAACATATGATTTTCCTTTAATTAATCGATTTGATTTTCGAATATTATTATGTGAATATCGATTATATATTATTCATGAATGTTTTATTTTATGATCATGATTTCGAATCAAATTTAATTGCATAACATTGTTTCGGATTTCTGTAAAAAAAAAAAAACTGCATGATATTATTTATTGCAAGTATAGATATAAATTATGTGTATGTTTTGCATGATTTATATATGTGAACGTGGATGAATTTCAAAACAATGCAGTAGTTATGTATATATAGCTTATAGGACTGTTGCAATTAAAGTTTCACATGCACAGGTATGTTTTTAGGATTGTTATAACTTTTGTTTATGATTTGAACCATCATAATAGTAATATCTCATTCAATTAGTATTATGAGAATAAAAGTGAAAGGGATAAACATAAAGAGGTCCGGGTGACCATGTGGAGGTGAGAGAATGATATGGCTTTTTTCTTTTCCTTTTCTTTTGTATATCGATCAAGCCCTCTTGACATGTACTGTTGATGTTCACATTCATGTAGGACAAAACTTGTTATTACTTATGATGATTAATATATGATGATTAGAATAATTATATTTTACGAGTTATGCGTTTTGATTACGTTGAAGAAATAAATTTCTCAATTCGACTTATGTGATGCTTATCAAGTGAATGTCTTCATGATATTCAATAAAATTCATGATTATAAAATATTATTGGATCGCCCAAAGGTTGATTACTCGTTTTATAATTCATGAACATTATCGTGGTGAATTGATGTGATTGATTAGATATTTTAGTATATCCAAAGATTGCAAATATATCTAATTTATGAATGTTAATTACCAATTATGTGAAATTATTTGAGCATCAATTATGTTATGTTTAAATTACCGAACATTGTTGTTTCACCCAAAGGTGAACTACAATTACGTTTGATTATTGTATGTTGTTGTTTCACCCAAAGGTGATCTACAATATACATTCATGTTTATGAATCTTTATTAAAGATTAAATTTATTATGTTGTTTCACCCAAAGGTGAACTACAATTACGCTTGATTACTGTATGTTGTCGTTTCACCCAAAGGTGTTCTACAATATACGTTCATGTTTAATTATGTTTCTGAATCTGTATTATAGATTACGTTTATTACTCGAAGCATTAAAGTGTAAGCATATATTATGTTTTGCAGCATCTGCCCCTGTTTCTCTTCATTCGCAAGCTGCATCTGTTATTAAGTTTAATGGGCTTAATTTCTCTGAATGGTGTGAACAAGTTCAGTTTCACCTCGGTGTTCTGGATCTTGATTTAGCACTCTTAAGTGAGAAACCCGCTGCTCTTACTGATTCTAGCAGCACTGAGGATCGATCTTTTCATAAAGCTTGGGAAAGATCTAACAGATTGAGCCTTATGTTTATGCGAATGACTGTAGCAAACAACATCAAGTCCACAATTAAGAAAACTGAAAGTGCTAAGGAATTTATGAAGTCTGTGGAAGAAAGCTCCCAGTCTGAGTCGGCTGATAAGTCGCTTGCTGGGACACTAATGGGTACGTTAACCACCATGAAGTTCGATGGTTCTCGTACAATGCATGAAATGACGAATATTGCAGCAAGACTGAAGAAGGAACTAAGCAGTGATACGTGTCGATTCTGTAAAACGACCGGACACTATCAGAAAGATTGCTTGAAATGTAAGGCATGGTTCGAAAAGCAAGGTAAGCCTAGTGCTTTAGTATGTTTCGAATCAAATTTAGCTGAAGTTCCTTATAATACTTGGTGGATTGATTCTGGTTGTACCACTCATGTTTCAAATACGATGCAAGGATTTCTTACGACCCAAACCATAAGCCAAAACGAAAAATTTATTTTCATGGGGAATCGAGTCAAAGCCCCAGTTAAAGCCATTGGGACTTACCGTTTAACTTTAGATACTGGGCATCATTTAGATCTTTTACAAACCTTTTATGTTCCTTCTGTTTCTCGCAACTTAATTTCGTTGTCTAAACTCGATTCAGTTGGATACTCCTTTAAATTTGGTAATGGATGTTTTAGTTTGTTCAAACAAAATCTTTTTATCGGTTCTGGTTTTCTTTGTGATGGTTTATACAAACTAAAACTTGATCCCCTTTTCGCTGAGACTCTTTTGACCTTGCATCATAATGTTGGAACTAAACGTGGTTTATGTAATGAATCGTCTGCTTACTTGTGGCATAAACGTTTGGGTCATATATCCAAAGAAAGAATCGAGAGATTGGTAAAGAATGAAATCCTTCCCAATTTGGATTTTACTGATCTCGGAGTTTGTGTTGAGTGCATTAAGGGTAAGCACACAAAACACACACTTAAGAAAACAGCCACAAGAAGCTCACATCTCCTTGAAATAATGCACACTGATATTTGTGGGCCTTTTGATATCCCATCTTTTGGTGGAGAAAAGTATTTTATCACCTTTATTGATGATTTTTCACGTTATGGATATGTCTATTTATTGCATGATAAATCTCAATCGGTACATACCTTAGAGATATTTATCAATGAAGTTGAAAGACAATTAGACAGAAAGGTGAAAATTGTTAGATCTGATAGAGGTGGTGAATATTATGGTAGATATGATGAAAGTGGACAGTGCCCTGGTCCATTTGCTAAATTTCTAGAAAGTCGTGGTATTTGTGCTCAATACACAATGCCAGGAACACCGCAACAAAATGGTGTTGCAGAAAGGCGTAACCGTACTTTGATGGAAATGGTTAGGAGCATGTTAAGTTATTCATCTTTACCCAAATCATTGTGGATGCATGCTTTAAAGACCGCTGTATATTTATTAAATAGGGTTCCTAGTAAGGCAGTTCCTAAGACACCTTTTGAACTGTGGACGGGAAGAAAACCCAGTTTAAGGCACCTGCATGTTTGGGGTTGCCCAGCGGAAGTAAGAATATATAATCCACATGAAAAGAAACTGGACTCAAGAACAATCAGTGGTTTCTTCATTGGTTATCCAGAAAAATCTAAAGGGTATAGATTTTATTGTCCTAATCATAGTACGAGAATTGTTGAAACTGGAAATGCTAGGTTCATTGAGAATGGTGAAGTTAGTGGGAGTTTAGAGACACAAAAAGTGGAAATTCAAGAAGTTAGAGTGCAAATTCCTTTGCATTTACCTTCTTCTCAAGTTGTTGTTCCTGTACATGTTGATCATGCTAATGATTTGCAAGAACAACAAATTAACGATCAAACACCACATAATGAAGATATTGTCAATGAACCAATGATAGATCAACCACATGAAATTGAATTAAGAAGGTCTGTAAGACAACGGAGACCTGCAATTTCTGGAGATTATGTGGTCTATCTGCAAGAGTCGGAATCCGACTTAGGAATCGATAATGATCCAGTTTCGTTTTCACAAGCCATAGAAAGTGAGAGTTCTGTTAAATGGTTAGATGTCATGAAAGAAGAGCTAAAATCAATGGATTATAATGGAGTCTGGGACCTTGTTGAATTGCCTGAAGGTTGTAAAAGAGTTGGTTGTAAGTGGGTCTTCAAGCCCAAACGCGACTCAAATGGCAATATCGAACGACACAAGGCTAGACTCGTTGCCAAAGGTTTTACTCAGAAAGATGGTATCGACTACAAAGAGACCTTTTCACCTGTCTCTAAAAAGGACTCTTTAAGGATTATTATGGCAATGGTTGCTCATTATGATTTAGAGCTCCATCAGATGGATGTGAAAACTGCCTTTCTGAATGGGAATTTAGATGAGGAAGTTTTTATGGATCAACCTGAAGGTTTTGTGGTTGATGGAAAAGAACATATAGTGTGTAAACTTAAGAAGTCAATATACGGACTAAAACAAGCTTCCAGACAATGGTATCTCAAGTTCAATGATACCATCACATCTTTTGGATTTAATGAAAACATCGTTGACCGATGTATATATCTGAAGATCAGTGGGAGTAAGTTTATAATTTTGGTCTTGTATGTTGACGATATCTTGCTTGCTACTAATGACCTTGGTTTATTACGTCAAACTAAGGAATTTCTCTCTAAGAACTTTGAGATGAAAGATATGGGTGAGGCATCCTATGTGATAGGAATAGAAATATTCCGTGATAGGTCACAAGGATTGTTGGAATTATCTCAGAAAGCATATATTACTAAAGTTCTAGAGAGGTTTAAAATGAACACATGCTCTAAAAGTGTCGTTCCAATTCAGAAGGGAGATAAATTTAGTCTCAATCAATGTCCAAAGAATGAATTGGAACGTAATCAGATGGAACAAATTCCTTATGCATCTATTGTTGGAAGCTTGATGTATGCACAGACCTGTACCAGACCAGACATCAGTTTTGCTGTCGGAATGCTGGGTAGGTATCAAAGTAATCCGGGAATAGATCACTGGAAAGCTGCAAAGAAAGTGTTGAGATATCTGCAAGGAACGAAAGACCATATGCTTACTTATAGGAGATCTAATCACCTCGAGGTGATTGGATATTCAGATTCAGACTTTGCCGGATGTGTGGACTCAAGAAAATCCACATTTGGCTATTTGTTCCTCTTGGCTGGAGGAGCAATTTCATGGAAAAGTGCGAAGCAGACTGTCATTGCTGCGTCCACTATGGAAGCTGAGTTTGTAGCATGCTTCGAGGCTACAGTTCATGGTTTATGGCTGCGGAACTTTATTTCGGGACTTGGAATAGTTGACACTATTGCCAAGCCGTTGAAAATTTATTGCGATAACTCCGCATCAGTCTTCTTTTCTAAAAACGACAAGTATTCGAAAGGTGCTAAACATATGGAATTGAAATACTTTGCCGTTAAAGAAGAAGTTCAGAAACAAAGAGTGTCAATCGAACACATTAGCACAAATCTTATGGTTGCAGATCCGTTGACAAAAAGATTGCCCCCTAAGACATTTACTGAACATGTCGAAAGAATGGGGATTATTGAATGTCATCGTTAATGTTGTTTATGTTTTATGTTATCATGTGATTGACACTCTGAGCTCGTTTGTTTTGTTTCTGTTATGGATTTATGGATCTTGTTTCTTATGATTAGTATATACATTAATGCATTATGTGAAACAAGATATTGTCTCTGACAAAGACATTATGTTGGATCGTTATTGAATACCTTATTACGTGTCATGTTGAGTATGGAACTAGTATTGTGATACATAGAAGGGACTATGTCGACAAATTGATGTACAACCGCTATGATCCTTATTGGTTGTCATGCTTAATAGTGATTTTATGATTTAACCAATATAATGATGAGTTACCCTATACTATGCGCAATTACGTTTATTATTAAACTTTATGATATATATAATGGCACATGGGCCAAGTGGGAGAATGTAAACCCACGTTCCCATTCAAGTGGGTTGTTATTATTATGGCCCACATGTTTATATCAATTATGTAGTTTAATAATATAAGGGTAATTCTAATTGGTTAAGGAATAGAAAAGGTAAATTCCTAAATACCCTGATGGTGGGTCTATATAAAAAAAACCCTAGGAATTGATCCTCTCTCAACCCATTACGATATTTCTATCCATCAAGAAAGTCATTCAAGTCTAAAGGGGTCAAGAGAGAGAAATACAATTCCGGAGATAAATCGTTTCATCGTTTCCGCTACTATGAATCTCGTTATGGATCAAGGTAAGTTTCTTTGATTTAAATCTACATGTGAAAATCATATTGTTGAAGATCTTGGCAATTACGATTTTATGCTTACAATAGAAATTATAATGATAACTTATTAATAACTTTTTTTTAAAAATTTTTAGGTAATTTTTTTACCATTGTCTTTTAGATTCTAGTCTTCACATTCCTAAACAAAGTGCTGGTCATGTTTCGTAAAAAATCTACTACTAAGACTAATTATTTAATTTCATTAAAAAATTGTACATGTATACAAGATATTTTCTGAGTTTTCTAAACAATATAGATACACATATATTTCTTCCAATTATCAAATATACTAGTATAAAGTTTAGGGCACTCCCTTGATCCAATAACTTTAATTCAAACTAATTTGGTTGTCGTCATGAGGTCGAAATGCTATCTGTGGAGACAAGAGGTTCATGTATTTAGTCATTAACCTAGGGCGAAATTTATAATCTACTCATAAAGTCCTCATATCCTAATTCTACTAAAATAATTTTATAAACTCGCACTTTATTTTCGTAGATTATAATAAATAATATATATATGTATAAATATATGTGCATTATGAATAACTTTAAGTAGGTTGTAGTCCTACATATGTTTCTAAATAATATATTTCTTAGAATAATGAAATCCTTAGTCTTGTGTTAATAACTTAATTAAAAATTAAAGTTTTCTCTTAAAATATACATAAGTACGTCGCCTACTTAATTTAATTTTATAAAATGTTAGCCATGAACTATTATGAATTCTTTCAGAAAAACTAGAGACACTATCTTAATACTACAATAAAAAATTTGAAATTAAACAAAATATAGAAGTTACAAAGTTAAGCATCAAAAATAAGATTTAAAGTTTCCTTTTCACTCCTATCTATCAAGTAACACATGCTTAGGTCTTTGAATCAAGTGATTTTTTATTTTTTTTGGTTCCATTATAAGGAGATTTTCAAAATATTTGTTAATATATGTGTGTACGTCCACCATAATCATATGTACATTACATTTAATGCCACCATAAAAGGTGTCGTTAATTTAATATGAGTGTCACCTGTTGAATAATATGAAACCCCGTAAATAATATTATTGATAATGGAACGTATATATAGGATTACAAGAGAATCTAACGATATCATAACTTACCTTAACCTACCCTACAAATAAGGAAATAATATATTCTTAACTTATAAATAAGATATTAATATATATCTAATATAAGCAATATAATATGGAAATATATTCTCTAACACTCCCCCGCAGTTGAAACGTGGGGATCTTGAACGTTGAAACTGGATCCAAATCCAATAAGATAAAAAATCGGCGATAACCTTGAAAGGCAGCGGCAATGGTTTTAAGAGTGAGCGGTTGGCTATAACTCGTTATTTCCAAGAGTGAGCAGTTGGCTCTAACTCCTTATTTCCAAGAGTGAGCAGTTGGCTCTAACTCCTTATTTCCATGAGTGAGCAGTTGGCTCTAACTCCTTATTTTCATGAGTGAGCAGTTGGCTCTAACTCCTTATTTTCATGAGTGAGCAGTTGGCTCTAACTCCTCGTAGCAAAAAAAAAAAAAAGATAGGTAAAAAAAGATAGGTGCGTCGGACGGGGTCGACGACTTGATGGCGGCAACGGAAGCGAAAGATCGAGAGACCAAGGCTAGAAGCCATGGCTCTGATACCATGTTGAATAATATGAAACCCCGTAAATAATATTATTGATAATGGAACGTATATATAGGATTACAAGAGAATCTAACGATATCATAACTTACCTTAACCTACCCTACAAATAAGGAAATAATATATTCTTAACTTATATATAATATATTACCATATATCTAATATAAGCAATATAATATGGAAATATATTCTCTAACATCACCAATTTTTATGTACTTTAATTATGGTTTTTTTATGTAAACTATTTGTGCAAATAGACAAAAAATGGGTAATTTTATATCACACCAAATTTAATAATTTTAAAATAAAATTGAATATAAAATTACCCATTTTTTGTCTATTTGCACAAATAGTTTACATAAAAAAATCATAATTAAAGTACATAAAAATTGGTGACACTTAGTACTTAGGCTCCGTTTGTTTGACAGGGAATGGAATCTAAAGTGGGAATAAGATTTCTGGGAATTTGATTACTAGAAATTTGATTCCATTAATAGTGTTTGGTTGTCTACAAAAATTGAGTAAGGATATATATATATATATATATATGTGTTTTTCTTTTTTATATTTAGTTCAAACACATATAATAAAGAGTGGATCTAAAATTAAAAACTTTGATTTAAATACCTTATTTTAAACCATTATATATAATCTAACTAAAATTTTCAACCGTAGTAGAATATTTGATATTATATATACATAAGTGTATATACACACACATATATATATAATTTGGTTAAATATAAAAAAAAATTAAGATATCAATTTGGCTCAATTGCATTATCCTCTTTTAGAAAAATAATAATTAAATTGAACATGCTTATTTTTTATTTACATATGACTTTTAAAAAATTGATACATATATGGATTTTTCATATACCAATGCATTGATAATTATTTTAAGTCGAAAATATATTATTGTTAATTAATAAAATATATTAATCATTTTTGACCAACAACCATTTCAAAAATACTATCACAAAAACAACATAGCAATTTTTCAATTTCATTCATTATATAAATATCAAATAAAATAAAATTACGATCTATTTTAACAATAAAAATTTTCTAAACAAATTAAAAATACGAAACTATTTCTTCATAAATAATAACTTAAATGAAATGAAAAAATAAATAATATTTTTGTTGATTTTGTATAATATTTGATATAGGGGTAATAAGGGCATTAAAATATTATATTTATGATTACCTTGACATGGTAATCACATTACCCTCAATAAATAAGGTATTGTGATTCCCTTATTTGAGATGATAATTCCCATATTTTGGGAATTATATTGCATTCCATAGTCTCAAATAAAAAATGTCAAACAAGGTTATTTAATTTTGGGAATCATATTCCCTATTTTGATTCCATTCCCTTAACAAACAAACGGAGCCTTAGTACTATTAGATTCCATTTTCCCTACTTGTCTATCTTATCAACACATGTTTAGTTTCTAGGTAGTTTAGACGTCAAATCTCAATTAGATGGAAATTTCAATTTTAAAAGAGAATAAAATTCAGAATAAAAAATTTCAAAATTATTTGGTTTATCATTATTTTTCAAAAAAAAAAAACTCTCAAAATTTTATAAGAAATTTGAAAAAATTCTTGAAAAAAGGAAAAGAAAATTGTTTTTATTATTCATGATTTGACAGTTCACAGTTAACACCATCAATTTAAAAGGTTTTTGTAGTAAAAAACAAACATATTATAATGAAAAATAACGCAACATTCAAAAGATATGTTGTGACTATTTTTATACGTCTAAATCGATGAGTTTGACTAAAACATTAACTAGAAATTATATTAAAATATCAAATCAAACAAATTTATCACAACAAAAAATGGATTACATTAATCATAATTATTACATATTTTTATTTAAAAAAACTTATCCAAATACTCATCTCACATCATATTTTTTATTCATAAAATTACTTTTTTTCCATTTTTATCATTATTTTTTTTTCCTGAGATAAATATGCCATCCAAAGTGGGACTCGATCTCTCAAAATTTTCACCTAAAAAGTTATTACTACATGTGTGTCTCTGGGTAGTGGAGGTGAGGGAAACCTATGTTAGGTATAGGGTTTTGGGAAGATATGAATTGGGAAAGATGTAAGAAAAAGGATAAATAGAAAATAAAACAAATATTAAAGATTAAAAGTGTAAATATGTTTAAAAATTAAGAGCACTTATGAACATTTCATAGGTTAGTCAAATACGTTTAGAGGAATAAATTACTTAACTACTTTTTTGCTAAACAATCACATTGAGTAAGCTACTATTAGCTCAACAACTAATTGACACCAAACCTTAAATTCAATATAATAAATTAGTCAAATCACAAATTCCTTATAAATAAGCAACCATATTAAAAACTTATAAATCTTTATTTTCTTGTACTTTATTGTACCAAAATATAACACGGCAGGTTCATAGTATTCTATATTTTAACCACCACAAAATTATAGAAACACTTATAAATATATCATATATGTCAAATCAAATATATAAACTCGATATATTATAAAATAAAATTCCTCTGCAAATGGGACCCATACATTATTGGACAAAAAATAAGTTTATCAACCTCTCAAAACCTGCATGTTTGACCATCATCATCATAATCATCATTATCCCTTCTATCATGAGCTTTTATGTAAATCAACTCTTGATTATGCTAATCTTGTTTGGGATTAGCAATCCAGGTTTATCCCAGCATGTGACGGATTATCTGCCAGGTTTTGAAGGTAAATTACCCTTCAAGCTTGAAACTGGGTAAGTTTTTTATTCTATTCTTTTTTATTATGTATAATTAATCAATTGTTTGTATGATAATTAAGTTAATTTTTGTATGATTAATGAAGGTATATTGGTGTGGGGGGAAATGAAGAAGTGCAGCTTTTTTATTACTTTGTTGAGTCGGAAAATAATCCTGAAAATGATCCACTTATACTCTGGTTCACGGGCGGGCCGGGTTGTTCGGGTCTTTCGGGCCTTATTTATGAAATTGGTACGTCTATAATCTTTCATTTCTTGCTTTCAATTCTGCACATAAAAATTGTATTTTTTAACCAACTTCGAGTGCAATTTACAAAGTCAATGATTTTGAATAGAGGTGGCAAATTTTTAAAGTCAAATGTTTAGTCGATATTACTCTTAAACATGTTAAATATCATCATTCAAATAGAATACGATGTACAATCACTTAATGCCGACATGTTTGTAGCTAGTTAAAAGAAGAAAAGAAAATTTCAGATTGTTTGTGAATGTTCTGTTTTATTTAAAAGCTTTACTTGTTATTCAAAGTATGAAATGTTTTTTATAACCAAATTTAGGGACTTTTGACCTCTTAAAATTTTACATTATTTATTTTCTCATAACTAATTTTAAAAAGATTATTAAAACTTCTTTAAAATATTTGTGTATGAATCAATTGAAGCATATTTCAAACTCAAAATCCATTCTATATCTTTTTATTTGAAATAAAAGTTGAGATTAATAATTTTTGAACTAAACTATCATTAATTTAGATCAAATGGAAACCTTAGGGCTTATTTGTTTATGTTTTCTATTTTCAATATTTGGATCACGAAATTTTGAAAAAATATAACACACTAAGTTCTCATTAAAATTCACCTTTTCATTCTTTCAATCCCCTATAAAACTATATTCTAATTATATATACATTATTTCACACTTTCACCAAACAAAATCATTTAATATAATCATTATTTCTCATTTACTTTCAAACTTTTTAATTTTTAACTTATATTTATTTATTTTTATTCGCATAATCATTATATATATAACTAACACAATCATTTTACACATCATTCATAAACATATCATTATTAATTTAATATATTTGACAACTGTCAATCTATTTTTAAAAATATGAACAAACACCTAACATTATTACACGAATTTCTATAGTATATAGCATAATGTTTTAAACTTTCAAATATGGTAAATTTTTTTAAATGAATAATATGTAGTATAATTATTAGTAATAGTTACTAAAGACAATTTAATAATTTCTAACTAATGTAGCAATCGCCGAAAAATAATTTTTTAACTAAATAATAGGATAAACTATTATGAACTTCTTACTTCTACTCATATAAAATATTATAATATATCAAACATCAATATAAAACACATAGTACTCTTATCTTTTCTCTTCCCTGTGATCCACACTAGCCGATTTAATTATTTTCTCACATCAATCTTTCGGATAATTTTGAAAATACAATACCTGATCGTATATCCTATTTCAGTATATATTAACATAAAAAATGTGTATTTTATATTTATTAAGAATACTTGTGTATATGGATCTTGTCAAATTATTTACAAAATACATTCTCACTAAATTACTTAATCCTTTTATATTTGTTATTCACTTTAATAATATTCTATTTGGGGTCCTAAAAAATGCTATATTTAACCTATGTATCATTATTTTCTATATATAAGATGATTAATCCATTTTCTAAACGTGTTATGTTTAATCTTTGTAATTTTTTATGTCCATAATAGAAAGATTTAATTAAATTTTTTGTGAAAAAAATATTCATCAATATTTTCATAATATGAACTACTTTTAATATCAAATATAACAATTCAAGTATCTCCCAACTATTATTTCTTTATCTTCTTTGGATGTGCAATAATAATATTTAGTTTTCATATTATTCTTAATTAAAAACGCATTTAAGTTGTAGTTTTCGTTTGTTTGTTAGGTATGGAATCTAAATAGGGCATATGATTGCCAAAAATTGAACAAAATATATTTTCGGTATTGATTTTGCAAGTTATTGTCAGTCATATTAAAATTGTAACATGCAACTAATATTGCAATTTTCATGTTAACTATATAACAAGTATTATATATTTGATAATTTGTAAATAACACTTGAGTTGATAAACTTTGCGCAAATGACTACATCATTTTAAATAAATATTACATCAGGATTCCATCACATGTGATCTTTTTGAGGGTATTAATGATATTATATCAACTGAAATAATATTTTTATAATTTAACTATTTTAAATTATGTTTTCGAAATGTCATTCCAACTGAAATAACGAAGGATAGTTCCGTCTCTATAATCTAATGATGCGTTACATTTTATTGCAGGCCCAATTAGCATTGACAGTGAAAACTCCAAGGGCAGTATACCAACTTTGACATTAAATAAGTATTCTTGGACAAAGGTGCAATTTATATATTCTATGTTTGTATAGCATTACAAATAAATTAATCATTATTGAACAAAATGTTGAGTAATTATGTTAAAATTATCACCAATTATAAATATTAAGCAATAGGAATATTTATTTTGTCATAATTGTAGTTTAGAAAAAAATAGTTTTGTGTGTTTAATAGTGAAAAAAATCATATACAAATTGAAGTTGACTCATGAAACATAATTAGTGACTGAAATATTATTGTCACCAATTAGAGACAACTTACAACTAATAAAATTATATAATTGTCATTCATTTATATTGTCACTAAGTTTTCATTAATCATGTGCTACTAATTATCGACGTGACAACTAAACTAAAAATAACTATTCTGGTTAAAATTCATTATATATCAACTGTCAATTTTAAATTGTCACTTTAAATTGTATTATAAATATTATTTTTGTTCTAGCCCGCGTAATTATAATATAAAGTAAGAATAAAATTAAATGTTAGTTTACATTTCACATATGTTTCCACATTATTTATTGAATAAATTTTTATTTTATAGGTGGCCAACATTATATTCATAGATCAACCTGTAGGCACTGGTTTCTCTTATGCCAAAACATCAAAAGCTTCTTACACAAATGATACACTCTCAGCAGCACTTAGTTATGAAATGCTTAGAAAGGTAAACACATAATGCAATATTTTTTTAATATAAACTTATATATATTTATTTCAGAAATCGAACCAAAAATCAAAATTTTCCCATTTTTTATAGCATTAATAGAATTTATTTTCGTTTATTGTTGGTCGATGCAGTGGCTTATAAGTCATCCAAAATTTCAAAAGAATCCTTTCTACATAAGTGGTTCCTCTTATGCTGGCATCCTGGTTCCTATTGTTGTTAATGAAGTTTACAATGGTAATATAAAATTTATCATTACTATATTCATATGCGTAAAATCCGAAAAAGGAACATTTTATATATACTAATATGTATTTTTTTTTTCTTGTTTTTCTGATAGGTATTGATGCAGGAAATAAACCCCATATAAATATAAAAGTAAAATCCTCAAGCATCTAAAACCTATTAATTCATTAAACAATTTTTTATTCAAATTGTTATTTATTAATTATCTTGAAAATAACTAATATTATTAATTGGGAGCAGGGTTATACTCTAGGAAATCCCGTGACAAACCAATATTCTGATGTTAATGAAAGAATTGTTTATGCTCATCGCATGGGGTTTCTGTCAGACAAATTATATCAGGCAATTTTATATTTATATCTTTCTGCTATAAATTAATTTTTTATTATGAGGGAAATTATTTTTTATAATTGCAAGTTTTTAAGTTTTTGTACTTATATTATATTCTTCAATCTTCTTTTCTTGTTTATTATGAAATATCATATTACGAGTTTGCTCTTTTTATCGAAGCTGAAAAAAGTTTATGATATATAAAGTGCAAAAAATGTAATAATTTGAAGGTTATAATAACACTATCCCAATAAAACAAAATATTAATTTATTTTATTTTTTAAAGTCAGCAAAAATAAATTGTCATGGGAACTACACGCATGTGGATCCCCAGAATACTCTATGTCTGAATGATCTTGAAAGGATAACAAAGGTAAGCATGCAAAATATTCCACTTATCTAAATCATATTATAATAAATCAATAAGATATATTTTTTATAATTTATTCAATATTAATTGTCTATCATTTTACATGCAGTGTTTGGATAAAATTAATTCTGCCCAAATCTTAGAACCCTTCTGTGGTGGGCTATGGAAACGCAAGCAAAATGTTCTCTCGTGGCCTTATTACGAAGAAATTACGACAAATTTCATAGAATCGGTTGTTCCTACTACAAAGTCATGGTGTCGAGTAAGCATCCATCGGTATTTTTTGTTATCGAGTAATTCATCTTATTAGAAGTTTATTTAGGACTCGGAATTTGATAATAATATTGACAATCATGTAAGGATGATAATAATTATATTGGACAATAAAGTATGAGAACCCTCATAAAGAAAAAATAACATTGTAATACTAGTGAAAAAAATATAAATTACAATGTCGAAGTTAAGATATACAATGATAATAACTCTAGTTTTATCACAAATTTCTTTTTTTTTTTTTCCTTTTATGAGTCCACATTGTTAAATAATTATTGAGACATGTATGTGGAAACTTAATATAATATAAATATAGTCATTAAATTCTATTTTCAATTTTTATTGTTATTACTATATAAGTTCTCACAAATCATGAATTGTTAAATGTTAATATTGACAATTCTACACAATTTTTGTATCACTAGTTGTTTAGTGTGGCGATTTCGTACTCATAATTCTATGTCAATATTTCATCACTTAATATATATATTTAGAAATTTTGACATTGTTACTCATTAATCTTTATTGTCATTAATAGTCTCTTTCCTTATACTGACTACCTTAATAATTATTATTTGCTATCTTGCAGGATATGACTTATGTGTTAATCTACAGATGGGCTAACAATAAATTTGTTCAAAAAGCTCTTCATATTCGTGAGGTGCACAAATAAAACTATATAATACATGTATATATATATATGTACACACACATATATATCCTCTATATATATTGAAATTAATGGAATAATTTATATGCTGCAGGGAACTATAATAGAATGGGTAAGATGCAATCATACAATTCAAGATAGTAAGACAGACCCTAATGGAACTATTATCTACGTACAAAACATTCCAATTACTATAAGCTATCACAAAAAATTCTCTTACAAAAACTGTCGGGCATTAATATATAGGTAATTAATTTTTTTTTTCAATTTTATTCTTAGTTGTTATATATGTATTGAAATTATATATGTATTATACTTTTTCAACATTTTTACAATTTTTACGATCATAATGTGACAGTGGAGATCATGACATGCGAATTTCTCACATTGCAACTGAGAAATGGATAGATTCCATATTATCGATTCAAAGTGATTGGAGATATTGGCTTGTCGAAGATCAAATCGCAGGGTTAGTAAAATATTTTTAATTTCAATGCTTTTCCTATAAGAAAAATATTCACAATAATTAATTTAACTAACTATTTTTTTTGTTATTTTCTTAATTTTTTTAAGATACACAATGACATATGGAAATGGTGATTATGAATTGACATACGCCACTGTGAAGGTATGAAATCTCCTCTTTTTGTGTCTTTCTTTATTCGATATTTTATAAGATAGATGTTTACAAAAGAATAAATAAGATGATATAAAATATTAATTTACGTAAATAAATTTTCCAAGATATTTCATCGTTAAATAAAATGGATAAATTTCGGTTTTACTATTTCTAGGGAGCAGGACATACAGCTACGGAGTACAAGCCGGAAGAATGCTTTGCTATGATCAATAGGTGGTTTGCTCAAAGCTCTCTATAAATAGTGCATGCTTCATTTGGTTTCATTCTCAATTCGTCAATATGATTAAATTATAAATAAATGTATAATTGATCGGAATCTTAAAACTTTATTATAATCAGGTAATAATCGATAAATTGCAAGTTTTATTTGATTTCATTCCCAATTCCTAGCTATGATTAATGTACATAACATTTCATGTGGGATTGTATTTGATTGGTGATGTCACATTAAACTATTGTTTGATTACTCTTTACCTCTTATAAAATGAAGTTTTTGTTATTACTTTAGCATGTATCAATAAAACTAACTATATTACTTTAGCATGTGATGTGTAGCATGAAAATTATAAATAATGTAATTTAACATACCGATTTTCAATTGGTCCAACTTTAACTAACCCTAGTAAGATCAAACTTTAATATTCATAGTGAAAATCGAGTAACCTTATACCAAAAACTACTAATGTAATGACATAAACCAAGATATTGAGCAAGTATATAATACATATTCCCACTGAATAAAATAAATACTAACTACTCACCAAATAAACTAGAATTCATAATTTGATTAACATAATTAGTGCATAAAAATATTGTTCAATTTGAAAATATAATAGAAAGTCAAATATAATATAACTAGGCGATTCAGTATACAATAAACTATTGTCATTAATTTGACAAACTTAATATTAATTGGCGAAAAATGTTGAGTCAAGACATAAGGTAAGTGTTTACTGAAACTGAAATTTAACTAGTATAGTACTGCCAATAACTAGTTATTGTGTAAATTTATGTTTAACTTGTTAGTTGTTTTGCTTAATTTTAATCTATCGAAACTTTTTCTCGATTATTTTATTTTTCGATTCTTTTATTGTGTACTTGTAATTGTCTCGTTATTATAGCTAACAAATATTGCATATTTCTCTTCATGGTCATTTGATATGACTTGTTTTTGAACCTCAATTACGTTTTGTGCCGAAATATAATAAGATTACTTCTTTTATTTTTCATTTGCTTGCAACATATAATTTTTTCTTTCTATTACATACTTAAAAAGCATTTGATAACAATGTTAAAAGAAAAAAAAGTATACATAAATTGCACATAAAAGCTAACAGGTGATAGAAATTATAATGATAACTTATTAATGAAATTCTTTTTTTTTTTCTTTCAATTTTTAGGTAATTTTTGTTACCATTGTCTTTTGGATTCTAGTCTTCACATTCTTAAACAAAGGCTGGTCATATTTAGTAAAAATTAACCGTCTTATAGGATAGGGTTTATTGAATTTTTGGTCAAATTATTTCCAAACTTTAAACATTTAGTCTAACTAGTAAAATGTATGTGCATTGACACATGAAAACTGATTTTGCAAATCTTTTTCATTAATTTATTCGATAAAGTAACAAAGTTAAGACCATGTAAAAAATGAATGTAAGTTCAATTAATCTTCACATATTTAGTCAATATTACTCTTAAACATTTTAAATACCATTATTTCAAATGGAATACAATGTAAAAAAAATTATTAGCAAATTTTAGGGACTTTTGACCTATTAAAATATTGAATAATCAATTTTCTCATAATTAATTTTAAAAAAATTATTAAAACTTCCTTAAAATATACGTATACCCAAAGAATCAATTGAAGTATGTTTCAGTCACAAATATCCATTCTATATTTTTTTAAAACAAAAGTTGAGACAAATAATTTTTGGACTAAATTATCATTGATTTAGATTGAATAGAAACCTTAGGCCTTATTTGTTTATGTTTTAAATTTTTATTTTCAATTATTTGGATCATAAAATTTTAAATAAATATAACACACTAAATTCTTATTTAAATTCACTTTTCACTATACTTTTTCAGTCCCCAATAAAACTATATATCAATCATATATACATCATTTCACACTTTTGCAAGCAAATTTTTTAATATAATCATTATTTCTCTTTTACTTTCATACTTTTTATTTTTTAACTCATATTTTATTATTTTTTATTCACATAATCATTATATATATAACTAACATAATCATTAGACACATCATTTATCAATATATCATTATTAATTTCACATATTTTTCTTCTTTCTAAGTATTTTTAAAAACATAGACAAACACATTCTTACACGAATTTCCATAGTATACATCTTTGAGCAATTTTCTAAATTATAACTCAAAAACATAAATAAACATAGCATAATGCTTTGAACTTTCTAATTTGGTAATGAATAATTAATAGCTATTAAAGACACTTTAATAATTTCTAGACTAATATAGTAATCACTTATAAATAAATTTTTAATTAAATAATATAATATAATACTATTATGGTTTTCTTACTTCTACTCATATATAATATTGATATAACACTAAAAACAAGCATCAATATGAAAATACATAGTAATATTATCTTTTCTCTTCCTTGTAATCTACATCAATTGATTTAATTCTTTTGTCTTATCAATCATCTCATAATGTTGAAAATATAATGTTTATATGAGTATCTCCATATTTATAGTCAATTTTTCAGTATGTACGTGGTAACATAAAAAGATCTTTATTATGAAATTATAAATAAAAAATTGTGTATTCATATTAATTAAGAATACTTGTGTATATGGATCTTACCAATTCGTTACAAAATACACGACATTCTCTTTAAAATTACTCATGTAATTTTATTTTCAAGCTAGCAAATCCCTTTATATTTTTTATTCACTTTAATAATATTCTATTTTGGTCCTAAAATGGTATATTTAACCTGTGTATCATTTTCTATATATAAGATGATTAATCCATTTTCATGATTTATCCATTTTCATAAGCATGTTATATTTAACATCTATATTGTTTTTCTATGTCCATAATAGAATTTTTTATTAAATATTTTGTGAAAAATATTTATCAATATTTTCATAATATGAACTATTTTTAATATCAAATAAATAATGCATATATCTCCCAATTATTCTTTCCTTTATCTTCTTTTAAATGTGCCAAAATATGATTTAGTTTTTGTGTTTTTCTTATTTAAACTTACGCATTTAAAGTAGTAGTCCAATATTAATAGTTATTCATCAATTAAATACTAAAAAATGTTAGACCATTAAGGTTACCATTTTTGTTACTAAAAGATTTTGGACCATTTATGGATGTAGAATACATCTAACTTCTTTCCTTATAAAATTATTTTTGTAAAAGCGTTCCAGCAGGATAATTTTGATAGAAATAGTTGTCAGCATTATACATTTAGGTATCGTTTGGTTAGTATCATGTGATTGCACATGATAATATTATGCTTGATAGTTATGAGAGAAATTGAGAGATTTATTGGCAAAAACATGTTTGGTTAGTATTATAAATGAGAGTGATATCCTAGATGATATATATTCAAGTTATTTGATTGTCATTATATATAAGGATTGATACAATGAAAAAGTCTAAAATATCCTTGATGTTGAATTATAAAAATCATATATATAAAATTATACTTAAAAATATGAAATATATTTTACAAATCAAATAAAAATATTTTGAGTATCTTAAAAAATAACATGATTATATAAAATATATTTATTTTACTTATGTTGAATTATAAAAATTATTTATATAAAATTATACTTAAAGATATGGAATATATTTTATAATAAAATAAAAATATTTTGAGTATCTTAAAAAATAACGTGATTATATAAAATATATTTATTTTACTTATGTTGAATTATAAAAATCATTTATATAAAATTATAATTAAACATATGAAATATATTTTATAATCAAATAAAAATATTTTGAATATCTTGATAAAATAACATGATTATATAAAATATATTTACTTTTCTTATCCTATTGTTGAATTATCAAAATCATATATATAAAAATTATACTTGAATATATGGAATATATTTTATAATCAAATAAAAATATTTTGGATATCTTGATAAAACAACATGATTATATAAAATATATTTACTTTTCTTATCCTATTGTTGAAATTGAATTATAAAAATCATATATATAAAATTATACTTGAAAATATGGAGAATATGAGGGGTAAGTTAGTAATTTTACTTTTTAAAATAAGTTGGATATAATCTTGTGATAGTGGATACTACATACCTGGTGGTATCTACTATCCTAGATATGGAGTGATTAAATATCGGGCTTATTACTTATCATGGGCCGACCTTGTTGAACCAAACTTAAAATTAGGGATGATAATTAATATATCACTCCTATAAACCCCAACCAAACGATACCGGTATTAATTGATCCCTTAAACTTGATTATGTGATTATATCTTTATTATTTTAAGGGCATTGGTCTTATAATTTTTTTACTTTAAATCAAACAAAGAGTAAATTCATATCATAAATTCAGCTTAAAGCAATATTAACATTATATTACAATTTCAAGAATACTATATTAATACCAATTTTGACCAATTTTCAAAAATAGACGTTTATGTTAATTTATTTTTATTACAATGTTAATTTGCAATGTGATTAGGAGAAAGTGAGAAGTACAAAAATTCTCGACGTTCTATTGCTAAATGAAATAGAATTTGATTCTTTTTAATTAGATTTAATAGTATCTTATTGTTAATAGGTTTTTATTTTTTAAAATAATTAAAAAATAGTGTCCTCCTATTAATATGTTTCTTTATTTATTTATTTAATAATACCTAATTAAATAGCTGCCAACTTGATTTTAAACTTAAGTAAAGGTGTTAAAATTTTTAACGTAGCACTAAACAATTTTTTATATAAATGAGGATAGATATGCCACAAACTTTTACATTTTTAGCCCACTCGTTAAATTTTGAAAGAGAACTGTAGCATATCTTGCAAGTGACCGATAATAAAATTAACGGTGCACCTCAGGCGCCCACGATTCCTTTCAATTTTCAACAATTTGGTACAAAGATTGCATCAAAATGTATTTTATGGGATTTATTTTGCAGGTTCATAGTCAATGAGATTAAAATTGTAACATGCAACTAATGTTGCAATTCTTATGTTAATTACATAACAAGTATTATATATTTGATTATTTTGTGAATACCTCTAGAGTTCTAGGTATGAGCAACAATTTTGACCTATGATTTGATAAATTTGCATAAAAATATAATTCCAAATAAATATTGCATCAGGATTCCCATCTTTTTGAGGGTATTAATAATATAGTTATATCAATTTAATTAAGTGTTACATTCTATTGCAGGCCCAATTAGCATTGACAGTGAAAACTCCAAGGGTAGTATACCAACTTTGATATTAAATAAGTATTCTTGGACAAAGGTGCAATCTATATATTCTATGTTTGTCTAACATTACAAATAAATAAATCATTAGTGATCAAAATGTTGAAAAATTATGTTAAAATTATCACTAATTATAAATATTAAATGATAGGAATATTTATTTTATCATAATAGTTGTTTTTGTCAAAAAAAATAATTTCGCGTGTTTAATAGTGAAAAAAATCATATACAAATTGAAATTGTGACTCATGAAACATAATTAGTGACTTAAATATTATTGTCACCGATTAGCGACAACTTACAACTAATAAAAATATGTAATTGTCATTCATTTATATTGTCACTACGTTTTTATTAATCATGTACTACTAATTATCGACGTGACAACTTAATTAAAAAGATCTATTCTCGCTTAAAATTCATTATTATATATCAACTGTCAAATTTTAAATTGCCACTTCGAATTGTATTATAAATATTATTTTTTGCTCTAGTCCTCGTAATTATAATATGAAGTAAGGATAAAATTAAATTTTATTTCACATTTCATTTTCACACTATTTATTGAATAAACTTTTATTTTATAGGTGGCCAACATTATATTCATAGATCAACCTGTTGGTACTGGTTTCTCTTATGCCAAAACTGCAAAAGCTTCTACGCAAATGATACATTCTCAGCAACACTTACTTATGAAATGCTTAGAAAGGTAACACATAATGCAATATATATTATACAAACTTATATATATTTATTTCAAAAATCGAACTCAAAATCGATTTTCCCCATTTTTTATAGCATTAATAGAATTTTCATTTATTGTTGGTTGATGCAGTGGCTTATAAGTCATCCAAAATTTCAAACGAATCCTTTGTACATAAGTGGTTCGTCTTATACTGGCATCATGGTTCCTATTGTTGTTAATGAAGTTTACAATGGTAATATAAGACTTATCATTACTATATTAATGCGTAAAATCCGTAAAAAGACCATTTTATGTATACTAATATGTATTTTTCTTGTTTTTCTAATAGGTATTGATGCAGGAAATAAACCACATATAAATATAAAAGTAAAATCCTTAAGGATCTGTGACCTATTAATTCATTAAACAATTTTTAAACCAAATTATTGGCTAATAATTACTTGAAAATAACTAATATTATTAATTGGGAACATGGTTATATTCTAGGAAATCCCGTGACAAACCAGAATATTGATGCTAATGAAACAATTATTTATGCTCATCGAATGGGGCTTCTGCCATAATAAGTATTTCTCGATTCTTTTATTGTGTACTTGTAATTGTCTCGTTATTATAACTAACAAATATTGATATTAAGTTCATGGTCATTTGATATGACTTGTTTTTGAAGCTCAATTACGTTTAGTGCCGAAATAAAATAAGATGACATCGATTATTTTTCATTTGCTTATATATAATGTTTTCTTTCTATTATATATTTAAATTGCATTTGATAACAATGATAAAAGAAAAAAAATACATATATTGCACATAAAAGCTAATGGGTGATAGATGTAAACCCACGTTCCCATTCAAGTGGGTTGTTATTATTATGGCCCACATGTTTATATCAATTATGTAGTTTAATAATATAAGGGTAATTCTAATTGGTTAAGGAATAGAAAAGGTAAATTCCTAAATACCCTGATGGTGGGTCTATATAAAGAAAACCCTAGGAATTGATCCTCTCTCAACCCATTACGATATTTCTATCCATCAAGAAAGTCATTCAAGTCTAAAGGGGTCAAGAGAGAGAAATACAATTCCGGAGATAAATCGTTTCATCGTTTCCGCTACTATGAATCTCGTTATGGATCAAGGTAAGTTTCTTTGATTTAAATCTACATGTGAAAATCATATTGTTGAAGATCTTGGCAATTACGATTTTATGCTTACATGTGGTATCAGAGCCTTGATTGAAAACATATGATTTTCCTTTAATTAATCGATTTGATTTTCGAATATTATTATGTGAATATCGATTATATATTATTCATGAATGTTTTATTTTATGATCATGATTTCGAATCAAATTTAATTGCATAACATTGTTTCGGATTTCTGTAAAAAAAAAAAAACTGCATGATATTATTTATTGCAAGTATAGATATAAATTATGTGTATGTTTTGCATGATTTATATATGTGAACGTGGATGAATTTCAAAACAATGCAGTAGTTATGTATATATAGCTTATAGGACTGTTGCAATTAAAGTTTCACATGCACAGGTATGTTTTTAGGATTGTTATAACTTTTGTTTATGATTTGAACCATCATAATAGTAATATCTCATTCAATTAGTATTATGAGAATAAAAGTGAAAGGGATAAACATAAAGAGGTCCGGGTGACCATGTGGAGGTGAGAGAATGATATGGCTTTTTTCTTTTCCTTTTCTTTTGTATATCGATCAAGCCCTCTTGACATGTACTGTTGATGTTCACATTCATGTAGGACAAAACTTGTTATTACTTATGATGATTAATATATGATGATTAGAATAATTATATTTTACGAGTTATGCGTTTTGATTACGTTGAAGAAATAAATTTCTCAATTCGACTTATGTGATGCTTATCAAGTGAATGTCTTCATGATATTCAATAAAATTCATGATTATAAAATATTATTGGATCGCCCAAAGGTTGATTACTCGTTTTATAATTCATGAACATTATCGTGGTGAATTGATGTGATTGATTAGATATTTTAGTATATCCAAAGATTGCAAATATATCTAATTTATGAATGTTAATTACCAATTATGTGAAATTATTTGAGCATCAATTATGTTATGTTTAAATTACCGAACATTGTTGTTTCACCCAAAGGTGAACTACAATTACGTTTGATTATTGTATGTTGTTGTTTCACCCAAAGGTGATCTACAATATACATTCATGTTTATGAATCTTTATTAAAGATTAAATTTATTATGTTGTTTCACCCAAAGGTGAACTACAATTACGCTTGATTACTGTATGTTGTCGTTTCACCCAAAGGTGTTCTACAATATACGTTCATGTTTAATTATGTTTCTGAATCTGTATTATAGATTACGTTTATTACTCGAAGCATTAAAGTGTAAGCATATATTATGTTTTGCAGCATCTGCCCCTGTTTCTCTTCATTCGCAAGCTGCATCTGTTATTAAGTTTAATGGGCTTAATTTCTCTGAATGGTGTGAACAAGTTCAGTTTCACCTCGGTGTTCTGGATCTTGATTTAGCACTCTTAAGTGAGAAACCCGCTGCTCTTACTGATTCTAGCAGCACTGAGGATCGATCTTTTCATAAAGCTTGGGAAAGATCTAACAGATTGAGCCTTATGTTTATGCGAATGACTGTAGCAAACAACATCAAGTCCACAATTAAGAAAACTGAAAGTGCTAAGGAATTTATGAAGTCTGTGGAAGAAAGCTCCCAGTCTGAGTCGGCTGATAAGTCGCTTGCTGGGACACTAATGGGTACGTTAACCACCATGAAGTTCGATGGTTCTCGTACAATGCATGAAATGACGAATATTGCAGCAAGACTGAAGAAGGAACTAAGCAGTGATACGTGTCGATTCTGTAAAACGACCGGACACTATCAGAAAGATTGCTTGAAATGTAAGGCATGGTTCGAAAAGCAAGGTAAGCCTAGTGCTTTAGTATGTTTCGAATCAAATTTAGCTGAAGTTCCTTATAATACTTGGTGGATTGATTCTGGTTGTACCACTCATGTTTCAAATACGATGCAAGGATTTCTTACGACCCAAACCATAAGCCAAAACGAAAAATTTATTTTCATGGGGAATCGAGTCAAAGCCCCAGTTAAAGCCATTGGGACTTACCGTTTAACTTTAGATACTGGGCATCATTTAGATCTTTTACAAACCTTTTATGTTCCTTCTGTTTCTCGCAACTTAATTTCGTTGTCTAAACTCGATTCAGTTGGATACTCCTTTAAATTTGGTAATGGATGTTTTAGTTTGTTCAAACAAAATCTTTTTATCGGTTCTGGTTTTCTTTGTGATGGTTTATACAAACTAAAACTTGATCCCCTTTTCGCTGAGACTCTTTTGACCTTGCATCATAATGTTGGAACTAAACGTGGTTTATGTAATGAATCGTCTGCTTACTTGTGGCATAAACGTTTGGGTCATATATCCAAAGAAAGAATCGAGAGATTGGTAAAGAATGAAATCCTTCCCAATTTGGATTTTACTGATCTCGGAGTTTGTGTTGAGTGCATTAAGGGTAAGCACACAAAACACACACTTAAGAAAACAGCCACAAGAAGCTCACATCTCCTTGAAATAATGCACACTGATATTTGTGGGCCTTTTGATATCCCATCTTTTGGTGGAGAAAAGTATTTTATCACCTTTATTGATGATTTTTCACGTTATGGATATGTCTATTTATTGCATGATAAATCTCAATCGGTACATACCTTAGAGATATTTATCAATGAAGTTGAAAGACAATTAGACAGAAAGGTGAAAATTGTTAGATCTGATAGAGGTGGTGAATATTATGGTAGATATGATGAAAGTGGACAGTGCCCTGGTCCATTTGCTAAATTTCTAGAAAGTCGTGGTATTTGTGCTCAATACACAATGCCAGGAACACCGCAACAAAATGGTGTTGCAGAAAGGCGTAACCGTACTTTGATGGAAATGGTTAGGAGCATGTTAAGTTATTCATCTTTACCCAAATCATTGTGGATGCATGCTTTAAAGACCGCTGTATATTTATTAAATAGGGTTCCTAGTAAGGCAGTTCCTAAGACACCTTTTGAACTGTGGACGGGAAGAAAACCCAGTTTAAGGCACCTGCATGTTTGGGGTTGCCCAGCGGAAGTAAGAATATATAATCCACATGAAAAGAAACTGGACTCAAGAACAATCAGTGGTTTCTTCATTGGTTATCCAGAAAAATCTAAAGGGTATAGATTTTATTGTCCTAATCATAGTACGAGAATTGTTGAAACTGGAAATGCTAGGTTCATTGAGAATGGTGAAGTTAGTGGGAGTTTAGAGACACAAAAAGTGGAAATTCAAGAAGTTAGAGTGCAAATTCCTTTGCATTTACCTTCTTCTCAAGTTGTTGTTCCTGTACATGTTGATCATGCTAATGATTTGCAAGAACAACAAATTAACGATCAAACACCACATAATGAAGATATTGTCAATGAACCAATGATAGATCAACCACATGAAATTGAATTAAGAAGGTCTGTAAGACAACGGAGACCTGCAATTTCTGGAGATTATGTGGTCTATCTGCAAGAGTCGGAATCCGACTTAGGAATCGATAATGATCCAGTTTCGTTTTCACAAGCCATAGAAAGTGAGAGTTCTGTTAAATGGTTAGATGTCATGAAAGAAGAGCTAAAATCAATGGATTATAATGGAGTCTGGGACCTTGTTGAATTGCCTGAAGGTTGTAAAAGAGTTGGTTGTAAGTGGGTCTTCAAGCCCAAACGCGACTCAAATGGCAATATCGAACGACACAAGGCTAGACTCGTTGCCAAAGGTTTTACTCAGAAAGATGGTATCGACTACAAAGAGACCTTTTCACCTGTCTCTAAAAAGGACTCTTTAAGGATTATTATGGCAATGGTTGCTCATTATGATTTAGAGCTCCATCAGATGGATGTGAAAACTGCCTTTCTGAATGGGAATTTAGATGAGGAAGTTTTTATGGATCAACCTGAAGGTTTTGTGGTTGATGGAAAAGAACATATAGTGTGTAAACTTAAGAAGTCAATATACGGACTAAAACAAGCTTCCAGACAATGGTATCTCAAGTTCAATGATACCATCACATCTTTTGGATTTAATGAAAACATCGTTGACCGATGTATATATCTGAAGATCAGTGGGAGTAAGTTTATAATTTTGGTCTTGTATGTTGACGATATCTTGCTTGCTACTAATGACCTTGGTTTATTACGTCAAACTAAGGAATTTCTCTCTAAGAACTTTGAGATGAAAGATATGGGTGAGGCATCCTATGTGATAGGAATAGAAATATTCCGTGATAGGTCACAAGGATTGTTGGAATTATCTCAGAAAGCATATATTACTAAAGTTCTAGAGAGGTTTAAAATGAACACATGCTCTAAAAGTGTCGTTCCAATTCAGAAGGGAGATAAATTTAGTCTCAATCAATGTCCAAAGAATGAATTGGAACGTAATCAGATGGAACAAATTCCTTATGCATCTATTGTTGGAAGCTTGATGTATGCACAGACCTGTACCAGACCAGACATCAGTTTTGCTGTCGGAATGCTGGGTAGGTATCAAAGTAATCCGGGAATAGATCACTGGAAAGCTGCAAAGAAAGTGTTGAGATATCTGCAAGGAACGAAAGACCATATGCTTACTTATAGGAGATCTAATCACCTCGAGGTGATTGGATATTCAGATTCAGACTTTGCCGGATGTGTGGACTCAAGAAAATCCACATTTGGCTATTTGTTCCTCTTGGCTGGAGGAGCAATTTCATGGAAAAGTGCGAAGCAGACTGTCATTGCTGCGTCCACTATGGAAGCTGAGTTTGTAGCATGCTTCGAGGCTACAGTTCATGGTTTATGGCTGCGGAACTTTATTTCGGGACTTGGAATAGTTGACACTATTGCCAAGCCGTTGAAAATTTATTGCGATAACTCCGCATCAGTCTTCTTTTCTAAAAACGACAAGTATTCGAAAGGTGCTAAACATATGGAATTGAAATACTTTGCCGTTAAAGAAGAAGTTCAGAAACAAAGAGTGTCAATCGAACACATTAGCACAAATCTTATGGTTGCAGATCCGTTGACAAAAAGATTGCCCCCTAAGACATTTACTGAACATGTCGAAAGAATGGGGATTATTGAATGTCATCGTTAATGTTGTTTATGTTTTATGTTATCATGTGATTGACACTCTGAGCTCGTTTGTTTTGTTTCTGTTATGGATTTATGGATCTTGTTTCTTATGATTAGTATATACATTAATGCATTATGTGAAACAAGATATTGTCTCTGACAAAGACATTATGTTGGATCGTTATTGAATACCTTATTACGTGTCATGTTGAGTATGGAACTAGTATTGTGATACATAGAAGGGACTATGTCGACAAATTGATGTACAACCGCTATGATCCTTATTGGTTGTCATGCTTAATAGTGATTTTATGATTTAACCAATATAATGATGAGTTACCCTATACTATGCGCAATTACGTTTATTATTAAACTTTATGATATATATAATGGCACATGGGCCAAGTGGGAGAATGTAAACCCACGTTCCCATTCAAGTGGGTTGTTATTATTATGGCCCACATGTTTATATCAATTATGTAGTTTAATAATATAAGGGTAATTCTAATTGGTTAAGGAATAGAAAAGGTAAATTCCTAAATACCCTGATGGTGGGTCTATATAAAAAAAACCCTAGGAATTGATCCTCTCTCAACCCATTACGATATTTCTATCCATCAAGAAAGTCATTCAAGTCTAAAGGGGTCAAGAGAGAGAAATACAATTCCGGAGATAAATCGTTTCATCGTTTCCGCTACTATGAATCTCGTTATGGATCAAGGTAAGTTTCTTTGATTTAAATCTACATGTGAAAATCATATTGTTGAAGATCTTGGCAATTACGATTTTATGCTTACAATAGAAATTATAATGATAACTTATTAATAACTTTTTTTTAAAAATTTTTAGGTAATTTTTTTACCATTGTCTTTTAGATTCTAGTCTTCACATTCCTAAACAAAGTGCTGGTCATGTTTCGTAAAAAATCTACTACTAAGACTAATTATTTAATTTCATTAAAAAATTGTACATGTATACAAGATATTTTCTGAGTTTTCTAAACAATATAGATACACATATATTTCTTCCAATTATCAAATATACTAGTATAAAGTTTAGGGCACTCCCTTGATCCAATAACTTTAATTCAAACTAATTTGGTTGTCGTCATGAGGTCGAAATGCTATCTGTGGAGACAAGAGGTTCATGTATTTAGTCATTAACCTAGGGCGAAATTTATAATCTACTCATAAAGTCCTCATATCCTAATTCTACTAAAATAATTTTATAAACTCGCACTTTATTTTCGTAGATTATAATAAATAATATATATATGTATAAATATATGTGCATTATGAATAACTTTAAGTAGGTTGTAGTCCTACATATGTTTCTAAATAATATATTTCTTAGAATAATGAAATCCTTAGTCTTGTGTTAATAACTTAATTAAAAATTAAAGTTTTCTCTTAAAATATACATAAGTACGTCGCCTACTTAATTTAATTTTATAAAATGTTAGCCATGAACTATTATGAATTCTTTCAGAAAAACTAGAGACACTATCTTAATACTACAATAAAAAATTTGAAATTAAACAAAATATAGAAGTTACAAAGTTAAGCATCAAAAATAAGATTTAAAGTTTCCTTTTCACTCCTATCTATCAAGTAACACATGCTTAGGTCTTTGAATCAAGTGATTTTTTATTTTTTTTGGTTCCATTATAAGGAGATTTTCAAAATATTTGTTAATATATGTGTGTACGTCCACCATAATCATATGTACATTACATTTAATGCCACCATAAAAGGTGTCGTTAATTTAATATGAGTGTCACCTGTTGAATAATATGAAACCCCGTAAATAATATTATTGATAATGGAACGTATATATAGGATTACAAGAGAATCTAACGATATCATAACTTACCTTAACCTACCCTACAAATAAGGAAATAATATATTCTTAACTTATAAATAAGATATTAATATATATCTAATATAAGCAATATAATATGGAAATATATTCTCTAACACTCCCCCGCAGTTGAAACGTGGGGATCTTGAACGTTGAAACTGGATCCAAATCCAATAAGATAAAAAATCGGCGATAACCTTGAAAGGCAGCGGCAATGGTTTTAAGAGTGAGCGGTTGGCTATAACTCGTTATTTCCAAGAGTGAGCAGTTGGCTCTAACTCCTTATTTCCAAGAGTGAGCAGTTGGCTCTAACTCCTTATTTCCATGAGTGAGCAGTTGGCTCTAACTCCTTATTTTCATGAGTGAGCAGTTGGCTCTAACTCCTTATTTTCATGAGTGAGCAGTTGGCTCTAACTCCTCGTAGCAAAAAAAAAAAAAAGATAGGTAAAAAAAGATAGGTGCGTCGGACGGGGTCGACGACTTGATGGCGGCAACGGAAGCGAAAGATCGAGAGACCAAGGCTAGAAGCCATGGCTCTGATACCATGTTGAATAATATGAAACCCCGTAAATAATATTATTGATAATGGAACGTATATATAGGATTACAAGAGAATCTAACGATATCATAACTTACCTTAACCTACCCTACAAATAAGGAAATAATATATTCTTAACTTATATATAATATATTACCATATATCTAATATAAGCAATATAATATGGAAATATATTCTCTAACATCACCAATTTTTATGTACTTTAATTATGGTTTTTTTATGTAAACTATTTGTGCAAATAGACAAAAAATGGGTAATTTTATATCACACCAAATTTAATAATTTTAAAATAAAATTGAATATAAAATTACCCATTTTTTGTCTATTTGCACAAATAGTTTACATAAAAAAATCATAATTAAAGTACATAAAAATTGGTGACACTTAGTACTTAGGCTCCGTTTGTTTGACAGGGAATGGAATCTAAAGTGGGAATAAGATTTCTGGGAATTTGATTACTAGAAATTTGATTCTATTAATAGTGTTTGGTTGTCTACAAAAATTGAGTAAGGATATATATATATATATATATATGTGTTTTTCTTTTTTATATTTAGTTCAAACACATATAATAAAGAGTGGATCTAAAATTAAAAACTTTGATTTAAATACCTTATTTTAAACCATTATATATAATCTAACTAAAATTTTCAACCGTAGTAGAATATTTGATATTATATATACATAAGTGTATATACACACACATATATATATAATTTGGTTAAATATAAAAAAAAATTAAGATATCAATTTGGCTCAATTGCATTATCCTCTTTTAGAAAAATAATAATTAAATTGAACATGCTTATTTTTTATTTACATATGACTTTTAAAAAATTGATACATATATGGATTTTTCATATACCAATGCATTGATAATTATTTTAAGTCGAAAATATATTATTGTTAATTAATAAAATATATTAATCATTTTTGACCAACAACCATTTCAAAAATACTATCACAAAAACAACATAGCAATTTTTCAATTTCATTCATTATATAAATATCAAATAAAATAAAATTACGATCTATTTTAACAATAAAAATTTTCTAAACAAATTAAAAATACGAAACTATTTCTTCATAAATAATAACTTAAATGAAATGAAAAAATAAATAATATTTTTGTTGATTTTGTATAATATTTGATATAGGGGTAATAAGGGCATTAAAATATTATATTTATGATTACCTTGACATGGTAATCACATTACCCTCAATAAATAAGGTATTGTGATTCCCTTATTTGAGATGATAATTCCCATATTTTGGGAATTATATTGCATTCCATAGTCTCAAATAAAAAATGTCAAACAAGGTTATTTAATTTTGGGAATCATATTCCCTATTTTGATTCCATTCCCTTAACAAACAAACGGAGCCTTAGTACTATTAGATTCCATTTTCCCTACTTGTCTATCTTATCAACACATGTTTAGTTTCTAGGTAGTTTAGACGTCAAATCTCAATTAGATGGAAATTTCAATTTTAAAAGAGAATAAAATTCAGAATAAAAAATTTCAAAATTATTTGGTTTATCATTATTTTTCAAAAAAAAAAAACTCTCAAAATTTTATAAGAAATTTGAAAAAATTCTTGAAAAAAGGAAAAGAAAATTGTTTTTATTATTCATGATTTGACAGTTCACAGTTAACACCATCAATTTAAAAGGTTTTTGTAGTAAAAAACAAACATATTATAATGAAAAATAACGCAACATTCAAAAGATATGTTGTGACTATTTTTATACGTCTAAATCGATGAGTTTGACTAAAACATTAACTAGAAATTATATTAAAATATCAAATCAAACAAATTTATCACAACAAAAAATGGATTACATTAATCATAATTATTACATATTTTTATTTAAAAAAACTTATCCAAATACTCATCTCACATCATATTTTTTATTCATAAAATTACTTTTTTTCCATTTTTATCATTATTTTTTTTTCCTGAGATAAATATGCCATCCAAAGTGGGACTCGATCTCTCAAAATTTTCACCTAAAAAGTTATTACTACATGTGTGTCTCTGGGTAGTGGAGGTGAGGGAAACCTATGTTAGGTATAGGGTTTTGGGAAGATATGAATTGGGAAAGATGTAAGAAAAAGGATAAATAGAAAATAAAACAAATATTAAAGATTAAAAGTGTAAATATGTTTAAAAATTAAGAGCACTTATGAACATTTCATAGGTTAGTCAAATACGTTTAGAGGAATAAATTACTTAACTACTTTTTTGCTAAACAATCACATTGAGTAAGCTACTATTAGCTCAACAACTAATTGACACCAAACCTTAAATTCAATATAATAAATTAGTCAAATCACAAATTCCTTATAAATAAGCAACCATATTAAAAACTTATAAATCTTTATTTTCTTGTACTTTATTGTACCAAAATATAACACGGCAGGTTCATAGTATTCTATATTTTAACCACCACAAAATTATAGAAACACTTATAAATATATCATATATGTCAAATCAAATATATAAACTCGATATATTATAAAATAAAATTCCTCTGCAAATGGGACCCATACATTATTGGACAAAAAATAAGTTTATCAACCTCTCAAAACCTGCATGTTTGACCATCATCATCATAATCATCATTATCCCTTCTATCATGAGCTTTTATGTAAATCAACTCTTGATTATGCTAATCTTGTTTGGGATTAGCAATCCAGGTTTATCCCAGCATGTGACGGATTATCTGCCAGGTTTTGAAGGTAAATTACCCTTCAAGCTTGAAACTGGGTAAGTTTTTTATTCTATTCTTTTTTATTATGTATAATTAATCAATTGTTTGTATGATAATTAAGTTAATTTTTGTATGATTAATGAAGGTATATTGGTGTGGGGGGAAATGAAGAAGTGCAGCTTTTTTATTACTTTGTTGAGTCGGAAAATAATCCTGAAAATGATCCACTTATACTCTGGTTCACGGGCGGGCCGGGTTGTTCGGGTCTTTCGGGCCTTATTTATGAAATTGGTACGTCTATAATCTTTCATTTCTTGCTTTCAATTCTGCACATAAAAATTGTATTTTTTAACCAACTTCGAGTGCAATTTACAAAGTCAATGATTTTGAATAGAGGTGGCAAATTTTTAAAGTCAAATGTTTAGTCGATATTACTCTTAAACATGTTAAATATCATCATTCAAATAGAATACGATGTACAATCACTTAATGCCGACATGTTTGTAGCTAGTTAAAAGAAGAAAAGAAAATTTCAGATTGTTTGTGAATGTTCTGTTTTATTTAAAAGCTTTACTTGTTATTCAAAGTATGAAATGTTTTTTATAACCAAATTTAGGGACTTTTGACCTCTTAAAATTTTACATTATTTATTTTCTCATAACTAATTTTAAAAAGATTATTAAAACTTCTTTAAAATATTTGTGTATGAATCAATTGAAGCATATTTCAAACTCAAAATCCATTCTATATCTTTTTATTTGAAATAAAAGTTGAGATTAATAATTTTTGAACTAAACTATCATTAATTTAGATCAAATGGAAACCTTAGGGCTTATTTGTTTATGTTTTCTATTTTCAATATTTGGATCACGAAATTTTGAAAAAATATAACACACTAAGTTCTCATTAAAATTCACCTTTTCATTCTTTCAATCCCCTATAAAACTATATTCTAATTATATATACATTATTTCACACTTTCACCAAACATTATTTCTCATTTACTTTCAAACTTTTTAATTTTTAACTTATATTTATTTATTTTTATTCGCATAATCATTATATATATAACTAACACAATCATTTTACACATCATTCATAAACATATCATTATTAATTTAATATATTTGACAACTGTCAATCTATTTTTAAAAATATGAACAAACACCTAACATTCTTACACGAATTTCTATAGTATATAGCATAATGTTTTAAACTTTCAAATATGGTAAATTTTTTTAAATGAATAATATGTAGTATAATTATTAGTAATAGTTACTAAAGACAATTTAATAATTTCTAACTAATGTAGCAATCGCCGAAAAATAATTTTTTAACTAAATAATAGGATAAACTATTATGAACTTCTTACTTCTACTCATATAAAATATTATAATATATCAAACATCAATATAAAACACATAGTACTCTTATCTTTTCTCTTCCCTGTGATCCACACTAGCCGATTTAATTATTTTCTCACATCAATCTTTCGGATAATTTTGAAAATACAATACCTGATCGTATATCCTATTTCAGTATATATTAACATAAAAAATGTGTATTTTATATTTATTAAGAATACTTGTGTATATGGATCTTGTCAAATTATTTACAAAATACATTCTCACTAAATTACTTAATCCTTTTATATTTGTTATTCACTTTAATAATATTCTATTTGGGGTCCTAAAAAATGCTATATTTAACCTATGTATCATTATTTTCTATATATAAGATGATTAATCCATTTTCTAAACGTGTTATGTTTAATCTTTGTAATTTTTTATGTCCATAATAGAAAGATTTAATTAAATTTTTTGTGAAAAAAATATTCATCAATATTTTCATAATATGAACTACTTTTAATATCAAATATAACAATTCAAGTATCTCCCAACTATTATTTCTTTATCTTCTTTGGATGTGCAATAATAATATTTAGTTTTCATATTATTCTTAATTAAAAACGCATTTAAGTTGTAGTTTTCGTTTGTTTGTTAGGTATGGAATCTAAATAGGGCATATGATTGCCAAAAATTGAACAAAATATATTTTCGGTATTGATTTTGCAAGTTATTGTCAGTCATATTAAAATTGTAACATGCAACTAATATTGCAATTTTCATGTTAACTATATAACAAGTATTATATATTTGATAATTTGTAAATAACACTTGAGTTGATAAACTTTGCGCAAATGACTACATCATTTTAAATAAATATTACATCAGGATTCCATCACATGTGATCTTTTTGAGGGTATTAATGATATTATATCAACTGAAATAATATTTTTATAATTTAACTATTTTAAATTATGTTTTCGAAATGTCATTCCAACTGAAATAACGAAGGATAGTTCCGTCTCTATAATCTAATGATGCGTTACATTTTATTGCAGGCCCAATTAGCATTGACAGTGAAAACTCCAAGGGCAGTATACCAACTTTGACATTAAATAAGTATTCTTGGACAAAGGTGCAATTTATATATTCTATGTTTGTATAGCATTACAAATAAATTAATCATTATTGAACAAAATGTTGAGTAATTATGTTAAAATTATCACCAATTATAAATATTAAGCAATAGGAATATTTATTTTGTCATAATTGTAGTTTAGAAAAAAATAGTTTTGTGTGTTTAATAGTGAAAAAAATCATATACAAATTGAAGTTGACTCATGAAACATAATTAGTGACTGAAATATTATTGTCACCAATTAGAGACAACTTACAACTAATAAAATTATATAATTGTCATTCATTTATATTGTCACTAAGTTTTCATTAATCATGTGCTACTAATTATCGACGTGACAACTAAACTAAAAATAACTGTTCTGGTTAAAATTCATTATATATCAACTGTCAATTTTAAATTGTCACTTTAAATTGTATTATAAATATTATTTTTGTTCTAGCCCGCGTAATTATAATATAAAGTAAGAATAAAATTAAATGTTAGTTTACATTTCACATATGTTTCCACATTATTTATTGAATAAATTTTTATTTTATAGGTGGCCAACATTATATTCATAGATCAACCTGTAGGCACTGGTTTCTCTTATGCCAAAACATCAAAAGCTTCTTACACAAATGATACACTCTCAGCAGCACTTAGTTATGAAATGCTTAGAAAGGTAAACACATAATGCAATATTTTTTTAATATAAACTTATATATATTTATTTCAGAAATCGAACCAAAAATCAAAATTTTCCCATTTTTTATAGCATTAATAGAATTTATTTTCGTTTATTGTTGGTCGATGCAGTGGCTTATAAGTCATCCAAAATTTCAAAAGAATCCTTTCTACATAAGTGGTTCCTCTTATGCTGGCATCCTGGTTCCTATTGTTGTTAATGAAGTTTACAATGGTAATATAAAATTTATCATTACTATATTCATATGCGTAAAATCCGAAAAAGGAACATTTTATATATACTAATATGTATTTTTTTTTTCTTGTTTTTCTGATAGGTATTGATGCAGGAAATAAACCCCATATAAATATAAAAGTAAAATCCTCAAGCATCTAAAACCTATTAATTCATTAAACAATTTTTTATTCAAATTGTTATTTATTAATTATCTTGAAAATAACTAATATTATTAATTGGGAGCAGGGTTATACTCTAGGAAATCCCGTGACAAACCAATATTCTGATGTTAATGAAAGAATTGTTTATGCTCATCGCATGGGGTTTCTGTCAGACAAATTATATCAGGCAATTTTATATTTATATCTTTCTGCTATAAATTAATTTTTTATTATGAGGGAAATTATTTTTTATAATTGCAAGTTTTTAAGTTTTTGTACTTATATTATATTCTTCAATCTTCTTTTCTTGTTTATTATGAAATATCATATTACGAGTTTGCTCTTTTTATCGAAGCTGAAAAAAGTTTATGATATATAAAGTGCAAAAAATGTAATAATTTGAAGGTTATAATAACACTATCCCAATAAAACAAAATATTAATTTATTTTATTTTTTAAAGTCAGCAAAAATAAATTGTCATGGGAACTACACGCATGTGGATCCCCAGAATACTCTATGTCTGAATGATCTTGAAAGGATAACAAAGGTAAGCATGCAAAATATTCCACTTATCTAAATCATATTATAATAAATCAATAAGATATATTTTTTATAATTTATTCAATATTAATTGTCTATCATTTTACATGCAGTGTTTGGATAAAATTAATTCTGCCCAAATCTTAGAACCCTTCTGTGGTGGGCTATGGAAACGCAAGCAAAATGTTCTCTCGTGGCCTTATTACGAAGAAATTACGACAAATTTCATAGAATCGGTTGTTCCTACTACAAAGTCATGGTGTCGAGTAAGCATCCATCGGTATTTTTTGTTATCGAGTAATTCATCTTATTAGAAGTTTATTTAGGACTCGGAATTTGATAATAATATTGACAATCATGTAAGGATGATAATAATTATATTGGACAATAAAGTATGAGAACCCTCATAAAGAAAAAATAACATTGTAATACTAGTGAAAAAAATATAAATTACAATGTCGAAGTTAAGATATACAATGATAATAACTCTAGTTTTATCACAAATTTCTTTTTTTTTTTTTCCTTTTATGAGTCCACATTGTTAAATAATTATTGAGACATGTATGTGGAAACTTAATATAATATAAATATAGTCATTAAATTCTATTTTCAATTTTTATTGTTATTACTATATAAGTTCTCACAAATCATGAATTGTTAAATGTTAATATTGACAATTCTACACAATTTTTGTATCACTAGTTGTTTAGTGTGGCGATTTCGTACTCATAATTCTATGTCAATATTTCATCACTTAATATATATATTTAGAAATTTTGACATTGTTACTCATTAATCTTTATTGTCATTAATAGTCTCTTTCCTTATACTGACTACCTTAATAATTATTATTTGCTATCTTGCAGGATATGACTTATGTGTTAATCTACAGATGGGCTAACAATAAATTTGTTCAAAAAGCTCTTCATATTCGTGAGGTGCACAAATAAAACTATATAATACATGTATATATATATATGTACACACACATATATATCCTCTATATATATTGAAATTAATGGAATAATTTATATGCTGCAGGGAACTATAATAGAATGGGTAAGATGCAATCATACAATTCAAGATAGTAAGACAGACCCTAATGGAACTATTATCTACGTACAAAACATTCCAATTACTATAAGCTATCACAAAAAATTCTCTTACAAAAACTGTCGGGCATTAATATATAGGTAATTAATTTTTTTTTTCAATTTTATTCTTAGTTGTTATATATGTATTGAAATTATATATGTATTATACTTTTTCAACATTTTTACAATTTTTACGATCATAATGTGACAGTGGAGATCATGACATGCGAATTTCTCACATTGCAACTGAGAAATGGATAGATTCCATATTATCGATTCAAAGTGATTGGAGATATTGGCTTGTCGAAGATCAAATCGCAGGGTTAGTAAAATATTTTTAATTTCAATGCTTTTCCTATAAGAAAAATATTCACAATAATTAATTTAACTAACTATTTTTTTTGTTATTTTCTTAATTTTTTTAAGATACACAATGACATATGGAAATGGTGATTATGAATTGACATACGCCACTGTGAAGGTATGAAATCTCCTCTTTTTGTGTCTTTCTTTATTCGATATTTTATAAGATAGATGTTTACAAAAGAATAAATAAGATGATATAAAATATTAATTTACGTAAATAAATTTTCCAAGATATTTCATCGTTAAATGAAATGGATAAATTTCGGTTTCACTATTTCTAGGGAGCAGGACATACAGCTACGGAGTACAAGCCGGAAGAATGCTTTGCTATGATCAATAGATGGTTTGCTCAAAGCTCTCTATAAATAGTGCATGCTTCATTTGGTTTCATTCTCAATTCGTCAATATGTTTAAATTATGAATAAATGTATAATTGATCTGAATCTTAAAACTTTATAATAATCACATAATAATCAATAAAATTGCAAGTTTTATTTGATACCATTCCCAATTCCTAGCTATGATTAATGTATCACATAACATTTCATGTGGGATTGAATTTGATTGGTGACATCACATTAAAGTATTGCATGATTACTATTTAAATCTTATAATGTGAATTTTTCGTTATTACTTTCAATAATTGTAACGCTTATCAAATTAGATGATTTCAACCTATAACATTTAATCCGATCACTTCATTTAAAACGCAAACTTTATTTAATTTACTATATAATTCAACTACAATGCGCACATATTTATGCACACGAATACTTATAATTGTGATGTGCAAATAATATGAATTCACAGAAAAAAATTCAACAATCTTCCGCTTGATCGATGTATGTGCATATACATAAAATTTTATAATTGTACAACACACTATAAGTAATCCGAGCAAACTTGCTTTATACAGTCATCTAAAACCAATCTCGTCCATCAGCCTTATTGTTACTGATAAAGAACACTGTCGTTATAATTATCATACAATAGCTTAGGCTAACTGCGGTTACATGTATCAATAAAACTAACTATATTACTTTAGCATGTGATGTTAGCATGAAAATTATAAATAACGTAATTGAACATGCCGATTTTCAACTAGTCCAACCTGGAACCCTATTGAGATCTTTAATATTTATAATGAGAACTAAATAATCTTATACAAAAAACTACTAATGTAGTGACATAAATCAAGATATTGAGCAAGTATATAATACATATTCCCACTGAATAAATAAATACTAACTACTGACCAAATAAACTAGATTTCATTAATTATTTGATTAACATAATTAATGCATAAAAATATTGTTCAATTTGAAAATATAATAGAAAGTCAAATAAATTTAACTACGCGATTCAGTATACAATAAACTATTGTCATTAATTTGAGAAACTTAATATTAATTGGCAAAAATGTTGAGTCAAGACACAAGGTAAGCGTTTATTGAAACTGAAATTTAACTAATATAGTAATGCAAATAACTAGTTATTGTGTACATTTATGTTTAACTTGTTAATTCTTTTACTTAATTTTAATGTATCAAAACTTTTTCTCAATTCTTATATTCCATTGAATTTATTGTGTACTTGTAATTGTCTCTCTATTATAACGAACAAATATTGCATATTAATTTCTCTTCATGGTCATTTGATATGACTTGTTTTTGAACCACAATTACGTTTTGTGCCGAAATATAATAAGATGACTTCGATAAATTTTCATTTGCTTGCAACATATAATGTTTTCTTTCTATTATTTAAATTGTATTTGATAACAATGCTAAAAGAAAAAAAAATATACATATATTGCACATAAAAGCTAATGGGTGATAGAAATTATAATGATAACTTATTAACTTTTTTATTTATTTTTAGGTAATTTTTGTTACCATTGTCTTTTAGATTCTAGTCTTCACATTCCTAAACAAAGCGCCGGTTATATTTCGTAAAAATTCTACTACTAATACTAATTATTTACTTTCATAAAAGAATTGTGTATATAAAATACTTTCAGAGTTTTCTAAACAATATAGATACGTATATATTTCTCCAATGATCAAATATCCTAATTCTACTAAAATAATTTTATAAACTCGCACGTACACAATAATCGAAACAGTAAATGATATGAGGAATAGAGTAGAAACTCTGATTACAGGAAAATAGCATCCGTCATCAGTTATGAATTTCTAAACTGGTAATATGCATAAAAGCCTGGAAACATAGCCTTTCAACATGGCCTTAAAAATGGCTAACAATGCAAAAAACCAGCCTTACGAAACCCAAAACATGCCAGATACAATTCTCACAAACCTCTCATTTACTATTTAGATTTTTATGCTCCTTAAATCACATAATATGAAATCAATGCATGATAAGGATATTCATATAGCTTAGATATAATTGATCACATAGAAGTTCAAGCCTATAAGGCTAGCCATTTATCACAATGAATATAAAACTTTAAATAAATAAATAAAGAACAAGGAAAAGAGAAGACTTACAAAAATTTAAACTCTTATCTGAGAAACTTGCACGATCACAATCTTTTTTACAAAAGAGATTTTATTATTATTATTGAGAGAGTTTTCTTACAAAAGCTTATTCTACTTCAAAACTTACTTCCTTCCTACAACATAGACCTATATATATACTTATTATATAAAAAAAATGACAAAATAAATACAATAATTGTACATCTAGTAAATAGTAAAGTACAATAATACAATTAGACAATAATTATTATCTTGACTATTTCAAGATATTTTTTTTTTTGGTTACAACCGGGAAAAGTGGCGAAGGAAAAAAAACGACTAAGAAGGTTCCAAAATAAGGTTCCTCAGCTGCATTTAATCACCACTTCCGAGTCAATTTCCACAATAATGTTCTCAATTCGTTGATCCCAAGAGAGTATGAGGCCAACTCTAAGTGCGAGAAGTTCAGCAGTGATGATCTGATGTGCTCCAAAATTCGAACTAAAGCCACCCCTCCACTTTCCTCTACTATCTCTCAAAAGACCACCTCCGGTTGCAAGTCGTGTGGAATCTCGAACACTCCCATCCGTATTAAGCTTGAGCCATTCTAAGGGAGGAGGCACCCATTTCACCATACTTTTAGTCGAGGTTTGTGGTTTCTCAATCTTCTTGAAACCAAACTCAATATCCAAAGCCAAGCGTTTAATGTAAAAGAGAATTTCTTGACTAACTTCAAGTTTCCCTGAAAAAATAGAGCTATTCCGAGATTTCCAAATTGTCCAAGCCGTAGAAAGGAATATAGTTCTCCAAGGGATCTCCGGGAGAATAAAGTTTTCATAAGTGCGCTTAAGGTTCGATTGTATCCAAGATACCTGGGGAAGTTCCATGAATTCCTTTAACTGAGATGGTGCAATAACTTTTTCCCAAAGTTTAATAGAAGCTGGGCAATCTCTAATCGCATGGATGGAAGTTTCGCTAGCCATCGAACACCTAGTGCAGATGTTAGAAGCACACCCATGTCTCTCGTGGCGAAAAGCATTGGTAACCAATCTACTAATAAGACAAAAAAAATGTCTATCAGTGGTCATTCCACCCTTATCTTCCGAATAGAAAATATTTCCTTTGTCAAGCTTTTTTCCAGCATATAGTCCACAATATAATTGTACTTCTCATCATCCTTTTCTTCCACAATATAATTGTCTTTAATTACTTCCTCATTATGACATATAATTCATATTGTCCTCAATTACTTCCTCATTATGACATATAATTCATTTTGTCGAGCATTCTTGACACAAAAATTTCAGCAGCAGAAAATCCAGAAAATTCAGCAGCAGCAGAAAATGTAGAAAATTCAACAGAAAATTCAGGTTCATTTGTCAAACTTCACGGATTAAACTGCTTTGATTGAAAATGAATTACGGGTCAAGCTATACACCATTGGAAAGCTGGATGAGTCTACTTTCCAACCCAACAAACGGATCCAGAAAATTCCTTTCCTACACTGAGATATGGCCATTTTAGTCAAGTATGGCAGAATAAAGCTATCAAGTCGGAAACTTTGAATGTTGAAGATATTTTTTGAACTTTCATGCATTTCTTCATTCAACATTTCCAGCTATACATATATGTATACATTAGTCAAAAAATGCATATTAAGTATTAATATTTATATTAGATTCATTATAATTAAGGCTATATATTTATTAAGATTTTTGACTCATTTTTGGAGGGTTGTTCCAAACATTGCCTATAAAAAGCCATCCTTGTATTCATTTTGAGGACAATAAATTCCAGAATATATTATCATATATTAAGCTTCTAAGCTTGTGAAGAAGTTCATATCTTCTTTTATATTTCTCTAAACTCTTGGTGGATTTCCTAGAGTGGTGAGTTTTGAGTGGTCTTGTGGTTCCTCCTACGTCTCCTACATTTTCCGGTGTCAAGTTGGCATCAGAGCCTTGGTTTTCAATGGCTGGTCGAAGAAGAAATAGACCAAATATTGATGATCCTGCAGCTCGTCATAGAGTCCTTCGTGATATCGAGTTGGATGATTTAAGGAGACAAGTGCAACAACTCGAGCAACGTCTTGCACGTGGCGAAACTTTGAATCGTGATGTTGAGGGTCATGATTCGGATGGTGATTCTGAAGATAATGAGATGGACTTTAATCCATTTCATGGTGAGAGAAATGATAATTCAAGTGATCATGAATTTCATGGTCAACGAATCCAAAGAAACAATGTTCGTGAGAAATCTTTTGATTTCAAAGTTGATATTCCAGATTTTGAAGGAAGAAATGATCCTAATGAGTTCATTGATTGGCTCAATTCAATTGAGAGGGTCTTTGAATTCAAAGAAATTCCAGAAGATCATAAAGTGAAATTCGTCGCAATTAAATTGAAGAAATATGCATCCATTTGGTGGGAGCACCTAAAGAAACAACGTGCTCGTGATGGCAAGCGGAAGATTTGCACGTGGGACAAGATGAAGAAGGAACTACGGAGAAAATTTTTGCCGGATAATTACCGACAAGATGTTTTTCTTAAATATCATAATTTCAAGCAAAAAGATCTATCTGTGGAGGAGTATATTGCCGAATTCGAGAATCTCATGATGAGATGTGATATTTTGGAGCCGGAAGAACAAACTATCGCTCGTTTTCTTGGAGGGCTTCGATATGAAATTGGAAATGTTGTCCAATTGCATCCATACTGGACGTATAATGACGTATACAAGTTGGCACTCAAGGTGGAAAAACAACAAAAGGAGTTAAGTCGAAGTGGTTCTCGTTTCACATCAAGTGGTAGTACTTCTAACCGAGGTAGTTCATCTACTTCCCGTAACACACCATCAAAGGAGGTGAAACAAAAGACCGTTACAAAAAATGAGAGTAATACTAGTGTTGTTAAACCAAGTGGCTCTAACAATCAAAAACAATGCTTCAAGTGCAAAGGTTTTGGACACTTCGCTGCGGATTGTCCAAATCGAAGAATTATTACTCTTGTTGAAGAAGAGGCAGAGGAAGAATCATATGAGGCAGCCCCTATCTATGATGAATATGATGAAGAAGAAGAGGTTACATACGAAGATCATGGAGAATCATTAGTAGTACGTCGTATCCTCAATGCTACTAACGTCGAAAATGATTTATGGCTACGAAATAATATTTTCCATACTCGATGTACGTCTCATGGCAAGGTGTGCAATGTCATCATTGATGGAGGAAGTTGTGAAAATGTTGTGGCCACTACGATGGTGGAGAAATTGAAACTAAAAACCGAAGATCATCCTCAACCATATAGGTTATCTTGGCTTCAAAAGGGTAATCAAGTGAAGGTATCTAAAAGGTGTCTTGTTCAATTTTCTATTGGAACCAAGTACAAAGATGAAGTTTGGTGTGACGTTATTCCTATGGATGCCTGTCATTTGCTTTTGGGATGACCGTGGCAATTTGATAGGAAAACACATCATGATGGCTTCAAAAATACCTATAGCTTTGTGAAAGATGGAGAGAAAATTATTTTGGGACCAACCAAGATAGAGAATGTCCCTAACCCTTCTAAAGGCGAGGAAAACAATTTACTTTCCAAATCTGAAGCTGAAAAGGCGATTCACGAATCCATGGAGGCATTTGCATTGGTTGTCTTAGAAGAAAATGAGGAGGGTCATGCTATTCCATTAGAAGTTCAATCTTTACTCAAAGAATTTCAAGATGTAGTGCCCGACGAAATTCCCCCTGGACTTCCCCCAATGCGAAATATTCAACATTGCATTGACTTAGTCCCTGGAGCTTCCATTCCAAATAAAGCAGCTTATAGAATGAGCCCAAAGGAGCATGAAGAATTACAAAGACAAGTTGGGGACCTTTTGTCTAAAGGTCTTGTCCAAGAAAGTAAAAGTCCTTGTGCCGTCCCTGCTCTTCTTGTGCCAAAGAAAGATGGTACATGGCGTATGTGTATTGATAGTAGAGCGGTAAATAAAATCACTATAAAATACCGTTTTCCTATCCCTCGTCTTGATGATCTTCTTGACCAATTACATGGTTTCAAAATTGGTTCCAAAATTGATCTACGAAGTGGCTATCATCAAATTCGCATGAGACCCGGAGATGAGTGGAAATCAGCATTTAAGACAAGAGATGGTCTCTACGAATGGTTGGTTATGCCGTTTGGTCTTTCAAACGCCCCTTCTACTTTTATGCGGCTTATGAATCACATTTTCAAGCCATTTATTGGAAAATTCGTTGTCGTATACTTCGATGATATTCTCGTTTATAGCTCCAATCAGGAAGAACATTTGCATCACCTACGACAAGTCTTCGAAGTATTACAAGAGCAAAAACTATATGCTAACTTGAAGAAATGTCATTTCTTTACTGATAGCTTGATTTTTTTAGGCTATGTCATTTCCTCAACTGGCATCAAAATGGATGAAAATAAAATTGAGGCAATTCTAAGTTGGCCAATTCCTAAATCCATACATGATATTCGAAGTTTTCATGGCTTGGCTTCATTTTATCGAAGGTTCATTCGCAATTTCAGCACCATTATTGCCCCTATAACCGAATGTTTGAAAGGTGGAAATTTCAAGTGGACGGATGAAGCACAAAAAAGCTTTGAATTCCTTAAGGAGAAGGTGACGGAAGCTCCAATATTGCAACTACCCAACTTTGATAAAGTTTTCGAAGTTGATTGTGACGCTTCAAATGTTGGGATTGGTGGTGTTCTTAGTCAAGAAGGCAAACCCATTGCTTTTTTTAGTGAGATGTTGAATCATTCTCGGCGCAATTATTCCACATATGATAAAGAGTTTTTTGCCATTGTTCGTACATTGGACCATTGGCAGCATTATCTCCTACACCGAGAGTTTATTCTTTTCTCGGATCATGAAGCTTTGAAGTACTTGAGCACTCAACACAAGTTGAATCCTCGACATGCTAGGTGGGTTGAGTTTCTTCAAGCCTTCAACTTTGTTATCAAGCACAAATCGGGAGTTCTTAATCGAGTGGCGGATGCTCTTAGTCGTCGTCATTCATTGTTGGCCGTCTTACAAACAAAAATCATTGGATTTGAAATTATAAAAGATCTCTATAAAGATGATCCTTATTTCGGTCCAATTTCGGAAGCGTGCTCGAAATCTCATTTCAAACTCTTTTTGATTCAAGATGGATTTCTCTTTAAAGATAAACTTTTGTGCATTCCCAATTGTTCTCTAAGGCAATCAATCATCAATGAAGCACATGGCGGAGGACTTGCTGGGCATTTTGGAAGGGATAAGACTCTTGAACTTGTTCAAGAAAATTTTTATTGGCCACGAATGGATCGAGATGTCAAGAGGTGCATTGAAAGGTGTCGAACTTGTCATATTGCCAAAACTCATGGGCAAAATACCGGTTTATACACTCCATTACCAATACCAGAGGGTCCGTGGGAGGATGTTAGTATGGACTTTGTGGTTGGATTACCACGCACTCAAAGGAACAAAGATTCAGTCATGGTAGTTGTTGATCGATTCTCCAAAATGGCACATTTTGTTCCTTGTACCAAAACATTGGATGCCACTCACACGGCTGATCTTTATTTTAAGGAGATTGTGAGACTTCATGGTATTCCAAAAACCATAACTTCCGATCGGGACTCTAAATTTATGAGTCATTTTTGGCGAACACTTTGGAGAAAGCTTGGAACTAAACTTCAATATAGTTCATCTCACCATCCTCAAACCGATGGTCAAACAGAGGTTGTGAATAGAAGTTTGGGAAATCTTTTGAGAAGTTTGATTGGCAAAAATCCTCGCCAATGGGATTTAGTTTTGGCTCAAGCGGAGTTCGCATATAATCGTTCTTCAAGTCAAACTACGGGTAAAAGTCCTTTTGAAATCGTCTATGGTTCCAATCCAATTACTCCATTGGATTTATCTCCCGCCCCCCTCACTCATAGCTTTAGTGGAGATGGCGAAGAGCGTGCAAAGTATATCAAGACGTTGCACGAGCAAGTTCGACAAGAAATTGTTAACAAAATGAGAAATACAAACGAAATGCCAATAAGCATAGGAAGAAATCAATATTCAAAGAAGGAGATTTAGTTTGGATTCACTTGAGGAAGGAGCAATTTCCTCGTGGTCGTCATGGAAAGCTGCAACCTAGAGGTGATGGTCCTTTTAGGATTTTGAAAAAGATTGGTGATAACGCTTATAAAGTAGAGTTGCCTGGGGATTATGGCGTTTCAGCTACCTTCAATGTTGCCGATCTTTCTCCTTTCATTGCCAACGATGACGATGATCCAGATTCAAGGACGAATCTTTTCCAACCAGGGGAGAATGACACAAAAATTTCAGCAGCAGAAAATCCAGAAAATTCAGCAGCAGCAGAAAATGTAGAAAATTCAGCAGAAAATTCAGGTTCATTTGTCAAACTTCACGGATTAAACTGCTTTGATTGAAAATGAATTACGGGTCAAGCTATACACCATTGGAAAGCTGGATGAGTCTACTTTCCAACCCAACAAACGGATCCAGAAAATTCCTTTCCTACACTGAGATATGGCCATTTTAGTCAAGTATGGCAGAATAAAGCTATCAAGTCGGAAACTTTGAATGTTGAAGATATTTTTTGAACTTTCATGCATTTCTTCATTCAACATTTCCAGCTATACATATATGTATACATTAGTCAAAAAATGCATATTAAGTATTAATATTTATATTAGATTCATTATAATTAAGGCTATATATTTATTAAGATTTTTGACTCATTTTTGGAGGGTTGTTCCAAACATTGCCTATAAAAGGCCATCCTTGTATTCATTTTGAGGACAATAAATTTCAGAATATATTATCATATATTAAGCTTCTAAGCTTGTGAAGAAGTTCATATCTTCTTTTATATTTCTCTAAACTCTTGGTGGATTTCCTAGAGTGGTGAGTTTTGAGTGGCCTTGTGGTTCCTCCTACGTCTCCTACGTTTTCCGGTGTCAATTCTACTTTTTTGAAATTTTCTATTAGAACTTCCTTTATTGCTTCAAAAACGTCTTCAATTAATGGAGTCTCATTAGGATCCTGAGCATCTTGTAAATCAGTTTGACTGGTAGACATCATTGAGACATCTGATCTTTCCGATCTTTGAGACATCGTCTCATCTTAAAATTTTGCTAATAAATCTTTTTTCATCTCTTCGACATATGTCTCTATCATTTTTTTCCTGGATATATTTTTCGATTGCATTTTTAATTTTCTCGAAATATATTCGAATGGAGAGGGTGATTCTGTAACACCCCATTTTCGAAAATCATGCATTGTTTTTTTTACATATAGATGCCATTTTTATGTATAGTTTATTATTGCTCGTTCATTTAATGTTTTAAATGAGTTTTACGTTTAATCGATAATAACGAGCTAATGTTTTCTCAAGTTTGAAAAGTCTTGCAGGATAGCTACCCGAAGAAACCGAGTTCGATCGTGATGCACTCGACATGATTATGTAATTATGAACGAATGAAAAATAAATGGATAAGTTGCATGTGTAATATATAATTGTAATAATTAAAAAAAAAAATATATATATATATATATAAATTAACATATATATATATATATAATTAACAATTATTAACATACATATATATATATATAAAGAGAGAGATATATATGTTTATTTTATTTGGGGAATGACAAGTGTTTAATTAGAAGCCTCCACACCATTGCATGTATTAGGTGTCAACACCTTATTCTTTCATACAATGACTCATCTTGAAACCATTTAATGAAACTTGTTCTATTTTTATTTCTACACAAATATCTCTCATCTCTACAACTCTCTCCCACTCATCTCTAACACCACTACTCTCTCAAAGCTTCATTTTTCCTTCAAAAAAAGTCATCTTTTCTAAAGGAGTTAAAGAAGTTAAGAACATAAAAAGTAGAAAGGAGAAGTGTGCTCAAGTGTAGGATTTCATTTTACTTTCAAAAGGTAATTTTTCTTTATTTTTGCTAATCTTTATAATTTTCTTATTTAAGATCATGTTTAAGTTGTTAAAAATTGATTGCATGTATGATCAAAAGAGGGATTTCTAGTATGTGATGATTTTTGTTGCATGTGTTGTTTTTATGTGGTTGATTGTCAAAATATGTCTTTAATTGAAGTTAATGGTGCCAATATATGTTGAAACAAGTATTGCATGTATAATTCCCTTACACAAACTCATTGCATGTGTGATCTAAAGATGAATCCCCATAATATAAAGAGTTTTTGATGAATAACTTTGTTTTATGTGGTTGATCTTCAAATAAGTGTCATTTTAAGTGTTGATGGTGTAAAAAGATGTAGAAATAGGCTTTGCATGTTTAATTCTTTTACCCAAAATCATTGCATGTATGATTTAAGAATGATTTTCTACAAGTATGATGAAATTTGGTTGATATATGGTTAAATGTGATAGATCCTCAAAAATATGTTATATTGAGTGTTGATTGTGGAGTTGCATGTTGAAATAGACTTTGCATGTTTAATTATCAAGTCTAAACTTGTTGCATGTATAACAATCTGATTTTAAAGTGATTTTATTGTGGATGATTGATTGTAAAACTCGAAAGTACATTTTATCAAGGAAATATGTGAGTTTGGAAAATTTATGAAGAATCCTGAAATTTCAGTCTACTTTGACGATTTTTATAAATTTTTATACTTTGTATTTTCGAAAACTGTTTTGGTATGCTGTTTTATATGGTGTTGGGAGTCTACGGTTAAAATTTGGTGATTTTTAGAGTAATACACGAATTATGGTGAATTTTCAAAGATGGTGCTATTTTGAATGAATTTCTTGTGATTTTTAACTCTAGAAGAAAATATTTATAAAATCGATCGACTTGAATCTTTCAAAGCTGTTTTACTACATTTATATACATGATGTTAGAAGTTTATATTATAAATTTCAGAATGTTTTATTAACTATATAATTTATAGTGGATTTTAGAAGATTGTTGGTTTTAGAGCATTTTCAAACGAATTTTGATTATGATAAATATTTTATTAAAATTTTTGTGGTTTGAATTTATATCCACTGTTTTGGCATGACTAAATAAGGATTTTTCAGTAAATGCATGATTAATTTAATGAATTTTGAATGAATATACGAATTATGAAATTGTTACAATGAGGAGTGCATTTATGTCATAAGTTGCTAGTTTAAAAATCAATTTGTATTGCTATGATTAAAAGTGTTATTAAGCATTTTTGAGACACATCCATGATGATGACTTATGAAGATATTGACGTATAATATATATGTATATACATGTTTTGAATGTGTTTTAAAATCTAAATGTTGATGAACGGTCGAGTGCAGTACGAGACGACCGGACACTTCAGGAGCCATCTCCGCATCTAAGTGAAACGTCAAGTGGGTAACGTTTATTTTCAGTTATATTGTTTAGAATAACTCTTATGTTGATTGAAATGAAACGACATGATAAAGTACCAGGTTGACGAACCTTGGAATTACGCCAGGTTGACGAACCTTGGAGTATACCAGGTCTTCGGACCTTGGAGTTATGCCAGGTCTTCGGACCTTGGAGTTATGCCAGGTCTTCGGACCTTGGAGTTATGCCAGGTCTTCGGACCTTGGAGATGATGCTTTTGACATACTGGTTACTCTTTTCAAAGTGACAGTTAATAACGTTATCCACTAAGATTTCTAAAATCTTACGTTGCTCAATTTAATCTTTTTCAGGTCCAGCTTACGACGAATCGGATGAGTAGCCGGTTGTATGGACTTCCCTCTAGAAGCATATATATATGATATGTTTTTAATATATGTAAATGATTATAAATCAGATAATTCTTGATATTTTGGGAAACTACTGTTTCGATAATTAAGTAAAGATTTTTCATGTGTTTATTATAATAAGGTTTTGATTTGCAAATGTGGGTATGACACGAGTCAGTTTTGTACGGTTAGCTTTTAAGGTAAGAAAAAAAAAATATACTCGTGTTTTTATAACGAAGTCTTCCGCTGTAATTATTTACGAGATATTTTATATTTCTTTGGAAAATTCTCAAAGTGACGGGTTGCCTTTTTGCAAAAATGTATTTCTCACGCTCAAGGTCACGGTGGCAACCCGGCCCCTATTAAGCTGGGGTCGGGGGCGCTACAGATTCCTTCTATAGTCTGAACTTTATCTGTTCTTCATATTTTGAAATATTTTCATCCATCAGACACATAGTGTCTATGCCATATGGCTTTTTTGTTTCTGGGTTCTCTCTTATCATTTTGTCCTAGAATTTCGAATAAGAAATTCTCTTCAAGCATCGAACCATTTCTTTGGTATAAGCAAATACAGGTGTCCATTTCCAAATCCAAGGAATTAAAAATTCAGTGAAGAAATATAGAGAAGACATTCCCTCTAAGCAAAATCCTTTTTCCTGATTTTCTAAAACTTTTGGTGAAATATTCACCCATTTTTCAACCTTCCTTTTATAATCTTCTGGTAAATTTTTTATAGAGGTGCCAAAATATTGCCACAATTTTACAAACCATATCGGTATATCATGTTTATATACTTCTGAACAAATTTTCAAAAACCATGATTGTTTTTTTTATTATTCTCATATAAGAGAACTTTATTAAATGCATCCAAATAGTCCCAATAATTGTATTTAATAGTGATTTTATTAGAAGGATAGCATAATTTTTTCGTCCTTCGTGGGGAAATACCCCATTCCTCCAAGGTTATAACCTTTTTTATAATAATTTTACTAAAGTTATAAACATCTTGTTGTCCACTTGAAAAGTGGTTTATTTCGCACCCATTATCAATGAGTATATTTTCATAATATGGTCGGACTTTATAGACCCTAGAAGCATATGATGCACTGTCCATGTATCTATCCATTAATATCCAAGGCTCATTTTTCCATTTTGTATCTTTTTCTTCCAACAGAAGTATTACTTCTTGTTTTTCATTTATAACAAATGTAGTGTTACGGAATCCTATGTTGAATAAGATGATGCGGAATCTGATCTGGAGATTATGGGAAGGGTAATCCCAGGGAGACTGTCTCATGGGAGTTCGGGTTCAGTTGCCTACTCGTCGTAGGGCACGAACGGTATAACACAAAAAAAGGAATGAAAGCAATCGAAAAAGGTAGTGATTGGACAGAAACGCTCAACTGTGGCTTGATTCTGCTATAGACCGCCCGGCCACCCTTTTCTTGCTTGCTTAGTTCTCTCTTCGTTTACCTTCTTCATTTTCTTCATTTCCTACCATGAAGGAAAACGTAGGAATATTTTCCTATGAGCTTTGAGACTGGGTATTACCCTCTTTCTGTCTTTTATATTCCAAGAATTCTTAGTATTCCTTGTCATTAGACATGTCTACAACTGTTAGCTTTTGTTTACCATGTTGCGCCAGAATATCTGGTTGTTTGCCTCTACCTCCTCTTCCTCTATAAGAGGAAGATCCTCTACCTCGAGAATACATACCTGTCAACATCATTGTATATATTCTCTTGTTGAAAAATCAGGAAGATTAGGCCCCAATTGGATGGAACATCCAATTCGGAGAATTTATTTTCATGATAAAAGTGAGAAAAAAATATTTTAGGGATAATAAAAAATGTGTGTTTGGATGAATTTTGTTTGGAGAAAAATTTGTAATGATTACAATTGATGTGATATTTTTTTTTGTGAAAAATTTGTTTGAATTGATTTTTGAATATAATTTATAATAAATTTTTTAGCCAAAGTCATCGATTTAAGCATCGAAAAATAGTCATAATGGATCTTATTTTAAACGTTGCGTTATTTTATATTAGAATATATGATTAATTTAATTTTTTGAATTAAAAGATAGTCGAAAAAAGTCTTTTAAATCAAGTGACTGAACTGTCAAATCATGAATAGTTAGAGTTAAATTTCTCTTTTTTCCAAAAATTTCTTAGAGATTATCTAAAATGTTTGAGAGATTTTTTTGAAGAATTTTTTTAAGACAATACTAAATAAGTGATATTTTTCCGAGATTTTTTCTCTGAAACAATTTTTTGTGGGATGGAATTGCCATCCAATTAACCCCTTATTTTCTTCCCCTTTTTTATAAACTATTTCAAAATCAAACGGGGCTAAATGTGCCTGCCAACGAGCAAACATTTGTTTGAAAACATCATGCTTAAAATCTTTATTAAACATAAATCTTGCAGATTTGCAATCAGTTTTATAATAAATTTTTGATTATATAAATCATCTTGAAATTTTAAAACACATTTAACTATAGCAAGAATTTCTTTAGCTATAGTAGCATAATTGTTCTGAGAATTATTCCATTTTCCAGAATAAAATCTTACAAGATATTCTTGTTTATCTTCGGGGTTTACTTGTTTAAGTATCCCTCCATAACCAATATCAGAAGCATCTGTTTCTACAATTTTTTTCCAATTTGGATTACTTAACATTAAACAAAACAAAGTTTTAGCTTTTTGTTTTATTTTCTTAACCACTTGGGTATGTTTGTCTGCCCATGATTCTGGCAACTTTTTTAATCTATTATATAAAATTACGGCATCTTTAGCAAGATCTTTATAATAAGGAGAAATATAATTTAAACTTCCAAGAAATCTCTGAAGTTGAGTTTTATCAATAATTTCATCAGGAAATTTATTAGCAAATTCAATACTTCTATTAATAGGAATTATATTTCCTTTCCCAATATTATGACCTAAAAATCTAACATTTGTTTGGAATAAACACATCTTTGATTTGGATATCACCAAACCATTTTTTATAATTATATCTTTGAATATCCTAAGATGCTTAAAATGCATTTCAATATCTTTTGAGAATACCAAAATATCATCAATATATACTATAATAAACTCACTATAAGGAGTAAAAATATCATTCATAATTTTCTGAAATTCAGAAGGTGCGTTTTTTAATCCAAATGGCATAACATTCCATTCATAATGTCCTATTGGAACATTAAAAGCAGTTTTATACCTATCATTTTTATTAATCTGAATTTGTCAGTATCCTGATTTTAAATCAAATTTGGAAAATATTACAGAATCATATAATCTATCTAATAAATCTTTTTTATTTGGAATAGGGTGCCTAATCCATTTTAATACCTTATTAAGGGGTTTATAATTTATTACTAATCTAGGTGCTCCCCTTTCTTGTTCACTATTTTTATTGACGTTTATTAACATAAAAGGCAGTACAAGACCAAGGAGATTGTGATGGACTTATTAATCCTTTTTGTAAAAAAGAATCTATTTTTTTTACATAATTCTAAATATTCTGAATTCATCTGGCATGGCCTAGCTTTTGTGGGAGTTTTCTTTTCATCAAAATCTTTTTCATAAAGTAAAGAAACAATATGTTTCTTCCTATCCCAAAATGCATTTGGATGATCATTACATATTTCTACTGAAAATTGATTTGTTAATAGTTTTATTTTATCCTGTAATTTAGGATTTTGAAGTTTTTCTTCTATAGTAATCATATTTAGTTCTTGTTTAAGAAAGTATAACTGATTCTCTTTTGAAGAAATATTATCATAAATTTCATGTAATACTTTAGTAAAAGGTTCAATGACAAATTTTAAGAAAATATTATTTCCTTCGTAAGTTCCTATTATTCCTTCTTTATCCACTTTTTTTAATGGATATATTTTCGTTAAAAATGGTGTTCCTAGTATAACTTGATTAGTAATATCTTTTGCAAGTAGAAAACTTGTTTGTATACATTTCTTATTAATACATACATTGGTTTTAGGGAGTTTATAATTTATTTGTAATTTATTACCTCCTGCATGTGATAATGTATGTGTAGTTTTATGAAAATATCTAGTAGGTTTTAGTCCCTCCTGTATGACATTCAAATCTGCTCTACTATCAACTAGAGCTATGAATTCTTTTGAATAATAATCATCTATTAAAAGAGTAATTTTTATATACCATTTCTGGGATATTACCATGTCTAAAGTAGATAAAAAACTTTCATTTATTTTTGTATAATCTTTATCGTGTTCAGGGGGAGTTATAAACTCCTTTGGAGAATTTTCTAATTTAGATATTCTATAATCTAAATTTTTTTTTTCATGTTTTAAATCAGAAATTTCTTTTTTAAGATTATTAATTTCGATTATAATATCATTTGTAGAAGTAGAATTTTCTTCTATTTTCTTCTGTCTTATTCTTTTATAAACTTCTGACATCATATATGGACGATCTGGACTCGATATTTCATTTCTTAATTCTCTATTATTATTAGAGGTGCTTGGGGCATCTTCTATTTGATCTATTATTTTAGATCTTAATAGTGGATCTGTTATTATTTTAAAAAGTTCTATCACATTATCATGTGTTAATACATTTATGTTTAGTTCTTGGAATTGTGACAGAATTTTATAAACTTCTCTTCCCTCAATTTCGTTTTCAATATTTTTCTTTGGACATGTTTGTCCTAGAATACATGGTTCACATTCTGATTCTGCATCTGATAAAATAGATTCATTTTCTAAAATATCAATTTCTTTTTCACTTTCAGTGTTAGAAGAATATTCAGAATTTGAATCTTCATCTGAATTTAATAATATTTTTAAAAGAGTATCTTTAATATTATTATCTATATCAAGATTATTAATCTTCTTTTTGGTCTAACAATTTTTTGCATAATGACCAATTTTACCACATTTTCTGCAATTTATTAATTTTCTTTTATTCCATTTTTTCATTTCTCTTTCTTCCTTCCTTTCTTTCTTTTGTTCTATTTTTTTATTAGAATATCTTCTTTTCTTTCTTTTATAATAAGTTTCTTTTTCTTTGTTAATTTTTTTAGTTTTACTAGTGGATGGAATTCTCTCAACAACAATTGATCACAAAATTGTCCTAATTATTTTTTCTCTACCAAATTTTGGCGCTTCATTTGTTGATTTAATTTTATTTCATTATAAAGAGCTAATCCCTCTTGTATGCATGTTCCTGTTAATTTACCATAGGTATAATTTTCATAAAGAATATTATTATAATTTTGTCTTAATATTCTTCTAATTCTTTCAGCAAATAAGCTGGGAAGACCATCTATGAATTTAGATTTCCAATGAGTACTATTACACTCAGAAAGTTCTATAACTATGATAAGGAAAATATCCTTATACCATCTAAAATCAGTAAGTGTTTTACACCTAAGATTTTGTAAGAGAGTTCTAATATTTTCACTATTTTCTGTATATCTTCCTGTAAAATGTTCAACAATATTTATAACCAGTGTATAAACCGCATCTTCTTTCATATTATTTTCCTCTTGTTTAATTGTATTTAAGATATTATCTCGTTCATTTTGGGTTAAATAATTATCCCACCAACCTTTTAGTTGTCCTGTAAACCCTGAGGTTATTATTTTTGCTATATTTTTATCTGTATTCCCATTAGTTTTACAGATAGTTGAATACATTAACATTCTATGAACTGTATTATGTATTTTTGATGAACAAACCTATCTATATTCCATTCATAAATATGATGTCCACTATAACTATTAGATATGATATTATCTGTTTTTTCTATTAAAACATCTACAGGTGTTGGCCTTGGGTAATAATATTTTCCTGTGGTAGGCTTATTTGCCCATTTTGATATCTTATTAATTTGGTCTTCATAGACTTTCTTATAATCAGGATTTTCTATTAATTATTCTCTTAGTTTTTTCATCAAGGGTATTAATCTTTAAATTTTTAAATTTTTCTTCTAGAAAATTTTCTAATTCTTTCATAGGTTTTAACTTAAATCCTTGTATTTCAGGTGGTGGCTGAATTGTCGGAGTAGCAATCTCTTCTTCTTTCTTTTCTAGAATATCATATTGAATTGTTTGACTTTTGTTTATAACATTAATTATTTGTTCAACTCTATTATGAAGTAATTTAATTTGTTCTCCTAAAATATATAGGTAAAGATTTGTATAATTATTTTGTTCTATTATCGTATTTATATGCTTACATGTTATTGGTAGTATTATCTTCCAATAGTTTAGAAAAGGCTAGGAAATTATGAATTTTCTCATTCTTCTCAATTTGAAATGATTGTTGCGGAGGATAAACTTGGGTTAGTATTTTCCATTATTTTGTTTATAATTTCTTTCTAAAACAAGAGATATATTGTTCTACATATGTAGATACAAACCAAGGTACAAATAATATTATTTTATTCTTTTTAGCACAAAATTGATAAAATTCTTCTTGAATGTAATTTTTCTCTTCTGGATTAAAGTTTTCAAAAAACCATTTTTTAAATGACTCTCATTTGGGTGTATTAAATTCTGCTCTTATTATTTGTCTTGCCTGTGAACCAGGACTAAAATCAATAGTTGTTTCTAAAACCATTATATCGGGAAATTCATTTCTGATTCGGTTATATCCGCTTCTTTAGTGTTAAAAACACTAGTTTTTATTCCTTTAACAATATTATTTTTATCAATTATTAATCTTTCAATTCTATCATCATCTAAATATTCTGTAACAGGCTTTTCTCTATTTTGAGATGTAGAAGATCTAGATGACGTAAGGTTGTTCAACCCTATAATCTAAGGGTGAAATATGTGAGTACATAGATTGAGATCTCTCAAGTCTAGCTGACATTGATCTTTTGTTTTCTTCAAATTGTAATGTTACTGATCCTTCAGGTGTTTGTATTACATTTATTAGATTATTTTGAATTGTTGGTTGGGGTGTTATAGCTTTTTCTATAACCCAATTATCTGGAAAGTTTATTTCTTCCCACTTTATTCTTCTTCTAGTTGAAATATTTGACTTACTAAAAATACTTTCTATTAAAATTGATTCATGTAAAGGCTTATCAACCCTTTTGCATTGTGGATTTAAAGTATATAAATGTTTATAATATACTCTATAACATATTGCTATAACTTCTGTTCCTGGTTTATAATTATAACCATGAGTTTTAACATTTAATGTTAAAGCATCTAAAATATTAATATCAGATAATGAAAGTTGTAAATTAGGATATACATCAAAATAAACTGGACCATTGGCCAAACTTGTTTGTATAATTCCCATTAAATACTGTTTCCAATTTAAATTTCTTCCATCTCTTAGAGCTGCTATAAAGTTTTCTGGTAATCTTTCTAAGGTTAAAGGTGTAAAAGCAATTTGCACTAATCCTATATGTGTAAACTTATGAGAATCTGTATAAGAAAGTAAATCACTATCATCAAGTAATTTAATCATCATATCTTCTTCTTGAAGAGGAATTGTTTCTTCAGTAGTTTTGACTATTTGTTTTAGTCCAATTCTTTCAAAAGCTCCTAACTTGTATATCATGCTAGGTTCAACCTTAGAAATTGTCCATTTGTTTAATAATTCTAAATTCTTTGGTATTTCAAGTTCTTCTTTCATACTGTTTTTAACAGTATTTTGTCTTCTTATTAAATTCATTTTAATAAGGTTATATGATAAATTATATCCTTACCATACTCATACCCCCACCATGGCTCTGATACCACTCATGCCCAGGTACAATATAATCGAAACAGTAAATGATATGAGGAATAGAGTAGAAACTCTGATTACAGGAAAATAGCATCCGTCATCAGTTATGAATTTCCAAACTGGTAATATGCACATATATTTGTTCCAATGATCAAATATCCTAATTCTACTAAAATAATTTTGTAACTCGCACATTATTTTCGTATATTATAATAAATAATATATATGTATAGATATATGTGAATTATGAATAACTTTAAGTGGGCTGTAGTCATACATATGTTTCTAAATAATATATTTCTTAGAATAATGAAATATTTAGTCTTGTATTGACAACATAAAAATTAAAGTTTTATCTTAAAATATACATAAGCGCGTCCCCTACTTAATTTAATCTTATAAAATATTGGCGATGTGAAACTATTATGAATTTTTTCAGAAAAACTAGAGACACTATTTAATACTACTATAAAAAATTTGAAATTTAACAAAATATAAAAGTTACAAAGGCAAGCATTTTAACTTTTTGCACAGTTTCTGACGGTACCACAATATGAATTTTATCAAATTTTATACAATTCGAAAAAATATTAAATTGGTGAAGACATTTCTAACACTTATGTTTATATTAAGAAAAATAATGAGAATCAAAAGACGACATATAAAACTATAATACTCCCAATATTCCGAGTTTGGATTCTCGCATTCATACTGGCATAGAATTCTTGTTAGATTTTTATAAATTTTTCTACGCATCTAAAAATGACAAATTTCGATAGGAACATTCCTAACACGTACTATTATATTCAGAAGTTGAAGAACCAAAAGAAAATAAATGGTTGTTACGACAATAAAAATATAATGAGTTCATATTAATTATCGCACACAATAGACATTTAACATTTTTAGGAAATTAATGGTTTGACAAAAATTAAAAACATTTTTTGTGTGTAAACTAATAATAAACTAAAATAATTATATAAAAAAATTTAGATTAAGATACACATCAGAATGTTACAATATATGTCGAAAAAGCAAACCCTAGAAACACTTGACCCCATACTACAAAATCTAAAGAAGATTTTAGAATATGATCTTATCTCTACTACCTCCATGAAACAGATGATACGAATATCAAATTTTGATTTATAACATATAAAACGCAAACTCGGTCTTTATATATTTTGTAAGATTTTAATTTTATTTATGAAATACAAATAGTTGAATTTAATGTATTTTATTAAGTAATGTTATAAGATAACACAAGATGTGTACTTGCATGAATATGTAATAAATTTTTTTAATGTTAGTTGTTATTTGCAAAATATTGAAAATAATATAAATGAGGTGTATAAAAGAATATTATATTGAATTTACTTTTAGTGGAAAATTTAGTGCTAAATGATGTAGACCAAAAAGTTTCTTTTCTTTACTTATCATTTATATATTTCTACCCTTCTAGTACTCATTATAGACCCTTCTTCCTCACCACTAGTTTGTTTGATCATCATCCATATTCAAGTTCTCCCCCATGCAGTTATATGAAGAGCGGAGCCAAAAATTGAAAAAAGCTGAATAAAATTTAGACGGTGATTATAAAATTATATATGATTAAATAAAAATTAATAAAATACACATGTATTAATTTTTTAAATTTTGTTCGGGTGGGGTGGTGGTCCACCGCCGCCCCACCCTATCTCCGGCACTAGTTATATGTAAACCTACTTCATATTTTATTTTTTTCTGATTAGCAATACAGGTTTATCCTGACATGTCATTGACAATGTACTAGGTTTTCTTGGTAAATTACCCAGGCAGGGGTGAGATATTGATTAATTGAAAGTAGCAGTTGTGAAGTAACTACTAAAAGAGAATTAATTATCTCGACAGTAAACAAGAATGCATCATGTGCAATCATAACCAATGTTTTTAGACTCGAACTGGTGGTTGAACCGGACGAGTAATTGATTTATTGGGTCACTGGTTCGATCAGTTGAACCGGTAAAAAAAGTCAATTGACCTAGTGGTTTATTTGCTAGTATGATTTATTTCATTTGTATTGAGAGGAACAATAGACTTTTTGGTAAGAATAGGAAGACACAAGACGAAATAGTTGAAGTTATTTGCTCTTTGTTAATCTGTAAATTTGGTAGAGTTAAATAGGAAGATAGTGATGTTCATGTAAATTGCTTGTGATTAATGGAAAGCTTACTATTCAAAAAAAATTACATATATCAGAAAGCATTACAAATAATTTCAAAATATGAAACCTTAAAAAGCATAATTTAAAAGCTTTGGATATTTGCACACCCATTCTCATCATTTGTTATCTTATCATTGCAAAAGGTAAAATAATAAAAGTAAACATAATGACTAATAAAACCCTAGTTCATTTCTTACAAATTTCGACTGCTTCTCTTTCCTCTCTCTTCCCCCTCTCTTCTTTTTTGTTTAATCTTCTTGGTGCAAAAGATTTAAATTATGATATGCATAATGTTGCTCAAATAACATATATAATCTCATATTTGACATTAAACTTACAACTCAAAAATAATTAAAGATTTTTGATAATTTCTAATTGAGGAAGAGGATAAAAGAAAAAAAAAAGGGTCAAACATGGGTGCAGTTCGATTGATTCATATTTGGTTCGCTACGATTTTTACCTCTCTAACAAATCACTCGGACCGGCTTTATGACCGATTTTCGGTTTAACCGGCCGGTTCGATATGGGTTTGATAACATTGACCATAACTAAATAAAATTAGAAGTCTTCGACTAAAGGAGGTAAATTGACTCATGTGGAGCATGGAGGGTAATTTGGTAATTTTATCTCACAACTCTCACTCGATCGTAATAGGTTCACTATTATACTCATATGGCTTATGATTGAGAGGTTTGTAATGATGTATTCATATTGTACTCGATTGTGCAATGACATAGGTCTCCAAGGCTGGTTAGATAATACCACATCTTTTATTGATCGATTGTACAGAGATGTGCTACATTAAATAAAAAGATGGGATATAAGTATTTAATGTTAAAGCATTTTGATAATTTATTATTAAATAGACAAATTTATTAATGGATGGATTAATTAATTTAATTATTTAATTCAAATAAAATAGTAATTAATTCAATTATGAGCTCCAATTTGATATAATTAAACGATGGTGATAGAGATATTAATGGGGAACATGTGAAGCACGGAGATACTAGGGTCCCAACTCCCATTCATGGTTCAAAGTTTCGGTACTAACCTAAGTTTCGGGTGATTAAGTATTAGAAACGTTTCGGAAACGTTTCGGAAAAGTAGGAAAAAGCTTGCAAAAACAAGAAAAAAGACGGAAAGAATGTGAAATAAAAGTAAACAACAAATGCTATCTTCATTCATTTTTAAAAATCAATATTTTGTTTTAAAATTTATACATTCACCAATAGTTGATAAAAAAAATATTAATAACGAACTAAGTGATAATATTGAATTCAAATTTAGCGATCTTATAACATATACTCGACAAAGTTTAAGCAACTTAACCTGTAAAATACAAAATTATAAAAGTATTACGGTATATATTTTAAAATTATTAAAAGAAAAAATTGCTCATATAACATTATAATCAGTAATATGCATTATGTTGTTTGTTAAAATAATCATTTAATAATTCATATATCGTTATAAGAAAAATTGTAATATTTTAGTTTTTTGTGTTTTTTATGTGCGTATTTGATATATTGTGATTTCGTTGATTAATTATTTAGAACTTATTTGATTATATTTTAGACTTCATTTAGTAAATTGTTCGAATTTTTTATTTTTTTTTTTCAAATTTTATTCACTATTATACTCGGAAAAAAATTAAGAAACTTTTCATGTTTCGTGGAAACTATACAAACAATGAAAGTTTGGATGGAAACAATGGAAACATTACGAGTTTTCTTGGAAAAATTGTAATTTCGAAACTATTTTATAATTTGTTTTCTGTTAATTGAAAAACGGAAACTTTTCGAACTTTTCGATGGAAAAGAAAGAAAATTAGAATCATGCTCCCATCCATTGACAAAGACTTTTGGTTTCGATCTTATCTCTCTTAGCAACATATACTTTTTTATTCAATTAAAGACTTTTGGTTTCGATCTTATCTCTCTTAGCAACAAATACTTTTTTATTCAATTTATAAATATTTCGAGTGCAATTTTCAAAAGATTTTCGTTATAAAAATTGTTATTATAAGTGTGTAGGTCCACTATGAGTCTATGATCACACGTACATTTAATAAGTTTTGGAAGTATATGAATCGGGAAGAAGACCTATGAAATAAAAAATATTTATACATTTAGGGAGACTGTGTTCTTCATTTTAAAAAATCACATAAAGATGAAATATTTATAATTTTTTTACAATGACCTTTTTTACTATATTTCTGAAAAATATATGAAAGTAAACTGCAATTAGCTCAACAACTAATTAAATACCAAACATCAAATATCATATAAAAATGAGTCAAATCATAAATCTCATCTTTCTATTTTTATCTTCATATCTCAAAACCTGCCTGTTTGACTATCATCATCATCATCATTATCCCTTCTACCATGACCTTTTATGTAAATCAAGTCTTGATTATGCTAATCTTGTTTGGGATTAGCAATCCAGGTTTATCCCAGCATGTGATTGATTATCTGCCAGGTTTTGAAGGTAAATTACCCTTCAGGCTTGAAACTGGGTAAGTTATTTATCCTATGTCGGATTGTATTTTCATTTTTAATTTATCCTTTTTCACTCTTGCTGCAACTATGAACTGATCTTGATAGGTTATAAATGATCTGTTATTTAATTTTTGTTTGTAATAACTGTTTTTTCAGCACAATATTTTTTCTTTAGGTAGCTAATTTTGAAGCATACTGTACTGTTGGGTATTTTGGATTGAAAAATTTGGTGAATTAGGTTTTGACATGACCAGATTTTTCATGGTTTTTTGGATACTAAAATTGACTTTTTTCGTCTTTTATTAATTTTTCTGTGTGTAAACTTACATTAGCGTTGTGATGTTCAATATATACTTGAATTAATATGTGAAATATATTTTAGAGAATATTGCAAGATTAGTCTCGCATGTTAATTATAGGGTTTTGGAAAATTGCAAAATAATTGACAAAAATATATGCATAAGTAAAAATGACAAAAATTGATCAAAAAAACATTAAAAATTAGTCTTCAAACATTAAGAGACTACTATTGTTGTGGCAATACGACTTTTACGGCGGAGTTGTGAGATACAGACATATGTATATGATTTGATAAAGTGAATAGTACATTTAAATTAGGGATGTTCTCGAGTCGAGTTCGAGCTGTGTTGGGCCAAAAATTCAGTTTTGAGCTTGAGCTGCAGGAAAGTGAGCTCGAGCTGCAGGAAAGTGAGCTCGAGCTCGAACTCGTTCGAATTCGAGCCTGACTCATGCCGAGCAGAGCTCGAGCTCAAAAAAAATATTTTTTTTATAAAATAATATTTTTTTTTATAAAATATATTTTTAAAAAAAATATATTATTAATTTTATATTTATACATATATTATTAAATAGTCATAATTAATGTTAAAAATATTATTATTTATACATATATTATTATAATATATCATACTATACAAAAATATGTGAATAAATATTTACTTTTATATATATATATATATATATTAATTAAAAATTATTTTTTTTATTCCATCTCGCGAGCCGTCGAACAAGCATTTTTAGGCTCGAGCTCGACTCGATAGGCTCGGATCGAGCTATTTTCGAGCTGGCTCACCTAGCTCGTGAGCAGACTCGACTCGTGAACACCTTTAGTTAGTTTAAATGTTAGAAAAAAATGAATTATTGAAAATAAAAACTAACAAATGTGACGTGTAATTAGTCCGATAACTTGTAGTTTCATATATATATATATATATATATATATTAAAATATATTTAATTATGTAAATTAATTGGTTTTTGGTAATGATTAACAAAGGTATATTGGTGTTGGAGAAAACCAAGAGGTGCAACTTTTCTACTACTTTGTTGAGTCCGAAAGCAATCCCAACACTGATCCTCTCATGCTTTGGCTAACGGGTGGGCCGGGTTGTTCGGGTCTTTCTGACGTCATGTTTGAAGTTGGTACTTTTCTACACACTTTGTTACTTCTTCTAATACGAAATTATTATACACATACGTGACATATACGTATAGGAGAGATTTTAGTTTAGATTTATTTAGCATAATTAAAAAAGATAAATATACTAAGCCCAAGATAAGTGTAGTTGTAACGCTTTGGGTCCACAAAAGTTAGGGACTCGAAAACGAGACCCGACATAATGGATTGCGCTAGCAATATTTGGCGACGTATTTACTTAGTAAAATTTATTAACTCAAGTTAGATCTATTCATATGGTTCCGGTTCCTGTTCCGTATGGGGTCGGAACTGTATTCGAACCGGTTGGAACTGGTTCCCGGTTCCAGGGTTCTAAGATCGGTTCCCTATTCCAGGGTTTTAGGACTGGTTCCCTGTTCCAGGGTTCTAGGACCGGTTCCCGGTTCTAACCGTTTTTTTGTATATATATATTTTTTAAATATATTATGTATAAATTTATTTCGGTAATGTTTAAAAAATAAACCGGATAAAGTGAAGATAAACATTAAAAATATTGAACAATAGACAAACAATTTTTATTATTAACAAATTTAAACAATATAAATTCAGATTCGATAAATAATAAAATACAATCACATTCCAATTTCCATGATCCTATATTCCTAATTACAATTTTTGTATTACAAGTACAAGCTAAAATCTTATACAACTTACAACGAATATTGGAAAAGATAAAGGAAAAAAAATGGGTTTGAGTTTTATTTGAAGTAAAAAATTAGTTATTAATTTTTAACTTGAAATAAAATTGAATTGAATATAATTGAATTGAATATCGAACAAACAAATTATAATTTTGCAAGAGCAAGATAGACAATAGAATAGCGATTGAGAAGATTGAGATTAGAGAAGGTGTAGAAAAAATGTGGATGGAGAAGGGGTATTTATAGGTGATTTTGGGGGTAAAATCGTAAAATATAAAAAAAAATTAAAATCTAACGGACACTTGATCATGACCATTGATTTCAAACGAACACTTGATCTCAACCGTCGAATTTAAAAAAAATCAAAAAAAAGGGGGGAGAAGAACCGTGGAACCGCCGGTTTCGGTTCCTCATTTCAAGGAATCAGAACCGAACGGGAGGGGCCGATTTCGATTCCCGGTTCGGAACTGGAACCGTGGTCAATGATTCCAGAACCGTTGACTACGGTTCGAACCGGTCCGGTTTCCCGGTTCCGGTTCTAGTTTGAGCACCTCTAAGTTAATTTAAGTTAATTTGATAGAAAAATCGATTCATGTTTTTACCACAAAACAATGAAGATATTATAACACTCGTTGTTGGATATTCGATGTCCTTGTTGCATTTCTATTAATACTAGTACTATTCTCGGGATTAGAGACCTGCACGTGAGATCTGACGGAAAAAGATTTTTTATTTCATATATATTTCATCTTTTATTCCATGTATTAGATGTTTAACATGTATTAAAAAATTTATACATATTAAATATCACTTAATTTATACATATTAAATATCACTTAATAAATTTAGTGCAATTATGAATTATACATGTCAAACATATATATATATATATATATATATATGAAATAAAAGTGAAATATGAATTTGAAATAGAAAATCTTAACTCGAGATCTAACATAAGGGATTATTCTTATTTTGTAAAAATAATTAACTTAATTTGCTACCAGGGTTCATTCACAATTTCTCCTATAATCGATACAATATATCACACTACTTTACTTGCAATTGGATGCTAACTAATAAACCAAGTTTGGAGTAAAACACCACATGCATATTGACAAATATGCACAATGGTGATATCATTCTATCATATATGTTGTAATATCCTTATATATATTGGTACCTTATGATGCTAAAAAACAAATTAATCAATGTTAATTAATTAGTACCAAAAATTTCTAGGTTCCATGAATAGTTTTTTGTGTAAGTCCAATATCTAATCAAATGTTTAAATTCTGGTGCAGGACCCTTTAGTGTTGACCGTGAAAATTCCAAAGGTAGTATACCAACATTGATGTTAAACAAGTATTCGTGGACAAAGGTGCAATTATTTCTATCTTTAAATATATATAATATATTTCATAAGTATTAATATAAATGAAGGATAGAAATAAATGTTATTGTACATTTCTCATATGTTTGCACACTATTTATTGAATGAATTTTTTATTTTATAGGTGGCCAACATTATATTCATAGATCAACCTGTAGGTACTGGATTCTCTTATGCCAAAACTCCAAAAGCTTCTTACACAAATGATACATTCTCAGCAACACTTACTTATGAGTTCCTTCAAAAGGTGAGAAAATATTGCAGATAAGTATTCTTTAACTGAATTCAAACACAAAATGCATATGTTAGTAGTACATGTTTGAAATCTAGGAAAATTTGCAAATGCCCGATTGCTCGGAATCATGATATTAATATATGTTTGAATCATGATATTAATATATATTATGAAACTACGCTTCTGACTAGATATTGTTAGCATTTTGAATTTTTCAATTCCGATTTCGGGAAATGTGTGTAATCACATGTAAACTCAATTTAACAAGTTGAGTCATCTCAAGTTTTGTGGAAGTAAGAGGGGTGAGGATCTAGGTTCGATTTACCAAATTAATATTTCAGATAAAATTTAATTTGATCGGGTCTAGGTTGTGGTCTGAATGTAATTTTTCAGATAAAATTTAATTTAATCAATTAAATTATTTATTCGCAAAGTTAAATTGAGACATTAAATTTCTATCTATTGGAGCCATGATCACAATTATTTCGATCGATGATCACGATTGAATGAGCTGGTGAACCGAGTTGACCCATAGACATGGAACTGTTCCTACAGAGTGAAAAGGCACCTTTTCAACTCAGGGCGTTTTTCAATTTTCGAAAAGTTATATATTTTCGGCTCCCAACCATTGAAAATCTATAAATAGCTCTCATATTTTGAATTTTTTTTTCACACCGAATTAATATCTTCATCTCTCTTTCTCTTTTAAGCATTAACTTTATTATTAAAAAAATCTACATTTGTAAATGAGAGTTTTAAAAGAAACTTTGTTCGCTACACTTAAAAATTTTTGAGTGGTTCTATTTTCAAAACTACAGTCATTGTATTTGGGACTCAAATATCGTACTCCGCAACTATCATGAGCAGAGCATGGTTGTGTTATGAAAATCGAGTAATTCATACATTGCCTATACAATTTCGATAACAAGTTTTATTACATTTTCACTATTAATAATAACAATAACTATGTGTTATAATTACTATTAGTTATAATTTATATACAATCAATGCCACTATTAAAAAAATTTAACTTTTGTGACAAAACCTGATATTTTTCACTCTATATATTTAAGTAATCATAATTTCAGGATAATTACCTAGATATCTTGGAAGTCACGTACTATTTTTTTGGTTGTTCACTAATGAAGTTGTCCTTTATTATTGGTTGATGCAGTGGCTTATAAGTCATTCAAAATTTCAAAAGAATCCTTTATACATCAGTGGTTCCTCTTATGCTGGCATCATGGTTCCTCTAGTTGTTAATGAAGTTTTTAATGGTACTATATTTCATTCTTATATAGTAGAAAAGCTAAATATTTATTCATATATATATATATTGATACAAATATTTACATTAATATATATTTTATTTTCTTGTTTTCTTTTGTAGGTATTGAAGCAGGGACTAAACCCCATATGAATCTGAAAGTACAATTTATAAATTGAGTGGAAACTATTTAACCAAAATTAGTGGGTTTTTTTTTTTGGGAAAATAGTTATTTTTATATTTATTGGAATTTGGCGCAGGGTTATACATTAGGAAATCCCGTCACGGATTTGTTTTTAGATAAGAATGCAAAAATAGAGTATGCTCACCGAATGGGACTTCTGTCCGACAAATTATATGAGGTAATTTCATATTTATTTCTCCTATTAATTAATTTTGATAACTTGACAAACCCGACTCGGATAATTTTTTAATTATAAATCACACAAGTTTTATAAGACTCCAAATAAAGAAAAAAAAGTCGTAATTTGTGACAGCATAAAATTTGAAGAAATTACTTTTATATGAATGTGAAAGTTGATATAACTAGACAAGTAATCAAGTATATATTCTTCTATCATCATATTACTATAATAGTGCCACCTCTAATTTTAGCATGTGATTTATTGATAATTTACATGGCTCCAAAAGCATTTTGATCCTTTTTAAAATATATATAATTATTTTTTATGACATGGTCAACACGAGTATTTCTCTATTACATGGCCTACAAAACTAGATATTTTTTCTTGATTTGTTTTTAAAGTTTTTAAAACTTTTATTTCTCATCTCTTCTTTTATTATTCTTCTATTCCACCTTTTAGTTAAACTCGATTGATTTAAATTAAAAAAATGTATCAAATTTTACCTTTTGCACATGCATATATCAAGTATGCGCTACCGACTAGTATTATATTTTCACTTTCATTTACCCGTTGTTCCTTATAATATATCATAATTCAATATTTCTCCTTATCAAGATGAATGATATCGACTTTTCATATTGAAATTACTGTATATTATTTTCACAGTCGACAAAAGTAAGCTGTCATGGGAATTTCATTCATGTGGATCCACATAACGAACTATGTCTTAGTGATCTTGCCAAGGTTAATCACGTAAGTATGTGAAACGTAAAGTTATAAACAAAATGAAAATTGGATTTTATTTATTAATTTGATATTTTATAAGAATAATTGGAAGTGTTCTTTTCTATGTCACACTTGGTACTGTATTGGACTCGTTGTGACATATTATTTTCCCCTTTCATGCAGTGTTTGGATAGAATATGCGGTTTTTATATCTTGGACCCTTTTTGTGGTGAAGCACAAAGAGATAAACAAGGTGTTTTATCATCGGTTACACCTTATGGGGAAATTTCTACGAATTTCATAAAATTAGTTGCTCATACGACAAAATTGAGGCCTCAAGTAATATTTCCTTTCTTCCTATTGATGTTTTTTTGGTCATATGGTATATTGTGTATGTCTTTGAATATTTGTAAGAATTATTGATGATAGTTATATTTGGACCTAGAGTCTCGAACGCCCTCAAATACTATAACAAAAAGTAAACATAATGATATTTCTAAGCGATAATATTAAAATTATCACTAATGATAAATACGTAGTGATAACACTTGTCGTGTTTCTAAATTATAAGTATGATATATGTGTAGTAATTTATACTCGCGAGGTATACTAATTTATCAATTAATACATATATATATATATATACTTCATATGATTTAAAATTGATGAAATAATTCATATGTAACAGGGAACAATAACAGAGTGGCTAAGATGTAATAATAGCATTGTGATTGAGACGCTGGCTGATGGGAATATAATCTACACACAGAATGTCGCAAGTACTTTGAGCTTTCACAAACATTTAACGCACAAAAACTGCCGAGCCTTAATATATAGGTAACTTTGAGTTCATCTTGGTTAAATTAATTATTACATAAACTTATGATAATCATATGATTTAAAATCACAAAAATACTCGAATTGATGGAAATATGTATATATGGGGTATAAAATGGATGTCACATGTCAAAATATTCGTGAGACATTCTACTTTCTTCAGAAATATTTTATTTAGCAAAGGATATATAATTATAATTTTTCTCAAAATTTATATATTTTTGTTTTCCTACTTAATTCCATTTAATCATAATGTGACAGTGGAGATCATGACATCGAGATTCCTCACATATCAACTGAGAGATGGATAGAGTCCATAGTATCACTTCAAAGTGATTGGAGGCCTTGGTTTGTCGAAGATCAAGTTGCAGGGTTGGTTAATAAAATTTAATTTTGTGTATTTCTTTAAGAAAATTATAACTAAATTTATTGGCTTTAATTCAAATTTTGGGTTCTAATTTTCAATTTTTTAAGATACACAATGACGTATGGAAGTGGTGATTATCAATTGACATATGCCACGGTGAAGGTGAGAAATCATTTTGTATTCTAATTTTATTGTTTTTTCTATAATAGATGTTTATTAAACAAAAACTAATAATTATTGGAAAATTGTTTTACTATTTTCAGGGAGCAGGACATACAGCTCCAGAATACAAGCCCGAAGAATGCTTTGCTATGATCAATAGATGGTTTGCTCAAAGCTCTCTATAAATTGTTCAAGTTTTATTTGGTTTCAAGTTCTAGCATTTTAGGGAAGTAAATTTTGGGTAAATAAATTGTGGATATATGTATTGGAAACTATGGAGAATGAAAATATGTTGGGTGAATGATTCTTTTATTTTACTCTAAATATTATGTAATGTATGATTGTGTTTGATTGTTGAGTTAACATCAAAACTTATTATATGGTCAATATATATATATATATATAACATTTTTTGAAATGAAACAGTTATCTCATTGTGTCATAATGTATCAATTTACTATAATCAATAAATATTATTATAAATTAAAGTTAATAAACTATTATATAAGTAGAGTTCAAACTTCAAACATTTGGAAGTTAACTCATATCTTCTAAATCATACATATATTATCAATCTTTCCATTTAAGTCAATATATCATTGGTGATTATATGATTGATGTTTACCCCCTTATACTTTGAGGTTTCTATTATATGAATTTGTTGGAGAATTTTGATGATTTTTACATTGAGGAAGACGAGAAAAGAACTAAAAACCGTGTCAAACATGAGTGTGGTTCTACCGATTTTAGAGTGGTTGGATCGATTCTTATCTGGTTCACTATGGTTTTATTGCTGACCGTTCTAACATATCACTCGGATTGGTCTTATGGCCGATTCTCTTAACGGTCGAACCGGTCGGTCCAATCCGAAATTGATAACACTGACCATAAGTAAATAAAATTATAAGTTTTTGACCAAAGGAGATAAACTCATGTGGAGCGTGGAGGGTAATTTGGTAATTGTATCTCACTATGACCTCACTCTATCAGATTAGGTTCACTATTATGCTCATATGGCGTACTCGATTGTGCTATGACATAGGTCCACAAGGCTGGTTAGATAACACCCACATCCATTATATCTCCATATTGCTAATCGAGACAGTTGAACATATCCGCGATATACAAAAAGACGGGATATCTATATGTATTTAATGTTAGAGCATTTGAGTAAATTAACTTTTAAATTGACCAATTTATAAAATGGATGGATTACTTTATTTAATTATTTAATTCAAAGAAAATAATAATCAATTCAATTATAAGCTCCAGTTTGAAATTTTTTGATGAATGAGATGTAGATATTAATGGGGAACATGTGAAGCACGGGAAATTATATATTGATCAAGGATAATTGGTCCGGCCAAAATAAACCACACAAACCACCTACTCCTTTGGAGATATTACGGTCCCATGCATATCTAGGGGACATTAATTGTTCTTCATTTTAAAAATCACAATAAGATAAAATATTTATAAGTTTTTAATCTTCATATTATTCTCTCTAAACCTGCCTTTTTGGCCGACATCATCATCATCATCATCACTTCTACCATGAGCTTTTATGTAAATCAAGTCTTGATTATTCTAATCCTATTCTGGATTTGCAATCCAGGTTTATCCCAGCATGTGATTGATTATCTGCCAGGTTTTGAAGGTAAATTACCCTTCAGGCTTGAAACTGGGTAAGTTATTTATCTTATGTTTGATTGTATTTTCATTGTTAGTTCCTTTTTCTCTCTTGCTGCAACTATTATTTAATTTTTGTTTGTAATAATTGTTTTTTAAGCACAATATTTTTTCTGAAGGTAGCTAATTTTTGAAGCATAGTGTAATTTTTGGATTGAAAAATTTGGTGAATTCGGTTTTGATATGAACAGATTTTTCATTGTTTTTTGGATACTAAAATTGATTTTTGTCATCTTTTATTAATTTTTCTAGGTGTAAACTTACATTTGCATTGTGATGTTCAATATACTTGAAGTGATATGTGAAATAGTTTTAGATAATACAAACTTAGTCTCGTATGGTAACTATTGGGGTTTGGTAAATGAAAAAAAAAATGACAAAGATATACACATAAGTAAAAATGCCAAAAATTGATCCGAAAAAATATTAGAAATGAGTCTTATATTTACAATATGGAGGTTGGGACTATGTATGTTTTTTTCATTAAAAGACCACTATCATTTGGCAATGCAATTTTAGGGAAAAAAAATATACGCAACTTGATTTAGTAAAGTGAAATATCATTATATAATTGAAAAATGTGAAAAGTAAAAAAAAATGTAGCTTTAATTTTAGAGTTACGTGTAATTTATCCAATAGCATGTAGTTATACATATAATATATATATATATATTTGATTAAGTAAATTAATTAATTTTTGGTAATGATTAACAAAGGTATATTGGTGTTGGAGAAAATAAAGAGGTGCAACTTTTCTACTACTTTGTTGAGTCCGAAAGCAATCCCGACACTGATCCTCTAGTTCTTTGGCTCACGGGTGGGCCGGGTTGTTCGGGTCTTTCTGACGTCATGTTTGAAGTTGGTATTTTTCTACACTCTTTGATACTTTTTCTAATACGAAATTATTAATACACATACGTGATATATACGTATACATATATAGGTAGAGATTTTAGTTTAGATTTTATTTAGCACATTTGAAGCATAGTTAAAAAAGATAAATATACTAAGCACAAGATAAATGTCGTTGTAACGCTTTGGGTCCACATTAGTTAGGACCCGTAAACGAGCTCCGAAATAATGGACCCCGCTAGCAACTATTTGATATACGTTAATTCATTAACTCAAGTTGTTAGAAAAATAGATTCACGTTTTCTATAAAAAAAAAAAGGATGTGTATATAGGGGTGTCAATAGGGGATACCCAAACCCAAATCGGACCCAATCTGAACCCGATTGTATACGATGGGCCGGGTACGTTTCGGGTTGGGTCCGGGCCGGATAAACGCCCATTGGTAAATTTCGGGTATAGACCCACGGGTATTTTCAATGGGTAAAATTCGAGTAAATTTCGGATAATATTCGGGTATTTTTCGGATAAAATACTGCGGGTATTTGTACTCGGACCCAAACAAACGTATGGGTATATTATAACACCCATTATTGTAGAAACAATGTCCTTATCACATTCCTATTAGCACTAGTAATATCCACGGAATTAGATCTAATATTATTTGTCATGCCCGCCCAGGCCCATAAGGTAGAGATCAGCACGTGGTATCTGGTATCTGACAGTATAAGATTTAATTCCATATATTAAATATTTGATACGTATCAAAATATTTACACATATTAAACAATACTTCATAAGTGCATTTGTAAATTACACATGTCAAATATAAAAATATATGGAATATACAATGAAATATGAATTCGAAATAGAAAATCATATTCCAAATGTGACATAATGGACTCACTAGTAACTACTTTGCATCCGTTCTTGTTTTGTGTAAATAAGTATCTCAATTTGCTTTTGGAGTTCATTCACATTTCTTCCTATAATTGACGTGACATATCACACTAATTTACTTGCAATTGGATGCTAACAAATTAACCAAGTTTGGACTAAAACACCATATGCATATTGACAAATATGCACAATGGTGATATCATTCTATCATATATGTTGTTAATATCCTTATATATATTGGTATCTTATGATGCTAAAAGCAAATTAATCAATGTTAATTAGTACCCAATATTTCAAGGTTCCATGAATAGTTTTTTGTGTAAATCCAATATCTAATCAAATGTTTAAATTCTATTGCAGGACCCTTTAGTGTTGACCGTGAAAATTCCAATGGTAGTATACCAATATTGATGTTAAACAAGTATTCGTGGACAAAGGTGCAATTATTTCTATCTTTAAATATATATATATATATATATATATTATAAATATTAATATAAAGTTTGAATACAATTAAATGTTATTTTACATTTCTCATATGTTATTTTATATTTTATAGGTGGCCAATATTATATTCATAGATCAACCTGTAGGTACTGGATTTTCGTATGGAACTACTAAAGAAGCTTATTACACAAATGATACATTCTCAGCATTACTTACTTATGATTTCCTTCGAAAGGTGAGAAACTTAACTGAACTAAAAAAAATGCGTATGTTAGTTACATGTTTGAAATTTAGGAAAATTCGAAAATGCCATGGTGCTCGAAATCACGATATTAATATATATTATGAAACCACCCTCTGAATAGATATCATTAACATTTTAAATTTCTCAATTCCAATTTTGAATGAATGAGAAATCTGATGTTAAAACTTGATATTTGACATTGGAAAATGTGGGTGATCCTTAACAAGTTGAATGAACTTATAATGTTTAAGTTGGGAAGTAAAGGTTGACCTTTTGAGTCATTTCAAGTTTTTTGATTTAAGATTGGGTTTGGGTCGTGGTCGGGTCTGAATTTATCTTTTCAGATAAATTTAATTTAATTAATTAAATTATTTATTCCACAATTAAAATGGAGCAATAAGATTTCTATATGTTGGAGCAACGGATCACAATTCTTTTGATCGATGGCCACGATCGAATGTGCCAGTAAGCCCTATCATAGTTTTTCAGTTTCTAAAAAATTACATGATTTCGGCCCCCAACTTTTGAAAAATCTATAAATAGGTTTCCTATTTTCATATTTTTCACGCTAAAGTAATATCATCCATCTGTTCTCTTTTTCTCTCTTAAGTATTAAGTTAAGTATTTAAAAAAATTCTACCGAGAGTTATAGTAAAAAAAATTGTTTGCTAAACTTAGAAATTTTGAGTTATCTTATTTATAATACGATCGATAGTCGTTGTATTGTGTGGTACAAAAATATTGTGTGATGGGCATGATTTAAAAAAATAATAATTAGATAACCCGTAACTCAACTATACCATTTACACAACAAATTCTGTTTAATTTTTCACAAATAATAAATTCATCTATTTTTCTCTCTCTATGTATATATTGAAATAAAGGCAAAATACTCAAATTGTTTCTACAATTTTTTTTTTTCAAAGTCACAAGAATTCTATTCAAGTTCTTACTTGAGACAATTAGTGAGGTGTCTTTTATTCATAATTTAAAGACAAAAGTAATATGTTGACAGCTATATTTCTTGAAAATAAGTCGTACACTAAGCATGTACGATTAATTATTAATAGTGACAATAACTGTGTTAGTACGTATTATTAGTAAAAACTTATACACAATTATCATCACTAAACTAACTATTGTGACAAAACCAAATATTTTTTGCTCAATTTATTTAATTAGTGACAACTTCGAAATAATCACTTGATATTATTTAAGTAATATAGTATAATTTTTTTGGTTGTTCACTAATGAAGTTGGTTAATGCAGTGGCTTATAAGTCATCAACAATTTCAAAAGAACCATTTGTACATCAGTGGTTCCTCTTATGCTGGCATCACTGTTCCTCTAGTTGTTAATGAAGTTTACAATGGTATTACATTTCAATATTTTATATATATATATATATTATGGATATAAATATTCATATTATAACATATTTTCTTTTCTTGTTCTCTTATATAGGTGTTGAAGCAGGGACTAAACCCCATATGAATCTGAAAGTAAAATTTATAAATTGAGTGGAAATTATTTAACCAAAATTGAAGGGTTTTTAAAAAAACAAAAATAATTAATGCTATTTTTATATTTCTATTGGAAAATTGAGAGCAGGGGTATACATTAGGAAATCCCGTTACGGATTCGTTTATAGATAAGAATGCAAAAATAAAGTATGCTCATCGAATGGGACTTCTGTCCGACAGATTATATGAGGTAAATTTCCTATTCAATTCTACTAACATTAGCTTTGATAAAAAACCAAAATATGTTATTATATCATAATTGAATTTTTAAATTTATTTTTTATTCGAAATGAGAAAAAGTGTCATATTGATAAACTCGGGTGATAGTTTTTTAATTATGAGTCACAAATATTTTAAAAGACTCGAAATAGGAAAAGAAAAGTCGTAATTTGTGACAGCATAAAATTAAAAAAATGACTTTTTATATGAATGTGAGAGCTGATAAAACTAGAGGAGTCACAATTCTATTAAGTGAATAAGTATATATTCTTGTATCATTTTATTTTCATAGTGTTTCAAACTAATTTTAAAATATATATAATTATTTTTATTACATGGTCAACACAAGTATTTTGTATCCTATCCCACCTTTTACTTAAACTCAATTAAATTTAAATTTAAAAAATGTATCAAATTTTATCTTTTCCACATGCATATTAGTAATATATTTTGATTTTCATTTACCCGTTGTTCCTCATAAATCATAATACATCATAATTTAACATTTCTCCTTATCGAAGATGAACGATATTGTCTTTATAATATTAAGATTGTATATATTATTTTTCACAGTCGACAAAAGTAAGCTGTCATGGGAATTTCGTTCATGTGGATTCACATAACGAATTATGTCTCGATTATCTTGACAAGGTTAATCAGGTACGTATTCGAAACATAAGTTATAAACTAAACGAAAACATATGGATTTTTTTGTCATTTTATTTTATATTTTATAAGAATAAGTGGAAGTGTTCTTTTTTATGTCACACTAAATTTAATATAACTTATACTGGACTCGTTGTAACATAATATTTTCCCCTTTTTTCATACAGTGTTTGGATAAAATATGCGGTTTCTATATTTTGGACCCATTTTGTGGTGAAGCACAAAGAGATAAACAAGGTGTTTTATCATCAGTTACGCCTTCTTATGGGAAAATTTCTACGAATTTCATAGAATTAGTTGCTCATACGACAAAATTGAGGCCTCAAGTAATATTCCCTATCTTGCAATTGTGGTTTTTTTTGTCCATATGGTTCATTATGGGATATCTTAGGATTCAAAATTTTGGAACATTATTAGTAAACATTACTGATATTAGTTATATTTAGATCTCTAAGTCTTAAACACCCTCAAATATTGTAGGAAAAAGTAAACATAATAATAATACTAAGTGATAATAGTAAAAGTTATCACTAATGATAGATAAGTATTGATAACACTTGTTGTGTTTCAATAATAATGATTTTATCGAGTTAAGTAGATGTAAAAATTGTGTTTACGCTTTTTTTGTCATGAATTTTCTTTTAAGTATATTTTACGTGTCAATTGTAACAAGTTAAAATTATTTCAATTCTTATTACTATTACAATCTTGAAAAATTTATTGTGCTAACCAAATTCATGTCAAGTAATCTACATGATTTACGACAATTTTGATATCACTATTTCATTTTTAGTAATAATAATTCCTTCTTTTTGTAATGACTAACTTAGGGCTACTCTATATCATGCAGGATATTAATTATTTCCTTCTATACAAATGGGCTAACGATAAATTTGTCCAAAAAGCACTTCATACTCGTGAGGTATACTAATTTTTCAATAATTAATGTTTAATATATATGCAAATATATATATATATGTATATATATGTATTTATATGAGTTAAAATTGATGAAATAATTTCATATGTAATAGGGAACAATAAAAGAGTGGTTAAGATGTAACAATAGCATTCTGACTGAGACATACACACTGAATATTGCAAGTACTTTGAGCTTTCACAAACATTTAACGCGCAAAGACGGCCGAGCCTTAATATATAGGTAACTTATTTTTCGATAACTTAGGGTAAGTGCATTTTGCGCCACAGCCTATTAAAATGTATACTTGATATTCTCATTTTTGATAAATGTTGCACATTTTGAAATATATGCATTGTGCTGGCCCGCAACCTTTAAAAATATTCATTTAACCACTTATTGCATACATTACCATCATATTTGTATTTTGGTTGAACAAAATAGTTTTTTTTTAATCAAAATACTATATGTACTAATTTTTTGACTTATATATTGAAACTTCATTCAATTAAATTATCTTATAATTATAAATTATTCTTATTGTTATATTTTTAAAAATTTACGTAGGTTAACTTAAGTATTACATAAATATATGATAATCATGAAATTTATAATCACCAAAATACTCAAATTGATGGAAATATCTATATTTAATATAAAATGGATGTCACATGTCAAAATATTAGTAAAATATTTAATTTTATTCAATCAAAATATGAGAAGGGTTAAGTGAACATATTTAAAAGTGGGCAAAGCACACATATTTAAAAAGAATCCAAGAATTTCCGATGGGATTTTCTATCGAATTTCATCAAGTTTCGATCACATGAGATATATAACAATTATCACTTTCATGAGAATTTGGGAGTGTATAATTAACCACATAGAATTTGGGAGTGTATGCATTTATTCCCTTTATTTTCTTAAACTTATTCTACTTTCTTCACAAATATTTTATTTAGCACTAAGGATATATAATTATAATTTCTCAAAAAATATATATTTATTTTCCTACTTTATTCCATATAATCATAAATATGACAGTGGCGATCATGATATGGTGGTTTCTCACATATCGACGGAGAAATGGATAGAGTCCATAGTATCAATTCAAAGTGATTGGAGGCCATGGCTTGTAGAAGATCAAATTGCAGGGTTGGTAAATAATATTTAATTTTGTGTATTTCTCTAAGAAAATTATAATTAAATTTATTGGCTTTAATTCAAATTTTGTGTTCTAACTTTTAATTTTTTAAGATACACAATGACGTATGGAACTGGTGATTATCAATTGACATATGCCACTGTGAAGGTGAGAAATCTCATTATTTTGTGTTCTAATTTTATTATTTTTTCTATAATAGATGTTTATTAAAGAAAAAAAATAATTATTGGAAAATTGTTTTACTATTTTCAGGGAGCAGGACATACAGCTCCAGAATACAAGCCCGAAGAATGTTTTGCTATGATCAATAGATGGTTTGCTCAAAGCTCTCTATAAATTGTTCAATTTTTATTTGGTTTCAAGTTCAAGCATTTTAGGGAAATAAATTTTGGGTAAATAAATTGTGGATATATGTATTGGAAACTATGGAGAATGAAATATGTTGGGTGAATGATTCTTTTATTTTACTCTAAATATTATTTAATGTATGATTGTGTTTGATTGTTGAGTTAACATCAAAACTTATTATATGGTTAATATATATATTTAACAGTTTTTGAAATGAAACAGTTATCTCATTGTGTCATAATGTATCAATTTACTATAATCAATAAATATTATTATAAGTTTAAGTTAATAAACTATTATATAAGTAGAGTTCAAACTTCAAACATTTGGAAGTTAACTCACATCTTCTAAATCATACATATATTATCAATCTTACCATTTAAGTCAATATATCATTGGTGATTATATGATTGATGTTTACCCCCTTATACTTTGAAGTTTCTATTATTATCTCAAGATCTTAATAAAATTTAATGTTTTACATTTTTCCAGTTAAAAGTAAAAGTAATATCAAAGACGTCTGCAAGCTTAAGAGACAATCAAACATAATATGGACAATAAGTAGTTTGATTTAAAGAAATTACGAATTTTGATGAAAAAAATCTCCTAACAAAGAACTAATTTTTGATTTTTTATGCTCATCGATCCACAATGATGTCACCATTTAATTAGCCACTCTTTTATTTGAATGAGTGATGATCATATATATCACCCTTTATATGTCATTTAATTTTCACCTCCTATGTGGCTGACTATCCTATTCATTATCCAACTCAAATCCTATTCACCTTTCAACTCAATATTTAGATTTCATTTTTCTTTTTTATTTTCATGATTTTTTTTTTATTTTTTTCCTAAAATTTCTCCTACTTTGTTACCTTATCCACTATCCCCGGGATGCTTACGTTTCATCTTTAAATCAAATTTTTTCCAAAATTAAATTATCTAATAAATAATATGCACATGTATTAAAATTTGTTGTCGATCAACTTTCACTCAATCTTTTCAATAGTGCTCAATTAATATTTGAATTTTAGTTGGTCTTTCATGTATTAATTACTCCACAATAGTTTTACTTGATAGAGAAGTATACTATTATAGTCTTATTCGTTTCCAACCCCTGAAGAAGACTACTTGATTTGGCCAATTATGTACAGTACATCGCAAATAGATAAGTCAAAATTGATTTAGAACTCACGTAACACAAATTAACAAGACTATAGGAAAGAAACTAACAATATCAATTTAATTAGATAAGTTAGATTTGATGAGCATGAATTAAAGATTTGATGAGTGTGAATAAGGAAATGAGAGAATATTTAGGAATAAAATATTAGAGAAAATAAATATAAAAAGAAAAATAATAGTTCAATTCTAAATGGGATAGTGACTTGATGATTTGGATTGCCACATAGGAGGTGAAAATTAGGTGACGTGATTGTAGGTGGTATATAACATTTTCCTATTTGAATAGCAGACTTGATTTGATTTGGTTGGATATATATTTGAGGAAAAATCTAAGGTGGTCCGGGACTGTTGGTCCCGGATAGAGGTGTAAATGAGTCGAGCTCGACCCGAGCCTTGATAATTCTACAGGCTCGAGCTCGAGCTCATTTAAAAATTTTGGGCTCGAGCTCGAACGAGCCTATTGTTTGAAGCTCGAGCTCGAACTCTACACAAATGAGCAAAGCTCGAGCTCGGCTCACTAGCTCGTTCGAGCTCAAGCTCGGCTGGTTTGCTCATTCAAGCTCGAGTTCGCTCATTTGGGTCGATCTTAAAACTTTGCTCGTTTGCTCATTCAAGCTCAAGATCGTTCGTTTGCTCATTTGACTATATACAACATATTAATAATCAAAAAGTTTGTGAGCATATATACCAATCATTCACAAAAAAAAAACTCTCCAAGAAAGAAATAATATAGCAAAATAAATAAAAGAGTTATTTGATTTAAAAACACCAACAATTTGCTCATTGTCAATAATTTCAGAAAAAACATAAGAAATCCCGCCAAATGAAGAATAGGTTTGTAAATTTTACGAAAATTTAATTAATGACTACATCTTTGAAGTAACTTCTTTTTACTGCCAACAAAAACGCACCATCACATAAGTACCTGCAAATTGTTAAAAATAACAGAATCAACATCAATTCATATTTCAGCAATAAACAAATGAATGCATATTTCAGTAATAATCAACAAATGCAAGTTAACAACAATACTAATCCAATAATTAGCAGATAGTTAAACTAGAATGCATGTGTTACTTATGAACAATATTTTAGATAAATGAATATATTCAAGTAGGTCATTACTTATAAACAATTCAAGCACCCAAAACACACACTAAAATGGATCCGAGCAATAATAGCAATCAAATAGAGCAATAAAAGACCAAGTTTTACTGCTACTAACAAATGAAAGGAACTTATAAATCCTAACTAAAAAACAAATAATGAACCATATAAAAAATGGAAACAATTCCATTATAAATATTTTAAACATATTAATGGCTCTTACCAAACTTGAATCATTTGTTTTTAGTATCATCAGCCTCAAGAATTACTTGTATGGATTTCTTCTCATTCTACAATTCAGAAAATAAATTATCATCAAAACATAATAAGTATAAGTTAAAATTGAGGATTTAAATTTTATCAAAAAAAAAAAAATTGAGGATTTAAAAATAAAGTAATTTAACCTTTGACTTCTTCTTCATTCCAAAGCGTTTTCGCAGCCAATCTCCTCCAGACATTAATGCTTGAACAATCTCTGAAGATAAAGAGGCACGATATTTGTCAATCACTCTACTACCAGGGCTAAAAGTAGCCTCTGAAGCAAATGTGGTGATTGGGATTGCTAAAATATCTTTCGCCATTGTTGTTAAGATCCTATACTCCAATGCATGAATTTTCCACCACTCTAGAATATCAAAGTTTCCTCCATCTTTCCTTTTGTCCCCTTCAAACGAGTAACAATTTTCTTCGAGATACATATCAAGTTCTGACTTTTGAGGTTGTACAGTCTCTACTGACCTTAAAAACTCGGCATACTCTAACCATCCACATCTAGTAATTTCTGTTCTTTGAGTACTCTGACTCAAAAGATCAGTCAGGTGAGTATTCACACTTGATTCAACTCCACCATTATGTAAATCTCCATATACTCGGAATAAAGTGCATCAAGAGTCATTTGAACCTTAGATATCTCTTCTGCTACCTTTTGTGGCGGATACAATCTGGGAAAACAAAACTCAAGTGCCCTCATCTTGCACCTAGGGTCTAAAATAGCAGCAATAGACATCAACAAGTTACATTCCCCCAATACTTATCAAACTTTGTCATCATTTTCCTAACTGTCTTGAATAAAATCATCGGTCTCCAACGATTTTTTATCCAATAATTCTTTTACTCTACTTACCTCATTAAGGAACAAGTTTGATGTTGGATAGTTGCTTCCAAAAATAATATGTGTGGTTGTCCAAAATACCTCCAACACCGAGATCACTTTTTCAACCTTTTCCCAATCTTCATCAGTATGGCACATTCAATAGTGTTGATCCCGATAAGCAAACCTTGGAAAGACATCTTTAAATTTGATTGCAGTAGCTAACATCTCATACGTGGAGTTCCATCTTGTTCGGTAGGGGTGGCAAATGGGTGGATCGGATCGGATTTGGGTTGGGTCTAATTGAGTTTGTAAAAAAAATAAGTTGGAACCAACAAGAAACCAAAATGTCTTTTCAATATGAATTGGGTCCTTATTGGTTTTGATTGGTTCCAAATGGTTCTTATACAAAGATCCATTTAGGAACCATAAAGGATCCAAAATAGGAGGTTGGTGACTTATGGATCCAACACAATGCAAACATTTGTATACTAATCACTAATCTTTTTTTCTTGTTCACCAACTAATCCAATATAATGCAAATAATTTTTTTTTTCTTGTTCACTAACTAACTTATTACATTATATTTTTATAATTTTCTTATAAAAATTCCAATCATATTATACAAATGTGATAATTTCTATGTAAAATATATTATTAACTAATGTATTTTAATTTATAACGAAAAAATTAATGTAGAGAAATTAAGGATATTTTTTTTTTCGGTTACAAAAATTAAAAATATAAATTTTTTTTTCGGTTACAGAAATTAAAGATATATTAATTGATACTAAGTTATAATTTATGTTACTATTTGAAAGTTAGTCGGTTCAGAATAGAGGTGTAAACGAGCCGAGCTTGACATTTTTTTCGAACTCGTCTAGCCCAAAGTTTTCGAGCTCGGGTTCGAGCTCGTGAGCATGGATTCGAGCCGAGCCCAAGCTCGCGAGCTCGAGCCCGAACTCGAGCCGAGCCCAAAATTTTCGAGCTCGGACTCGAGCTCGTGAGCATGGGTTCAAGCTCGAGCCGAGCCCAAGCTCGCGAGCTCGAGCTCGAACTCGAGCCGAGCCCAAAATTTTCGAGCTCGGACTCGAGCTCGCGAGCATGGGTTCGAACTCGAGCCGAGCCCAAGCTCGCGAGCTCGAGTCCGTACTCGAGCCGAGCCAAATATTTTTATTTATTTTTAATTATTTAATATATATTTATTAATTATTTAATATATATTTATTAATATAATAATAAAAATATAATATATATTAAAAAATAAAAAAGTTCAAATGACTAAAAATAATATAAAATAATTTTTTGATCTTATTATAAAAATTTATTTAAAGTATAAGTTCAAATGACTAAAAGAAGTATGGGTTTAGTTCTTAAGCAATCATATATTCTCTACAAGTGAAATTTTAAATAAAGAAAACCAATTGGGTCTAAGAAAGAAAAAATGGAGAATTATTTCTCTCTTTTTTAATTGGATCCATTTGGGAACCAAAATAGGCCCATTATTGGAACCAATTTGGACCCAATCAAAAACCATAAGAAACCAAAGTCTTGAAAATTCAATAAATACAAAACCAATTGGAACCATAATTCTTTTTTTTAAGATCCATCCAAACCCAAAACTAATTGGGTCGGGTTGGACCCACGGTTCCGGAACCAATTTGCCACCCCTATTGTTCGGCAATCATCAATTAATTTTCTATCAGGTATGCTAAGCTGCTTAACTATCTCAGTAAATGTCTTGAGTCTCGCATCTGATCTTCTCACATAATCTACACTATCACGAACAATATCAACAATACATCTAATCTCATCTAGACCATCCTGAGCTATGAGATTAAGAATATGTGCACAACATCTAACATGGAATAAAGCTCAACCGCAAAGCAACTTGTGTTCATTTCCAACAAAAATTCTAAGATTTGCAATTGCTGCATCGTTGGCACTAGCATTGTCCACAGAGATGCTATAAACTTTTATTTTTATCCCCCATTCTACCAAGCACTCCCAAAGAGTATTTGCAATCTCAATACCTCGACGAGGAGGTGGAAGGTGAACGAAATTGAGCACACGTTTCTGCAAAATCCAATTTTGATCAATCCAATGCCCAGTGATAACCATATATTCAATTCTCTGGTTCTTCGACTTCCACAAATCTGTAGTAAGACTCACCTAATTCACATTTTTTAACAAATTCTTCAATGTTTTCTTTTCCTTCTCGTAAACTCAACACAAATTTTTTTTGTTGTTACTCTCGAAAAACCTCTTCAATCAGGCATTCCTCTTTTTAACATGAAATTCAAACCATCCTCTTCAATGATTGACAATGGATGCTCATCTATGAGGATCCATTGAGCTACAAACTCTTTCATCTTCTCCATATCAAACTTTTCATTAGTAAATGCCGAATAGAAAGTTGGATTCGCATTTGGCAAGAAAGCAAGTTGCGTTTGTGTCAACTCCTCTTTATCTTTTGCAGCTTTAGCTCTAAGATAGGCGCCACAATGGTTTAAGTGCCTATGAAATTGAGTTGTTGGAGTTGTTTTGAGTTTAAAAAACATCGTTCGGCAGTGGATGCATTGAATTTTTGCTATATTATCAGCATCTTTCACTTCCTTAAACTCGGACCAAACTTTAGAAGTTCTCTTTCTTTTTGGCTTTTGGAACTCAATATTATTTTCTTGACCAGCCTCTTCCTCTGTAGAATTAGGAGCCCTTTCTTCACCAATATATTGTCAAGTATCATCGATGAACGTTTCATTCTCATCTACGTGTGTCTCGTCCAAGTTATTCACAATTGGATTTGTGAAATCCACTACATTAGTATTCATATCTGTATTGACAAGACAAAATGATCAATTACCGATCTTATAGTTAATAAAAAAAAATAATAACAGAAAACTTCAAATTTAATACAACTATTATGCAAATGCTGGCTTATCTTTTAAAATTAAATACCCAGAATATCAGCTTAAAACTTACAATTTTTGAATATGGAAGTTGAGTTGTGTTCAACACACATGCAAACTAATTGTAATCTAAATATAAGGCTTGAAGCATATAACTTAAACTTGTAATATAAACTAAGAACTTGTAATTACTTATAGCTTAAAAAACTTCCAACTTATATTTCTAGTTTTAAACTATAGATAGGAATAGAGACTAGTTTTACAACAAGCTCTTAATATTGGCTTCGTCTCCCTTTATGGAAGAGGTTAGTTTTCAATTTATAGCTATATGCAAGAAAAAGTGTACATTTAATTCACGATATCAATCGAAATTCTATGATATATGTATCTATACACATATTTCAATATTCAATATCTTAGATATACCAAAATGGATCATCAACTTTACAACAATATTCAAATGGTCATAAATTCATTAAAATTGATTTCTAAGGAAAAAAAATCTGATTTGCCTACCTTTTTATGAAATTACAACAAAATATAATAGCCACTATCAATAGATATATGAATTGAAATTGGTTTGCACTATTTACCTTGAATATTTGACATGGCATGGGTTGGAACTTGGCAGCCGAGGAAGAGAACTTGAAGTTTTGGAGAGGAGAAATTCAATTTTATTTCTTTTTCTTCTTTTTGTTAATGAAGATAATTGGTAATTGCAAGAATCCCAAAAGTCACTGCATGAGAAGATGAATGGATTCCCTTTTGTTTTTGCCAAGATTTTATTTTATTATCTTTTAATAATTATGTTATGTTTCCTAATTAGATCAATATAAGTTGTAGAATAATGGACATACAACATGATTCTTTTTTGAAATATTATCAATTTATATTTATTTTTGTTAAAATATTTTATCACATTCCTCACATAAATACAATGTGAATGGAAAATTCTAATAGAAATCTTTACTAGTAATTAGTGTATGTGATCTGATTTTAATATAGAGTTTAGGGTTTTTATGTTATGTGTATTTTTTTTTTCTTAATCATTAAAATGATGAACACATATCACATGATTCTTTTTGAAATATTCTAAGTTTATAATTTTTTTTGTTAAAACATTTTTTCATATTTTCCTCATAGAAAATACAATGTGAAAAGAATCCTTAATTAGTAATGAGTATATATAGTCCGATTATAATTGTAGGATTTAGTATACATAGTTTTATAATATTATGTTTATTTTTTTTCTTGATCATCAACATAAAACAGTTTTTTGGTTTAATTAATAAGTCAAAAAATTCGTAATTTGAGTACTTGTTCAAGATAATTCGAAAGAAACTGGATAATTGGTGCTTACATAATATTAGTATTCATAAGATTACAATTAATTAGGGAATAACTCGATAAAACTCTATTTATTTCATCAATATAATGCGTATACGTAACAATAATGCTATGAAAATTATATATTATCCAGTAAATTGGTTAATAAAATAATCGTGTACTTAAAAAATAGAAAATATATGTTTACATAATGTCCATGTCCAAATAAATTTTGATTTTATTGTAATAGGTATCAAGGACACATAATTATGTCTCAAGATTATTTTTTCATAATTATTAATGTATTATGTTATATGAGTTAGGCTTAAGTTATTTTTCAAATATGTGTATGTTTAAAAACAGTTATATGAATATATGACAAAAATATTGTGAAAGCCAATTATTTAATTGACTGAAAGATTGTAATTAGGAATGAAATTTGGATTACGGAATAATATTATGACCTTTTAAATTTTTATTTGTTACTTTAATATGATTATTATAATAGTATTTAATATTTATATAAATTACTATTAATAATATAAGTATATAAGTAAAATGCATAATTAACAAGGAAAACTGTTATTACTAATATATATAAACATATGACACTTTGAAGTAAACAATTAGTAATTGAAATGTGTACCAAATATGGTTTCATTAAAATCATAATGTATTATTTAAAATTACTATTAATAATATAAATATATAAGTAAAATGCATAAATAACAAATAAAACTGTTATTACTAATATATATAAACATATGACACTTTGAAGTAAACAATTAGTAATTGAAATGTATACCAAATATGGTTTCATTAAAATCATAATGCGACAGTTCGAACTTGAGCCGAGCTCTAGTCGAGCCTGTTTACTAGGCTCACGAGCCGGCTCGACTCACCTTACACCCCTAGTCCCGGACACTTTAGAGCCACATATTCCCCCATAGGAGATGGTTTTTTCACCGGGTGAAAAAACCACCCCCGGTCCAGCATAGAATCACCCATATAATTGTTCTGTTAATAAATTTATACAATAAATTATCATTTAAAATTAACAGTTTTACTTACTAGTTTAAATTTTATAAAATTCATAAAATCAAGAACTCTATTTGATAAAATTCATAAAATCAAAAATTATAATTTAAAATTGATAAATAGCGTTGTTGTACCCATGTACATGAAGTACTTAATTCTTCTTCTCATACATATCAATGGCCAAATTGAATGACACTTCTATGACTAAGCATTTGTCAAAGAATTTTGCAATAACTTTCCTTGAAACTATAATGTTGGTTTGAATTTTTTATAGAAGACAATTTAGTCAAACATAATTAATGCAAAGAGTTGAATTTGAATTGTTCTTAAATCTTAATAACTCTGCCTATTATGTAAATTATTTTCAGCAGTTTTAGAACCTAGCTTCCAAGTTTTATTATGTGATCTACTTTCTTTTTGTTTATTTCTTATATACATGTACTAGTAAATACATAAACTACCTTTATAAACTTAAAAACACTATTACTTTTAATGATTAGGAAGAATCATAAATAAAACAAAAAAATCCATTAATTATTATTAGCATATTTATGTATAGGATATATATGTTATTTGTAATTTAAAACTAAATGTTAGGGTACCACGATTGAATGTTATTTGCATTAACTTTTTAAGTTAATTCTATTAAATTTTAGTTATCTAAATTAATGTTGATTTCATATTTTTGTAATTTAGATTCCTTGTTTTATTTTAAATAGACAACGGTTTAAATAAATTTTATAGGATAATTAATATGGTAAAATTAATTATTAATACTATAACAATTAACAAGTCAATATTTTCGTCCAAAACTAACTGTACCCTGTCAAGACTAAACTTAGAAGCTTTTATATCTTACCTCATATATTTTAGACAAAGAAAAACTTGTATGGACTTATCAAAAATCTATGCTAGCCTAAAACCTATATAAAAGGGGTTTTATTCCCAATTAAAAGTATGCAAATCATTTTGCGATTTGAAAAAGTATAAAAACTCGAAAAATTTATAATTGTTACTTACTATAGTAAAAATGGCAATTGAGTGTGTTATCATTGTCGTACTTATAGCCTCGAGTTTGATATCCATGGCATCCGCCATACCTGGATCCGCCACTTTATACTACCCATGTCCGCAAGTCGTGCTCCTATACTTCATTCTATTATTAACTAAATTTTGGTGAAAATAAAAGCTCGAAATCACAAAAAATGAACTTATTAGATAATAACATGATTGTTCTTGTAACATTTTAGATGTAAATAATTTATTAGCAACTGTTTTTATCTTTTCATGCATTGTATAAGCAGACATGTGGAGACAATATATACAGTATAAAATATTAAAATACAACAATATGTAGATTCTATTTTTTAAAATATATATATATAATCTTATAGGTTTTAAATAATAGCCTCACATATGCATGAAATATGCAGCATCTGCATGCTATGTATTCGAAGACCAGGGTACACTAATAGCAGCAGCAAACCCTAGTTTGTTTAACAATAATGCAGCATGTGGAAGAACGTGTAGAGTGAGGTGCACCGGTTCTAACGGTACACCTCCAACATGCCGCAACACCGAAATTACGGTGAGGATCGTCGATCTTAGCCCTGCATGTCAACCTAAGCAACCTCAATTCTGAACACAGAAACTAAAATGAATTATCGACTAATGTGTTCTATAATAGACAGAAAAAAAAAAAACGCCTGAATTCACAAACAACAAATTGTTGAAGTGAATAATTTCCACTTCCAAGATGACTTTCAAAATTCAAGATTCATGTATATAATCAAGGAAAATATTCAACATTTAAAGAAGACTTCTTGAAATCAAGCATGGTCAATCATGGAGAATTGCATACATTAAATTATGTATTGAATAAGTTTAGTTGTTTCAATTTCTTTGATGCACCTATAAATATGTGTAATCCATGATCATTTTGATCATAAGAAAAATTCTTATCAATATAAAAATATTCTAGCAAAAGCTTATCTTGCAACTTAAAATCTTTTTCCCTCTTATCACTCTCTTCTCCAACAAATTGTGGTATCTAGAGCCAAGTTCAAATATCATACCCTCCACTTCTATAATGGCCGAGAATCAAATTACTACCATGTTTACTTACACTCCAAATCAAGTACCAATCTTTGGAGGCGAGCATTTCGATTATTGGAGTAGCCAAATGGAGACTCTATTTATCTCTCAAGATTTATGGGATGTAGTACATGAATCCTATCCACCTTTACCTAATGAAGGTTCAAGTACTGCACAACAACAAGAGTACAAGAAAAATTTGAAGAAAGATGCAAGTGCGCTTAGAATCATTCAACAAGGTTTAAGCAAAACTATATATCCGAGAATTCATGGAGTGAAGAAGGCTAAGGAAGCATGGGATATCTTGAAAGAAGGTTTCAAACGAAATGCGAAAGTGACATCAATCAAATTACAACATCTTTGGAGAGAGTTTGATAATTTGGCGAAGAAAGATAATGAAGGAATGCAAGTCTTTCTAACAAGAGTTGCTGAAATTGTGAATCAAATAAGAAGTTTTGGAGATACAATTGAAGAAACGAAAATCGTCCAAAAAGTCCTACGAAGTCTTCCCTCCAAATACGATTATGTCGTTGCTGCCATAGAAGAATCTAAAGACTTGACCACATTTACTTTTAGTTAATTATCAAGTTCACTAAAAGTACATGATGAAAGAACAAACAAATTCTCAAATCAGCCCGTGGAGCAAGCGTTCGAGTCAAAATTGAATTTTTCTCAAAATGAGAAAAATAAAAATTCAGAAGGTCAACAAAAGGGAAGAGGAAGAGGTGGATCATTCCGAGGAAGAGGAAGATCAGGTAGGGGTGTTCACGAGTCGAGCTGACTCACGAGCTCGGCGAGCCGGCTCGAAAATAGCTCGATTCGAGCTCGAAAAAATTCGAGCTCGAACCGAGCTCGAGCTCAAAAATACTTGTTCGCCAGCTCGTGAGCCGGCTCGCGAGCTAGAATAAAAAATATTTTTTTATTAATATATCTAAAAAAATAAATATTTATTCATATATTTTTATATAATATGATACATTATAATAATATAAGTATAAATAATAATATTTTACATTAATTATGATTATATTTAATAATATATGTAAATATAAAATTAATAATATATTTTTACAAAAAAAAAATTTATAAGAAAATTATTATTTTATTAAAAATAATTATTTTTTTGAGCTCGAGGTCGAGCTCGGCTCGAGCTCGAGCTCACTTTCATGCAGCTCGTCGAGCTCGAGCTCGAAAATTGTGGCTCGAGCTCGACCTCGAGCTCGAATTTTTGGCCCAACTCGGCTCGAGCTCGACTCGTGAACACCCCAATTCCGAGGTAGAGGACGAGGACAAAGTTTCAAGGAAAGAGACAGAAGCGCAAATCAAGAAGCATCAAATTCAAGCAAAGGCTTTATTTGTGGAAAAATAAATCACATGGCAAAGGATTGTTTTTTCAAATGCAAGAAGTGCAAAAATCCCAACCATTCACAAAGGGATTGTTGGCATCAAAACCAACCTGAGAAAGACAAATTTCTCAAAAGATGAAGGAGAACAACTTTTCTCATGCATGTCGATTCAAAATCAACCACAAAATGTGTAGTATGTTGATAGCGGTTGTAGCAATCATATGACCGGGGATAGAAATATTTTTGTTAATCTTGACAAAAATTTCAATTCTGAAGTCAAGCTCGAAAATGGTGAATTATTCAAAACTGAAGGAAAGGGTACAATTTTCGTCCAAACAAAGGGAGGACAAAGAAAGATGTTCTCTACGTTCCTAGCTTAACAAGCAATCACCTAAGTGTCGGGCAACTGCTACAAAAAGGATCTTCTAATTTTTGATAATGGAGAATGCAAAATTGTTGATAAGAAGAATAACTGCACGATTGCTTCTATCCAAATGAGCCGGAATAAAATATTTTCCATGGTGATGCCATTTTGAAAGAGTCACTTACAAAGGAGAAAGTATTGATGAATCTCAACTTTGGCATTTGAGATATGGTCATCCAAACAATAAGGAGCTTCAACTTCTCAAGCAAAAGAATATGGTCATTGGGCTACCTAAAATCGAGAGCAAAGATGAAGTGTGTGAAGAATGCATATATGAAAAAATGCATCGACTTCCATTTCCAAAAACTTCTTTGAGAGCAAAAGAACCATTGAAGCTTATACATGCGGACATATGGGGTCCTTCCTGGACTTTTTCTATTGGAAACAAGAGGTATTTCATCTTATCTGTTGATGATTACACAAGGATGATGTGGGTTTATTTCCTACATGAGAAATCCGAAGTATTTTCGGTGTTTCTCAAATTCAAAGTATTGGTGGAAAAACAAAACGGTCGTGAAATTACAACTCTCCGAATAGATCGAGGTGGTGAGTTTATCTACACTTCTTTTATGGATTATTGCAAGGAAAATGGAATTCAAAGACAACTCACAGTTAGTAGAAGTCCTCAACAAAATGGTGTCGCTGAGAGGAAGAATCGAACAATCACAGAAATGTCACGAAGCATATTGATTGGAAAAGGATTACCAAAGAAATTTTGGGCAGAAGCTGTTCACACATCTATTTATATATTGAATAGATGTCCTACAAAGGCGGTGCTAAACCAAACACTATTCGAGGCATTTTACAAATAGAAACCTGTCGTTGATCACTTGAAAATTTTTGGATGCATAGCATACTCTCATATATCTTCTCCAAACAGAGATAAGTATGATCCAAAAAGGTGAAAAACTTATTTTTATTGAATATAGCAATGAGTCTAAACTCTATCGTCTTTTCAATCCAATAACTTGCAAACCAGTGGTCTAAAGAGATGTGATATTTGATGAAATTGCGTCTTAGAGTTGGAAAGAAGATTCTACTCAATCAACTAATTCAAATGAATTTTTTTTAAGCACCATCGCTGGAAGATGAAGGTGATCTTGCAACTCCACCTCAAAGTCCACTTCATAATCAACAAATGGAAGAAAATCAAAATTTCGATTCTCCGGTGAGAAAAACTCGTTCTTTAAGAGATATTTATGAAAATTGCGATATTGCTTTCTTTAGCGTTGAACCTAAAAGCTTTGAAGTCGCTGCAAAAGAAGAAGTATGGCAAAAAGCGATGAAAGAAGAAATTGCAATGATAGAGAAAAATAAAACGTGGGAATTGGTGGACATTCCAAAACACAAGGATGTAATTGGGCTTAATTGAATTTTCAAAACGAAATTTCATGATGGAAAAATTCAGAAACACAAGGCGAGACTCGTTGCAAAAGGATATTCTCAACAACCAGGAGTTGACTTTAATGAGACCTTTGCACCGGTAGTTAGAATGGAGACTATCAGAGTCGTTCTTGCACTCGCAGCACAATTAAAACTTCAAGTATTTCAACTTGATGTCAAATCAGTATTTCTCAATGGAGAACTTGAAGAAGAAGTTTATGTGCAACAACCTCAAGGATTCGAAGTAAAAAGAAAAGAAGATAAAGTCTACCGTCTTCGAAAAGCACTTTATGGATTAAAGCAAGCCCCTCGAGCATGGAATCAAAAGATTGATGGATATTTTTGCAAAAATAAATTTCACCAAAGTCCAAATGATCCATCTTTATATGTGAAGATAAGACGGAGATAATTTCTTGATCGTGTGCCTCTATGTAGATGATCTTATCTATATGGGTAATCAAAAGCAAATGGTTGAAGAATTCAAGCAAAAGATGATGAAGGATTTCGAAATGACGGATGTGGGATTAATGAAATATTTTCTTGGAATTCAAGTGAAGCAATCCAATGAAGAAATATTTATTTCTCAAGAAAAATGTACTAAAGATATCTTGAAGAAATTTTACATGGAGAAAAGCAAACCTGTTTCTACTCCTATGTCCGTGAATGAAAAATTACTACAAGATGATGGAAGTGAGAAAGTGGATAGCAAAATATTTCGGAGCCTTGTTGGGTCGCTGATTTATCTAACAAATACACGGCCAGATATTGTTCATGCGGTAAGTTTAATCTCTAGATTTATGACTGCGCCAAGTAAAATTCACTTCACAGCAGCAAAAGAATCTTACGATATCTTCAAGGAAGCAAACAATTGAGAGTAAAATATGTGAAAGAAAATGAAAGTGAACTAATCGGTTTCACCGATAGTGATTGGGTGCCATAGATGATCGAAAAAACACTTCTGGATATTTATTTTGCATTGGTTCTAAAGCTGTATGTTGGAGTTCGAAGGAGCAAAAATCTGTCGCTCTATCTTCCGCTGAAGCCGAATACATCGCTGCATCTGAAGCGACTACTGAAGCAATTTGTTTAAGAAGACTTCTTTCGGATTTACAACAAGTTCAAAAGCGTCCAACTATAGTTTATTGTGACAATATGTAAACAATAGCTATGACAAAAAATCCGGTATTTCACTCAAGATCCAAACACATCGAATTACGACATCACTTTATAAGGGATATGGTGAGCAAAGGAGAAATTAGCTTGGAGTTTATTGGAAAAATGATCAAGCAACTGATTTTCTTACTAAGGCTATGCCTATCGAAAAATTCGAGAAAATGAAGGATGTACTAAGAATTGCAAATTAAGGAGGGGTGTTGAAGTGAATAATTTGCACTTCCAAGATGACTTTTAAAGTTCAAGATTCAAGTCAATAGTCAAGGAAAATATTCAACATTCAAAGAAGACTTCTTGAAATCAAGCATGGTCAATCATGGAAAATTGCATAGATTAAATTATGTATTGAATAAGTTTAGTCTTTTCAATTTCTTTGATGCACATATAAATATGTGTAATCCATGATCATTTTGATCATAAGAAAAATTCTTATCAATATAAAAATATTCTAGCAAAAGCTTATCTTGCAACTTAAAATCTTTTTCCCTCTTATCACTCTCTTCTCCAACACAAATCACATAAATAAAATCAAAATCGCCTTTAGTGCGGTAAATCCTTTTGAATTCTCATTCCGACATCTGTCACTAATTCTGTCTCTAAATGATGATAAAAATACAATTTAATTTTCCGTCTCTAAATCCGTCTCAAAATTTACATTTAGAGATCGATAATTTCCATCTCTACATTTTGTTTGTAACAATAATCGTTTAGTGACGGATTTAGTGACCGATTTTACTGCCGTCACTAAATCCGTCTCTATATCCGTATCTAGTTACATGTTATATTATTCAACAAGATATTCATTTTAAATAAAGAGACGAATTATTGTATCCGTCTTTAATCCATCGCCAATTAGAGATGGAACATAATTTCGTCCCAAAATCCGTGTCTGATACCCAATAATTAGTGATGGATTGACGTTCGTCTCTGATACTCTGTTTTCTTGTAGTGAATAACATATATAATCTCATGTTTGACACTAAACTTACAACTCAAAAATAATTGGAGATTTTTGATGATTTCTACATTGCGGAAGAGGATAAAAGAACAAAAAACCGGGTCAAACATGTGTGTTGTTCGATTAATTCTTATCCTGTTCGCCACGGTTTATTTTACCTCTCTAACATATCACTCGGACCGGCGTTGTGACCTATTTTCGGTTTAACCAGCCGATCCGATCTGAGTTTGATAACATTGATCATAACTAAATAAGATTATAAGTTTTCGACTAAAGGACGTAAATTGACTCATGTGAAGCATGGAGGATAATTTGGTAATTTTATACTTGATTGTGCAATGACATAGGTCCATAAGGCTGGTTAGGTAACACCACATCACATCTTTTAAAAAGATGGGATATACGTCGTATTCAATGTAAAAGCATTTTGCTAATTTATCATTAAATAAACAAATTTATTAATGGATGGAATAATTAATTTTATTATTTAATTCAAATAAAATAGTAATTAATTCAATTATGAACTCCAATTCTATATATAATTAAATGATGGTGATAGAGATAGTAATGAAGAACGTGTGAATCACGGAGATCTTAGGCTTTGTTTGTTTTTGTTTTTGAAATAAAATTTTGAAATTTTCTCGAAAATTGTGTATTGTGAAAATTTGTGTGAAAATTGTAGGTGTTTGTTTATGTTTTTAGAAATATGTTAAAAGTTGTAAGACATGTCAAATCAATAGTAATAGGTTGATGAATGATGTGTATAATAATTGTGTTAGTGGTGTATATAATGATTAAAGAAATAAAAAATAAATAAATATAGATAAAAAAAATGTAAAGTATGAAAGAGAAAGTGAAATAATGATTGATTTTATTGGTATATGTGTGCAAAGTTGTATCTATGATTGATAGTTAGTTATATAGGATATTGAAAAGTAGAGTTGAAAAATAAAATTTGAATGAGAATTTGGTGTGTTAAGTTTATTTAGAATTTTGTGATTTAAAAAGTTGAAAATGAGTTTCAAAAACATAAACAAACAAGGCCTTAGGGTCCCATGCATATCTAATGCTATCTAGGGGCCAAGTAATAATTGGATTATAGTATTATAAACAAAGACTTTCCTTTTTGATCTTATCTCTCTTAGCAACCGATATTTTTTTATTCAAATTATATTCGAAGTATTTTGAGAGTCTAATTTTCAAAAGATTTTCATTAAAAAATTGTTACTAAGTGTTTAGGTCCACTATGGTCACATGTACATTTAATAAGTTTTGGAAATATATGAATCGCGGAAGAAGACCTATGAAATATGAAAAAATATATATAATTATTAATATTTAAAAGTGTAAATATATTAAAAAATAAGGTACTTTGATTTTTTCATAATTTCATTAGTGAATGTAGGTTAAATACGTTTAGGGAGACAGTGTTCTTCATTTTAAATCATCACATAAAGACAAAATATTTATAATATTTTACAATGACTTTTTGACTATATTTCTGAAAAATATATGGAAGTCTGCAATTAGCTCAACAACTAAACATCAAATATCATATAAAAATGAGTTAAATCATAAATCTCATCTTTCTATTTTTATCTTCATATCTCAAAACCTGCCTGTTTGACTATCATCTTATCATCATCATTATCCCTTCTACCATGAGATTTTATGTAAATCAAGTATTGATTATGCTAATCCTATTTTGGATTAGCAATCCAGGTTTATCCCAGCATGTGATTGATTATCTGCCAGGTTTTGAAGGTAAATTACCCTTCAAGCTTGAAACTGGGTAAGTTATTTATCCTATGTTTGATTGTATTTTCATTTTTAATTTATCCTTTTTCCCTCTTGCCGCAACTATGAACTGATCTTGATAGTTGATAAATAATCTGGTATTTAAACTTTTTTTTGTAATTATTGTTATTTCAACAAAATATTTTTTCTTTAAATAGCTTATTTTGAAGCATAGTTTAATCATTGCGTATTTTGGATTGAAAATATTGATGAATTGGATTTCGACATGAAGAGATTTTCCATGGTTTATTGGATACTAAAATTGTTTTTTGCAGTCTTTTACTAAGTTTTCTAGGTGTAAACTTACATTTAGTAAAGTGAAATGTCATAATTGAAAAATGTGAAAGTAAAAGATAAAAAAAATTGTAGTTTTAATTTGAGAGTGACGTGTAATTAATCCAATAGCATGTAGTTATATATATAATATATATATATTTGATTATGTAAATTAATTGATTTTTGGTAATGATTTACAAAGTTATATTGGTGTTGGAGAAAACAAAGAGGTGCAACTTTTCTACTACTTTGTTGAGTCCGAAAGCAATCCCAACACTGATCCTCTCATGCTTTGGCTCACGGGTGGGCCGGGTTGTTCGGGTCTTTCTGACGTCATGTTTGAAGTTGGTATATTTCTACAATTTTTAATACTTCTTTTAATGCGAAATTATTATACATATACGTGACATACGTATAGGTAAAGAAGCAATATTTGACAACGAATTTACTTAGTAAATTTTAATAACTCAAGTAGATAGAAAAATTGATTCACGTTTCTCCCATAAACCGATGTGGATATTATAACACTCATTATTGGACATCTGATGTCCTCGTCACATTCTATTAACACTAGTAATATCATATTTTATTTTCTATTCCATATATTAGATCGATGTTTAACACGCATTAAATAGTTTACATATATTAAACATCACTTAACAAATTAAGTACAATTGTGAATTACGTATATCAAACATATAAATATGTGAAATAGAAGATGGGAGATGAATTCGAAATAGAAAAATCTGACATAATGGGCTCACTAATAACTACTTTGCATCCGTTCTTGTTTTGTAAAAATAATTAACTCAATTTGCTATCTGAGTTCATTCACATTTCCTCCTATAATCGACAGTGAGATATATCACACTAATTTACTTGCAATTGGATGCTAACAAATTAACCAAGTTTGGACTAAAACACCATATGCATATTGACAAATATGCACAATGGTGATATCATTCTATCATATATGTTGTAATATCTTTATATATATTGGTACGTTATGATGCTAAAATACAAATCCAATATCTCATCAAATGTTTTAAATTTTGTTGCAGGACCGTTTACTGTTGACCCTAAAAACTCCGAAGGTAGTATACCAACATTGATGTTGAACAAGTATTCGTGGACAAAGGTGCAATTATTTCAATCTTAAAATATATATTATATATATTTATATATAAAATATGTTCTTAAATATTAATATAAATGAAGGATAAAAATAAATGTTATTGTACATTTCTCATATGTTTGCACACTATTTATTGAATGAATTATTTTATTTTATAGGTGGCCAGCATTATATTCATAGATCAACCTGTAGGTACTGGATTTTCGTATGCAACTACTAAAGAAGCTTACTACACAAACGATACATTCTCAGCATTACTTACTTTTGAGTTCCTTCAAAAGGTGAGAAAATGGTACATACTCTCAATTGAATTTAAACACAAAATGCATATTTTAGTACATGTTGGAATCTAGGAAAATTCTAAAAAATGCCTGTTGCTCGGAATCATGATATTAATATATATTATGAAACTACGCTTCTGACTAGATATGTTAGTATTTTGAATTTTTCAATACCAATTTCAGATAAAATTTGATATTAAAACTTTACATTTGACTTTGGGAAATATGGGAAATCACATGTAAACTCAATTTAAAAAGTTGAGTCATCTCATGTTTTGTGGAAGTAAGAGGGGTGATTTATCAATCTAGGTCCGATTTATCAAATGTGTGTGCCGCATGTCCGGATTGGGTTTTAGGTTGTGGTTTGAGTGTATCTTAATTTTCAGATAAAATTCAATTTAATTAATTAAGTTATTTATTCCCAAAGTTAAATTGAGACACTAAATTTCTAACTGTTGGAGCAATTATCACAATTCTTTCGATCGATGATCATGATTGAATGAGCTAATGAACCGAGTTGACCAATGGACATGGAACGGTTCCTATGGAGTGAAAATCCACCTTTTCAACTCAGGGAGTTTTTCAATTTTTGAAAAGTTACATATTTTTGGCTCCCAACCTTTAAAAATCTAGAAATAGGTCTCATATCTTCAAATTTTTTCACACCGAATTAATATCTTCATCTCTTTTTCTCTTTTAAGTACTAACTCGAATATTAAAAGTAAACGAGAGTTTTAGTAGAAAATTTGTTCGCTACACTAAGAAATTTTGAGTGGTCCTATTTTTAAAACTATAGTCATTGTATTTTGGGACACAAATGTCGTATTCCATAATTATCGTGAGCAGGACGTGATTGTGTTATGAAAACCGAGTAATTTATACCTTGCATGTACAGTTTCCATATCAATTTTTTGCATTTTTCACAATGATAAATTTTTATAATTCTACTAAGTATATATATATATATATCAAGTGACATAAGGTAAAGTTAAAATACACTACTTGTCATTATCATATCTATTCTAAAAGTATGAATAATTTACATGATTTACGTTTTTTTGCTAAGACTAAAATAATCTTATAATAATAAACTAATATTATTCATAAATTAATTGAAAAAAAATTGAATGTACATGAAATCATCACAAAATATTTATAAGAATTTGAATTAGTAGTAATCAAACATATTTAACTATGCTAATTTATACAACAAAATATTTTTATTAATATTATAGAGCTTTTACTCATTTCAAATCGTCACAATATATTTTTTATTTAATAATATCAATTTGTTATTGATTCTGCCTCAACTACTCAATTTTTTTCAATTAAATCTCAAATAATACTTATATTCATTAATTTGTTCCTTATTGTAATTATGAATAAGTTGTAGGAGCTATGATCAAGATACGAATACCCTCTAATCGTTATAAACTAATTATTCACATTCATATTAATAATCATTTCAAATTCCGTAATATGGATAATTTTTTTTAAACTCAAAAGATTCATAATAATCCAATAATGTTATAATTGCTCAATATATATATATATATATATGGTCAATAATATTTCTAAAAGTAACATAAAATTTGAATGATAAAGAAAATAATTTTATCAAATATTAAAATTCTTTGTTCACAATGTCCAATTTGACAATACTATCTATTAAAGAGAAAAAGAAAGAGAATACCAAGAATTAGGAGAATAAATAATTGAATATTAAAAAAATACTGAAAAAAGAAATAAAGTACCATGGGTCACAAGGTAAATAAGAGAAGTGTTTATATTAAGTTAATTAATTATAGTTTATTTAATAAAATACTTTAATCATATTTTTTAATATTCAGTAATTTATTTGTTTTAGTCAACGTTTTTTTAATTTTATTGCTTACAATATTTTACTATTAGTAAAGTATTCAAAAATAACATATAACTAATTTGATACCGAAATTGGTATTTCAAGAACTATTAGCGACATAAACCTTCATAATAATAGTCATATAAAGAAGTTATTAAACAAGAAAGAGATAAAAAATGAAAATTAAGTATGTCAAAAATAATAAGAGATAGTATAAAGTGATAGGTATGTTAGCTCATAGGTAGTTATATATGGAAAAATAAAAGTAATAATAAAAAAATGTGTTTTCAGCTGGATAATGATTTATATATGAATTTTTCAGAAAATTAATTGTGATTCTGAAAGCAATATGGCTAATATTTTAGAAGTATAACTAGATTAAATCATGAGAGTCATTAAAAAATATTTATTAATTATGGCTAGCGGATTATTTTGAGATATGAACTAGCACTTAAAAATTAATATACAGCAAACTATCAAGTTAAGAAAACGTAATATTGTACTTCTAAACTTTTATTAATAAAACTTAATTTGATAAATAAAAATGACACATTCAATAATACCAAATCAAACTAATACGAAAACATCTCGAAGTCAACCTAATTTAAATTCAAGATGTGAAACATCAACTTATCTTAAGAATAAACATGTTACGATTATTTTACAAAATAGAAGCATAATAACTGAATCTCGAAAAAAAATATCACTACACAATTATTCAATTTTTGATACAATGCTATTATAAGTAAACAAAGAACTCAATGAAAGAAATATAAATATATCGCTTGGACCTTCAAAAGTAAATAAGATAAAGCATAATTTAAATATGAATATTTATAAAAGTTTAGTTAATTACAATTTTTCTAGATTTTAATTAGCTTCTTCAAATATTCATAAAACCTTAATGACGCTCAACATTTGACTTTTTAAATGATTATAACTTATTAATCAATATTTATAATTAATTAGTTAAATGAGTATTTAAATTTATATTTATCAAATTAATCAATATCCATGTATATTAGTTCTTTTGATAAAATCATATTATTCACGTGAAGTGAAGTGCACGTGCTCTTTACTAGTATTTTATAAATGAGTGATAGAGACAATTAGTGAGGTGCCTTTTATTATCGATTTAAGGACAAAAATAATATATTGACCATAAATTGTCACTAAATATAAACTACTAATAATAACAATCACTATTTGTAAGTAATTACAATTAGTGTTTATATACAATTAGTGCCACTATTAATTTTTTTAATTAACTTTTGTGACAAAACCAAATATATTTTACTCGATATATTTAACTAGTGATATTTTCGGGATAATCACTTAGACATCTTGTAAGTCATATAGTATATTTTTTGGTTGTTCACTAATGAAGTTGCTATTTATTATTGGTGATGCAGTGGCTTATAAGTCATCCAAAATTTCAAAAGAATCCTTTGTACATCAGTGGTTGCTCTTATGCTGGCATCATGGTTCCTCTAGTTGTTAATGAAGTTTTTAATGGTATATACTTCAATATTATATAGAAGAAAAGCTAAATATTTATTCATATATATAAACATATATATATATATATATATTTTATATTTATATACTGATACAAATATTTATATTAATACATATTTTATTTCTTGTTCTCTTTTATAGGTATTGAAGCAGGGACTAAACCCCATATGAATCTAAAAGTACAATTTATAAATTGATTTTAACCAAAATTAGAGGGTTTTAATTTTTTTGGAAAATAATTAATGTGATTTTATATTTCTATTGGAATTTGGCACAGGGTTATACATTAGGAAATCCCCTCACTGATTCGTTTTTAGATAGGAACGCAAAAATAGAGTATGCTCACCGAATGGGACTTCTGTCCGACAGATTATATGAGGTAATTTCATATTTATTTCTCATATTAATTAGTTTTGATAACTAACCAAAAACATATTATTTTATTAGAATTGAATTTTTTCATTTTTTTTTTTGTTTGAGACGAAAGGGAATTACAAGCCTGACTTGGTAAGTTTTAATTACAAATCACACAAGTTTTATAGTACTCCAAATAAAGAAAGAAAAGCCGTAATTTGTGACAGCATAAAATTGAAAAAATAACTTTTTATATAAACGTGAAAGCTGATATAACTAGACAAGTCACGATTCTATTGTTTGAATAAAGTATATATATTCTTGTATATATTACTATAATAGTACCACCTCTAGTTTTAGCATGTGATTTGATGATAATTTACATGGCTCCAAAAGCATTTTGATCCTTTTTAAACTATTTTAAAATATATATAATTTATTTTTGATGACATGGTCAACACGAGTATTTTTCATTACATGGTGGTCTACACAACTATTTTAATTGATATTTTTTCTTGATTTTTTTAAAAAAAATTTGAAAATTTTATTTCTCGTCTCTTTTTCTTTTCTTTTTTTTTTCTTTTTTTTGTTATTCTTCTATTCCACCTTTTACTTAATTCAATTAATTTAAATTTAAAAAATGTAACAAATTTTACCTTTTGCACACGCATCAATTGTGCGCTACCGACTAGTATTATATTTTGACTTTCATTTACCCGTTGTTTCTTATAATATATTATAATTCGATATTTCTCCTTATCAAGATGAATGATATCGACTTTACATATTAAGATTGTTGTATATTATTTTTCATAGTCGACAAAAGAAAACTGTCATGGGAATTTCATTCATGTGGATCCACATAACGAGCTATGTCTCAATGATCTTGACAAGGTTAATCACGTAAGTTATAAACAAAACGAAACATATGGATTTTATTTATTTATTTGATATTTTATAAGATAGATTGGAAGTTTATTTTCTATGTCATACCCGGTCCTGTATTGGACTCCTTGCGACATAATATTTCCTCTTTTGTGATGCAGTGTTTGGATAGAATATGCGGTTTCTATATCTTGGGCCCCTTTTGTAGTGAAGCACAGAGAGATAAACAAGGTGTTTTATCATCGGTTACGCCTTCTTATGGGGAAATTTCTACAAATTTCATAGAACTAGTTGCTCCTACAACAAAATTGAGGCATGAAGTAATATTTCCTCTCTTTCAATTGATGTTTTTTTTGGTCATATGGTATATTGTGGATGTCTTAGGAGCTCAAAATTTTGAACATTAGTAAGAATTATTGATGAGAGTTATATTTGGACATAGGTCCATCTCGAACGCCCTCAAATATTGTATAAAAAAGTAAACATAATGATATTTCTAAGCGATAATAGTAAAATTATCACTAATGATAAATACGTAACGATAACACTTGTCGTGTTTCTAAATTATAACTAATGATATATGTGTAGTGATTCACTTGTGTTTTCATAGTAATGGTTTTAACAAGCTTCGGAGGGAGAAGATTTTTGTCTACATTGTAGTGTTAAAACAAGTATAGTCAATAGTGTATCAATTTTTGTTGTCACGAATTTTCTCTAAATATATTTTAGTTGTCTAAAGATATACAATTCTTGTCATTATTAAACAATGAAAATCTTATCGTGTCATCCAAATTCATGTCAAGTAATATACATAATTTACGACAATTTTGAGATCACTATTTCATATTTCTTACTATATATATATATATATATATATATATATATATATATTTTTTTTAATGACTAACTTAAGGCTACTCTATGTCATGCAGGATATTACTTATTTCCTTCAATACAAATGGGTTAATGATAAGTTTGTCCAAAAAGCACTTCATACTCGTGAGGTATACCATATTTATCAATTAATATATATATATACTTTATATGAGTTAAAGTTGATGAAATAATTCATATTTAATAGGGAACAATAACAGAATGGCGAAGATGTAATAATAGCATTATGACTGAGACACTGGTTGATGGGAATATAATCTACGCACAGAATGTTGCAAATACTTTGAGCTTTCACAAACATTTTACGCACCAAAGCTGCCGAGCCTTAATATATAGGTAACTTATTTTTCGACTACTTAGGGTAAGTGCACTTTGCAATCTATGCATTTAACCACTTATAGTAAAAATTACCATTATATTCGCATTTTGGTTCAATAAAGTAGTTTTTTATAAACAAAAATTCTATAATGTACTAACTTATATATATTTAAATTTCAATCAATCAAATTATCTTATAATTATAAATTATTCTTATATTTCTTTTAAATTTATGTAGGTTAAATTAATTATTACATAAATGTATGATATTATGAAATTTATAATCACCCAAATAATCAAATTGATGGAAATGTCCATATATAGTGTAAAATGGATGTTAGTGAAACATTCCATTTTATTCAGTCAAAATATGATAAGGGTTAAGTGCACATTTTATTCTATCGAATTTCATCAATTCTGATCACATGAGATAAAGTGTACCAATTACCAAAAGTCAGGCGATTTGAGTATAACTTATATATTTTGGGAGTCAGTGTATGCATTTATCCCGAGATAAATGCAAATAACCCCCACGTGAAATATTTTATTAGCTGAAAACCCCCTGTGAAAAAAATATAGGCTAAAAACCCCCTATGAAATTTTTAAATTGCATAAAACCCCCTGTGAAATTTTTAAATTGCATAAAACCCCCTGTGAAAAAAAATTGGCTAAAAACCCCCTGTGAAATTTTCAAATTGCATGAAACCCCCTGTGAAAAAAAATATAGCCTAAAAACACCCTGTAAAATTTTTAAATTTACAAATTAATTAATAGTACTAATTATAAAATTTTAGGATATTAATTAAACTTTATCCAACAATTAATTTTCAATGTAGTTATATTTCGTAATGGTAAAATTTTACAAGGGATTTTTAGGTTATATTTTTTTCACATGGGGTTTCATGCAATTTGAAAATTTCACAGTGGGTTTTATGCTATATTTTTTTCACATGGGGTTTCATGCAGTTTAAAAATTTCATAGGGGGTTTTTAGCCTATATTTTTTTCATAGGGAGTTTTCAGCCAATAAAATATTTCACGTGGGGGTTATTTGCATTTATCCCCATTTATCCCCTTTATTTTTTGAACTTACTCTACTTTGTTCAGAAATATTTTATTTAGCCCTTAGGATATATAATTATATTTTTTCTCAAAATTGATATATTTTTTGTTTTCCTACTTTATTCCATATAATTATAATGTGACAGTGGAGATCATGACATCGAGATTCCTCACATATCAACTGAGAGATGGATAGAGTCCATAGTATCACTTCAAAGTGATTGGAGGCCTTGGCTTCTCGAAGATCAAGTTGCAGGGTTAGCTAATAAAATTTAATTTTGTTTATTTCTTTAATAAAATTATAACTAAATTTATTGGCTTTAATTCAAATTTTGGGTTCTAATTTTTCATTTTAAAGATACACAATGACGTATGGAAGTGGTGATTATCAATTGACATATGCCACTGTGAAGGTGAAAAATCTCCCTATTTTGTGTTCTAATTTTATTAATAGATGTTTATTAGATAAAAATAATAATTATTGCAAAATTGTTTTACTGTTTTCAGGGAGCAGGACATACAGCTCCAGAATACAAGCCCGAAGAATGCTTTGCTATGATCAATAGATGGTTTGCTCAAAGCTCTCTATAAATTGTTCAATTTTTTTTTTGGTTTCAAGTTCAAGCATTTTAGGGAAATAAATTTTGGGTAAATAAATTGTGGTTATATGTATTGGAAAATATGGAGAATGAAAGTATGTTGGGTGAATGATTCTTTTATTTTACTCTAAATATTATGTAATGTATGATTGTGTTTGATTGTTGAGTTAACATCAAACTTATTACATGGTCAATATATATTATATATAACATTTTTTGAAATGAAACAGTTATCTCATTGTGTAATATAATGTTTAAATTTACTATAATCAATCAATATTATTATAAATTAAATTTGATAAACTATTATACAAGTAGAGTTCAAACATTTGGCATGATCGAACTCATGTCTTCTAAATCATAGATTATAAATCTTACCATTTAAGTCAATATACTGTATCATTGGTGATTATATTGACTTAAATGGTTAAATTTACCCCCCTTATATTTTGAGGTTTCTATTATTATCTTCCTATCTTAATAAAATTTATGTTTACATTTTAATATGAATGACGTCTGCAAATTTAAGAGACAATAAAGCATAATATGGACAATAAGTAGTTTGATTTAAAGAAATTACGAATTTTGAGAAAAAAAAAATCTCCTAACAAAGGACTAATCTTTGATTCTTTATGAGCATCTCATTTAGAACATGAAGCTAATGCATCTCATTCTGCTCGTTTCGTGTTTTCCATAATTTTTGCATTCTGTTAAGTTCTAATTAGTTAAGTTTTAGGATTCTGATTTGGAATTATAAAGTAAATAGGTTTCCTAGTTACAGTCTAGTTCTTTATATATTTAAACTAGTTTGATGTTTTTTTTTCTCTCATTAATTTTTTTCCCAGATTTTTATCAATAATATTTTGAAGTTTCTTTTTTTTTTTTTTTTTTTGAGTGTTACATATTATTTGAGTTTTAAAGATGTGTTCTTTAACGTTCTTAATTCTATTGCTTTCGCTACGTCAGCATCAATCCCACAAACGTTCGTTCTCGGTGCATTACACCATATATAAATATTAGACTACGAGAGTCAGATTAGAATTTGGATTTATCTGATTTTGTCTTTTTTTTTTAAATTAAAAGAAATAGAAAATCTGATTTGGCTTAATTAGGTTGGCTACATATTTGATTTGCTAATAAATTTATACAACAAATTATGATTTAAACTAACAATTTTACTTAACGGTTTAAATTTGATAAAATTCATAATATCAAAACTTTATTTAATAAAATTCATAAAATCAAAAAATTATATTTTAAAATTGATAAATAGTGTTGTATTTTTCCCATGTACGTGAAGTAATTAATTCTTCTTCTCACACATGTCAATGGCCAAATTGAATAACACTTCTATGACTAAGCATTTGTCAAAGAATTTTGCAATAACTTTCCTTGAAACTATAATGTTGGTTTTAATTTTTTATAGAAGACAATTTAGTCAAAAAAAATAATTAATGCAAAGAATTGAATTTGAATTGTTCTTAAATCTTAATAACTCAGCGTATTATCTAAATTATTTTCAGCAGTATTAGAACCTGTTGAGATATAGGATTTATATATATGTGGGAAATGTCTCATTTACCCTTTTAAGTGGTGTTAGATATTTTGGTATATAGTGTGTTTTTTGTTTAACCGTATTACAGTTAATACACTTTACTTTTCATCTTTAGAGTATATTCTTCAAGATTTCTTAATGAATAATACAAGTTTTTCATTCTTTAATTCTTCATGGCACCAGAGCCATATCTGAATTCGATCGATTAAAAGTTTGTTTCCGCTGTGCATTGACGATCGGTGATTTGTGTGGTTTAATCTGCTGAGTTGCTGAAATTTGGGGATCGATTGCGATGGCAGAATCCACCGAATCAAGAGAGACTACCGGCGCGATAACCACTCAATTGACTGGTAAAATTGATTTCTTCGATCCTTTATATATCTCACCTTCTGATTCCCCAAATTTAGATTTGGTGGCTGAAACCCTAAAAGGCAGTGAGAACTTTAAAATCTGGAGTCGAGAAATGGTTGTTGCGCTTGAAGCCAAGAATAAATTGGGATTTATCACTGGAGAGTGCAAGAATCCTGGAGAAGAATCATCCACATATCATCTATGGAAGAGGTGCAATGCCCTGGTGAAATCATGGATCACTCGGTCCATGTCAAGAGAATTAGTTCATGGTGTGGTCTACTGCGAAACTGCGGCTATGATATGGAAAGACCTGAAAGAACGGTATGATAAAGTCAATGGAGCTCAGATGTACTCATTGTACAAACAGATCAATACTATCTCTCAAGGATCCAATTCTGTAACAGATTACTATTCCAAATTGAAGAATTTGTGGGACGAATATGAGTCCTTGACTCCTAGCCCAACCAAAGAGATAACTAAGGAGTATGTTGACCACATGCAACAAATCAAGATGATGACCTTTCTGATGGGTCTGAATGACTGCTATGCCAATACCCGGTCACAGATTTTAATGATGACACCACCACCTTCACATGCTCAGGTTTTCTCCATTATCTGTAATGAGGAAGGGCAAAGAAACATTGGCCCTAGTCATGGTATACAAGACTCTGCAGCCTTATCTTCTAGCATCTCCTCAGAACCCTCTGCTCAAATCAATAAACCTAAGGTTAAATGTGAAGTATGCAACTATAATGGACATACTAAAGAAAGCTGTTACAAGGTTATTGGCTATCCACCAGGCAGAGGAAGAGAAGGAGAGGTGGCAGGTTCTCCCAAGGAGGAAGATTTACTCAAGCCAGAGGTCAAGGAGAGGTTCAAGTCAATCAGACTTCAACAGATGCAAATCAGGATCACATGCAGTCTTCTGATCAGCAAGGGAACAACAATGTGTTCACCTCACAGCAGTATGCCCAGATACTACAGTTGATTGGACAGAATGGAGAGGAAAAGAATAAACCTGCTGCTCTTACAGGTATTACAGGTATATGTATGAATATCTCCTATGATAAATTGAGTGATGAAGAAACCTGGATCATAGATTCAGGTGCTAATCATCACATTACTAATAAGTATCATCTCTTGGACAAAAATGTGACTCCTTGTAATCAAAGTATTCAAGTGAAACTTCCAAATGGGAACTTAAGTACTGTTACTCATATAGGGAATATTACCCTAAGTAAAGACCTTGTCCTTCTTAATGTCCTTTATGTCCCTGAGTTTGAATTCAGCCTTATATCTGTATCTAAATTGTTAGCAGACCATGAATATAGTGTAAGTTTCAAACATGGAGTTTGTTTGATACAGGACCTCAGGAATGGAGAGACCAAAGGCACTGGTAGACTGATAAGGGGGCTATACTACCTTCAAAACAGCATTAGTACTAAGAAGGGTTATGATGACTGTTACACCTTGTTTTGTAATAAGAATAGTAGAGACATTACTAAGAATAAATGTGATTTGTGGCATTGTAGATTAGGACATTTGTCTTTTGATAGACTTAAATGGTTACCTCAATTGCACATCAATCCAGATTCTATACAAAACAGTGTTTGTCCTATTTGTCCCCTTGCTAAACAAACTAGACTAAAGTTTTCTGCTAGTACTTCTAAAACCTCCAAGATTTTCCAACTTCTTCATATAGACATTTGGGGGCCTTATAGAGAACCTACTTATAATCAAGAAAGGTACTTCTTAACTATTGTTGATGACTTCTCTAGGTACTGTTGGGTGTTCTTAATGAAGTTTAAAACAGAAGTAGTTCAGCTGCTAACTAATTTTGTATTGTATGCTCAAAATCAGTTTGATACTCAAATTAAAATCATAAGAACTGATAATGCATGGGATTTCTTTAGCTCTGAATGCACTCATTTATTTAATTCACATGGCATTGTGCATCAAAGTAGTTGTGTTTACACTCCTCAACAAAATGGAGTGGTTGAAAGAAAACATAGACACATTTTAGAAGTGGCTAGAGCTTTAAAATTCCATTCTCAAATTCCCATTAAATATTGGGGTGACTGTGTCTCAACAGTTGTCTACTTGATTAATAGAACTCCATCTACCTTATTAAATGGTCAGACACCTTTCTTTAAGTTGAACAATACACTGCCTGATTATAATCATTTAAGGGTGTTTGGTTGTTTATGTTTTGTTAAAATTCTGCCCAATCAAGACAAGTTCCATGAGAAAAGTAAACCATGTATTCTCATTGGTTATTCCAGCACACAAAAAGGGTATAAATTGTTATGTCTCCAAGATAATACCTTTTGTGTTTCAAGAGATGTTGTTTTTCATGAAGGAATTCTACCTTTTACTGATAAGTGTGATAATACTGTTGATCAATTTGTTTCTACTGATAACTCTATGTTTTATAATGATCTTATTGGACCTTATCAGAATGTTATGGAACCTAACTCCTCTTCAGACAGGGATATTCCTTCTAATGACACTAATTCTGAATCTGTTTCAGAATCTGAAACCATCTCTGAACCTGTTCAGAACTCTAATGATTTTGTGAATGCAGATCAGTTAAGGAGATTTGTTAGACAGACTAAGCCTCCTGTATGGGCTAAAGACTTCTATTCTCCTTATATAAACTCTACTGGTAACACTTCTCTGTATCATATTTCCAATTTTATAGATTATAGTCACATATCTGCTACTTATAAAGCCTTTATTGCTTCCATTTCTCAAGAAACTGTCCCTAAATCTTATAAGGAAGCTTCTGTTAGTTCCAAGTGGCAAGAAGCTATGAGTAAAGAAATTCAAGCTCTTAATCTTAATAATACTTGGAATGTTGTAGACCTGCCTAATGGTAAGAAGCCTATTGGCTGTAGATGGGTATATACCATCAAGTATAAAAGTGATGGTTCTATAGATAGGTACAAAGCAAGGTTAGTAGCCAAGGGGTTTACCCAATTAGAGGGTATTGATTATACTGAAACATTTGCCCCTGTTGCTAAACATGTTACCATTAGAATTGTCTTAGCTATTGCTTCTATTTCTCATTGGTCTATCTATCATATGGATGTTTCTAATGCTTTTCTTCAGGGTGATTTAATAGAGGAAATTTATATGGAGATTCCTCCTGGATTTGATCACTCCTCTGCTGGTAAGGTCTGTAAGTTAAATAAGTCCTTGTATGGCCTGAAGCAGGCCCCTAGACAGTGGAATAAAAAGTTCACTGAAGCTTTGCATTCATATGGTTTTATTCAGTCTAAAGGAGACTATTCCCTCTTTGTTAAATCAAAGGGGGGTGATATCCTTATTTTACTTGTCTATGTTGATGATATACTCATCACAGGTAATAAGGAGTCTTTAATTTCTGATTGTAAATCTTATTTGCATAATATGTTTCTGATGAAAGATTTAGGTGAATTGAAGTTTTTCTTAGGGATTGAGATTGCCAGGTCTTCCCAAGGGATTTGCTTAAATCAGAGGAAGTATATTCTTGAACTTCTGGAGGAAACAGGTATGTTGGGGTGCAAGCCTGTGGGTACTCCTATGGACACTAATCTTAAACTGACTTCATATGAGTATGATGTTGGGATTCATGCTGATTCTGATGATAAACCTCTGAGTGATGCTACTGTTTATCAAAGGCTTGTGGGTAAACTTCTTTATCTTTATCTTACTAGACCAGATATTAGTCATACTGTTCACATTCTTTCACAGTTTATGCATAAACCTAAACAATCCCACTTGGAAGCTGCTTTTAGAGTATTAAGATATCTTAAAGGTAAACCAAGTTTAAGTTTGTTTCTATCAGCTAACAGTTCCATGCAGGTAAGAGCTTTCTGTGATTCAGATTGGGCAACCTGCCCAATGACTAGAAGATCTATTACAGGCTTTGCAGTTCAGATTGGAAGTTCCTTGGTTTCCTGGAAATCTAAGAAGCAAACTGTGGTTTCAAGGTCATCTGCTGAGGCTGAGTACAGGGCAATGGCCACTGTTACCTGTGAAGTGATTTGGATTCTGAGTATTTTGGCAGATTTGAAGATTTTTCCAAAGGAGCCTGCTGCAGTTTATTCAGATAGCAGCTCTGCTATACAAATAGGAGCAAATCCTGTTTTCCATGAGCGGACTAAACACATTGAAGTCGATTGCCACTTCATTCGAGACAAAGTTCAAGAAGGAATCATCTCTACTCACTACATTCCAACCAAGCAGCAACCTGCTGATTTATTAACCAAGTCCTTGAGCAAAGAACAAGCTGAGCTGCTGCTTTCTAAATTTGGGATCATTGATTTGTTTTCTGCAGCCACTCACCTTGAAGGGGGGTGTTGAGATATAGGATTTATATATATGTGGGAAATGTCTCATTTACCCTTTAAGTGGTGTTAGATATTTTGGTATATAGTGTGTTTTTTGTTTAACCGTATTACAGTTAATACACTTTACTTTTCATCTTTAGATACTTATTTCTCTTCTGTATATATTCTTCAAGATTTCTTAATGAATAATACAAGTTTTTCATTCTTTAATTGTTCAGAACCTAGCTTCCAAGTTTTATTATGTAATCTACTTTCTTTTTATTTATTTCTTATATACATGTAAGTAGGGATGTTCACGAGTCGAGCTCGAGTCGAGTTGGGCCAAAAATTCAAGCTCGAGCTCGACGAGCTGCAGGAAAGTGAGCTCGAGTTCGAGCTCAAAAAGATATTTTGTTTTAAATAAAATAATATATTTTTTAATAAAATAATAATTTTTTTATATTTTTTTGGTAAAAATATATTATTAATTTTATATTTATTCATATATTATTAAATATTGTCATAATTATTGTCAAAAAAATTATTATTTATACATATATTATTATAATATATCATATTACTACATGTGCAATCCATCTTCATTGTGCAACTTAGAAATTTTTTAATATTTTGAAAATTTGACAAGGTATTGAATTTTATCAACTATCATGAATTAATTATTCATTTCCTTATCAAGTTGGTAGATTTATTTATACTTTTTTATGTGCTTTTATATTTTCATAACTATTAATAAATATGTAACAACAAAATTTAAATTAAATGTATTGAATATATTTTAATGTATCTTTTAATTCTTATTTCGTTGTTTGGATGTTACGCCAAGAGGAGGAATAAATTCAAATTAAGACTTCAACATGGTATGTTCTCGAGAGTTCTAGCTTAGCAGAGTATTTAAGTACACAGTATATAGTTTTGAGTTTTGATCATTTTTCATTTTTAAAAAAATTTACTTCTTAGCCATCCATACTCAAGCAAGCAATTTTTAAGCACAAAGTTAAATTATCATACCTTACATGATACTAATACTGGATTATAATGTTTTAAAGTTTATATTGTTAAATAATAAGATGAAAATATTAATTTGATGAAAATATTTTCCACATAATATTTACTGATATAATACTCTAGCTTATAATGAAATTAATTATAAAATACATGCTATAATAATACATACTGTTGGTGAGGTGAACGATTGTAGCCTCAAATGGTTAACCAAGAAAGGTGAGTTGGGATCTAAATACAAAGTTATAAATTATGTGAGGACCTCATCCTAATAATATACAAATATGTGGCGTATTCATATACAATTCATATAAAATATGGTAACCTGCTTAGCAGGTCACATTTGTGGCTGAGATTTGAGCAAAATTGCAAAATTGGTACCTCAAGTTGCATGTACCTGAATCTAATACTCTAAATTGGACCACTTGCAATTTGGGTACCATATGTTCAAAAAATTGGCAATTTCAATACAAATTTCGTCGGAAAATCATAAATTGGTCGGAAAAAGTCACGTGCGTGGCACGTGACTCTCAATTTGGAGATTTTCTCCCAATTTAGGATTTTTTTTCTCTCAATTTGGGGATCTCTGATTTTCCCTCCAAATTCCACCTAATTTTATATTAAACAAAAATGAAAAATAGCAAAAACGTGCCAACGATTTTGAGGAACAAAAAATCCCCAAATGAACTTTCCGCCATTTCTTATTAACACAAAACGGTAACAAAAAACCCCCAATTGAACACAAAACCCTAATCCACAAATTATTAAAAATTCTCCCAAAATTTCACCATCAAAGCCGAATTGAAGATAACATTGTGATTATAGAGGTACCCAGAAGTATATTGTGCGAAAATGGTGAAGTTTAGAGATCCCGACTTGAACAAGATGCCAACTCCAACTTACGGTGCGTGTTTTAGGGTTGTGATTCAACTGTTTGTTCGTTTTTTTCTTCTTGTTTTCGTTGTTTAGATTTACAAGTTGAAGGTTTAGAATTGTATTGTGGCTTGTATTAGGGTTTCATATGAATGTGACTTGTATTATTCTCTATTTTTCATTGTGGCTCAATTGTTTGAATGATAGCTTACAAGTCGAAGGTTAACTTTTTTTGTTTGCAGATCCGAATAAACAATTTGTGACCTTAGTTATTCACTATGGTGGTTTATTGTTTGAGTATGAAAATAATGAGTTGCAAGCAAATTATAAAGCAGGATTAGTTTATAAGTTGGATCACTATGATATTGCAAGAATCTGCTTGGATAGTATTAAAGGTTTTTGTGAGAAAATTGATTTACCAGTTGTGCATGGATGTTATGTTAAGGTTGGTAACAAATTTAAGAAACTGAAGGATGATGCCCATCTACATCAGTTTTGTTTGGATAAATTACATGAAACCAGAGAAATAGATGTGTATTTGAATCATGAAGATGGTTTTATGTCTCATTTTGATAATGTAGAGGCAGGAAAAGAAAAAGATGATGAGGGTGAAGAGGGTGATGAAGAGGATGATGATTATAGGCTAGTTGATGATGATTATGGGAGCTCAATCATTGAACAATGAAAGAAATATGTGAAGCTATCTGACCTTCCAGCAGAGATGGCTAAAAACAAAGGAAAGAAGAAGAAATGAACATGTGGTTACCTTTTTATGATTTTGTGGTTATGTTGCCAAAAACAGAGTATTTATGTGATTTTGTGGTGAACATGTGGCTAAAAACATAGTATTTATCTTTTTCGATTTTGTGGTTATGTTTTGTTAATAAACATGGTTTGGTTTGTTGAAATGTGGTTATCTTTTGGTTTGTTAATGAACATGGTGGTGAAATGTGGTAATTTTTGGTAATGAACAAGGTTTGGTTTGTTGAAGTATCTATTTTAGTAATGAAATGGTTACCTTTTGTTTAAACTGATCAATGATTATCTATTGTCAATGGTTATCTATTTTGAATGAACATGGTTTGGTTTGTTGATCATGGTTTGTATTTATATGTCATTCTATTCCAACCAATAAACAAAGTTAGTGAAACTTGATATTTAAAACAAGGTTATTCATTCAAAATAATCATCAATACACAAGCACCAAATGTTCATTGTACACTTCATACATAAAACATAATACCCACAATACCTACATACTAAGCAAACCAACACATTAACAAAAACAACCAAGATACTACAAGAAAAAATTTCATCATTTTATTCTTTGTATGTAGTCTTGCATTTACATCTTCTAGGTTTGAATTTTCAAATCCTTTGCTTGCTATTATTGCTTCCATGTTTCTCTTTTCATCCAATAAAGTATATATTTGTTGTCTCAACAACTCATTTTCATCCTCCAATCTAACATTTTCTCGGTGTAATATTGGTATAACTATCGTGGACCTCGAGCACATTGGAGGATCAAGCCATTGAAAAAAATTGCAACCACCATTCTAATTAAGCAAAAGTAGAAGAAATAGTAAGAAATATAGTCAATGCACATGTAGCAATATAGTCAATGCACTCACCATTCTGGTTAGCAACTTGTTTCGTATGATAAGCAAAAGAAGCAAAATTAGGCAAAATACTTGGCACTCATTACTGTGATTGAAGACAAGCAAAAGGCAACTAAAATCTCAAGAATTGATAATGCCACACCCCAAAAATAGCATTCAATATCAAAATTACCTTCCAATTTTCGCATCCATAGAATCTTCGACCTGGATTGACAACGGTCCAACTAATGCGCAAGGATGCAATTTTTCCGCATTGACATCGCTGCAATTCATGGGAAGATGAGGTGGAAGAGGAACTTGACATTTTAAGATAAACTTCAACTTGGTGTGGGTGAAATGAGGGATGAAATCGAGTTGAAATCGTGAGAATTTAGGGTATTTTAATTTGTGGATTAGGGTTTTGAGTTCATTTGGGGATTTTTTGTTCGTTTTAGTGTTACTAAGAAATGGATTTTTTGTTCCTCAAAATCGTTGGCACGTTTTTGCTATTTTTCATTTTTGTTTAATATAAAATTAGGTGGAATTTGGAGGGAAAATCAGAGATTCCCAAATTGAGAGCAAAAATCCCCAAATTGGGAGAAAATCCCCAAATTGAGAGTCACGTGCCACGCACATGACTTTTTCCGGCCAATTTATGATTTTCCTGCAAAATTTGTATTGAAATTGTCAATTTTTTGAACATATGGTACCCAAAATGCAAGTGGTCAAATTTAGAGTATTAGATTCGTGTACAGGCCAACTTGAGGTACCAATTTTGCAATTTTGCCCTGAGATTTGTCTGTAAGGTTTGAAGAGCTTAGAGACAGTGAGAAAATATTTTTCTTATTTTTAATAGTAATTCTACTAAATATCAATTATCTAAATTGTTGATTTCACATTTTTCTAATTTTGACTCCTTGCTCTATTTTAAATTAGACAACGGTTTAAATAAATTTTATTGAATAATTAATATAGTAAAATTAATTATTATTACTATGATCAGTCAACTTTTTTGTCCTAAACAAACTGTACACTATTAAGACTAAAGTTAGAAGTTCTTATATCTTATCTAATATATTTTAGACCAAGAAACAATCATATGGACTAATACAAAATATGCACTGGTCTAAAACCTATATAAAGGGGTTTTTATTTCCAATTACTAGTATGGAAATCATTTTGCAATTTGAAAAAGTATAAAAACTCGATAAAAAGTTATAATTGTTACTTACTATAGCAAAAATGGCAATTGAGCGTGTTATCATTGTCGTACTTATTGCCTCGAGTTTGATATCCATGGCATCCGCCATACCTGGATCCGCCACTTTCTATACTACCTATGTTCGTAAGTCGTGATCGCTCCTATATTTCATTAAATTTTTAACTAAATTTAGTGAAAATAAAAGCTCGAAATCAAGAAAAACAAGCTTATTAGATATTATAATTGTTCTTGTAACATTTCAGAAATAAATCATTTATTAGTAACTGTTTTTATCTTTTCATGCATTGTATAAGCAGACATGTGGATATAATATATACAGTATAAAATACTAAAATCAAATAATATGTAGATTCTATTTTTTGAAATATATATTAATCTTATAGGTTTTAAATAACAACCTCACATATGCATGACAATATGCAGCATCTTCATGCTATGGATTCGAAGACCAGGGTACACTGATAGCAGCAGCAAACCCTAGTTTGTTTAACAATAGTGCAGCATGTGGAAGAACGTGTAGAGTGAGGTGCATCGGTTCTAACGGTACACCTCCAACATGCTGGAACACCGAAATTACGGTGAGGATCGTCGATCTTTGCCCTGCATGTCGACCCAATGAACTCGATCTTTCTGAACAAGCGTTCTCAAGGATCGCATATTCTGATGCTGGCAGAATCCGTATTGACTATAACTGGTAAGAAATAATCGATAAATTTTGAAAAATTAATTATATTACATTTGATATACTCCGATTTTTGCTAGCAAAATATGATATTTTTAGCTCATGATTTTGTTTTTATTTAATTGGGTTTCTGTTTTGCAGTAACTGACTTTGAGAGAATTGAAGGAAGCTTGAGCTACCAAGAATAATGATTTATAAAAAATTTCGAGAAAATTAAATGATTTGAATCATCTTTGTTGTTTTTCCTATTTTTTTTTAAATCTTTGGAGGATGTTTAAATACACTTTGTAGTAATATTGAAAAAAAACTTCAAGTTCTACTTCTCCACTCTTCGCATTTTCACCAAGTCAAGTTCCAATCTTTGAAGGAGAATACTATGAGTATTGGAGTAGCCAAATGCAAACATTCTTTGAGTCCATGGAGTTATGGGATGTGATCGATGGAGAGCTTCAAGAACCAAATAAAGATGATGATGAATATGCCAAGTTGCTAAAGGAGTTTAAGAAGAAAGATGCAATGGCGTTGCGATATATTCAACAAGGTGTTGGAAAAACAATTTTTCCACGTATCTTTGGTGTTAAAAAAGCCATTGATGCTTGGAACATTTTGAAACAAGAATTTCAAGGAACCGAGAAGACGATTGAATTAAAACTTCAATCTTTGTGGAGAGATTTTAATAATCTCAAAATGGATGATCGAGAACCTATTCGTGATTTTTCTACACGAGTATCGGAAATTGTAAATCAAATCAAAGGTTGTGGAGATACAATTGAAGAAAAAAGAGTCGTCCAAAAAGTCCTTCGTAGTCTTCCTCCGAAGTTTGATCATGTTGCTGCCGCAATTGAAGAATCAAAAGATTTATCCAAAATGTCAATATACGAGTTGACGGGATCGCTTCTCGCACATGAGCAAAGAATCAATCGAACGACCAATCCTTCAACCGAACAAGCATTCCAATCAAAGCAAATATCAAAACCAAATAGAGGAGAATTCAAAGGAGGCCTAAATCACAATAAAGCCAAATGGAGACCAAATGAGAAGAAAGAAAATTGGCAATTCAAGTCACCTCGAAATTCCGGTAACAATTCTAGTTGCCTTATTTGCAAAAAGCCTAATCATGAATCAAAAGATTGTTATTTTAAGTGCAAAAGATGCAAAATCCCTAATCATTCTCAAAGGGATTGTTGGTTCCAAAACAAAGAAAAGAGTGAATCAAAAGAAGAGGCAAAATTCTTGAACGAAACAAAAGAAGAATTATTATTCTATTTAAGTGATTTTCAAGAAACCAAAAATTTGTGGTACTTGGATAGTGGATGCAGTAACCACATGACAGGTGATCGTGATCTCTTTGTTGAGCTTGATCCAAACATTACATCTCAAATTATTCTTGGTGATGGTTCACAAAGAAGCGCAAAAGGAAAGGGAACTATCGCTGTCCGAACTAAGGAGGGTAACCAGAAACTCATCACTGATGTTCTTTATGTGCCAAACTTGTCACACAACATTCTTAGTGTTGGTCAGCTCATTCAGAAGAATTTCTCAGTTCACTTTGATGACGGAGAATGCAAAATTCTTGAAAAAAAGAGAAATGTTATTATTGCAAGTATTGGAATGAGAAACAAGACGTTTTCCCTCATGTTACCTTTTCATGGTAACCATGCTCTTAAAACTGAAAATGCAGATTCATCATATCTTTGGCATTTACGCTATGGTCATCAACATAGCAAAGGACTTCAATTACTAAAGGAGAAAAATATGGTGATCGGACTTCCAACCATTCAGAAGAACAATCAAGTTTGTGAAGGTTGTATTTTTGGGAAGATGCACAAGCTTCCATTCCCAAAAACATCATGGCGAGCCAAAGCACCGTTAGAGCTAGTCCACTCAGATATTTGTGGACCAATGCAGACTCCTACTCCAGGAAATAAGAGGTATTTCATTCTATTTATCGATGACTTTACAAGAATGATGTGGATATACTTCCTAAATCAAAAGTTCGAAGCATTCGCTACATTCCTGCAATTCAAAGCACTTGTCGAAAGAGAAAGTGATTTTTTGATAAAAACCCTGAGAACTGATCGTGGAGGTAAATATCTTTACAATCCTTTTATCGAGTATTGTAAAGAAAATGGTATTAAAAGACAGTTGACAGTGAGCAGAACACCACAACAAAACGGTGTTGCTGAAAGAAAAAATCGAACAATCGTGGAGATGGCAAGAAGCATGCTGAAAGGAAAAGGAGTTCCAAATCTTTACTGGGCAGAAGCTGTACACACATCCGTGTACATTTTCAACCGTTCTCCTACCAAAGCTGTAAGGAACAAAACACCATTTGAAGCATGGCACAAAAAGAAGCTGACAATGGATCATTTCAAAGTATTTGGTAGCATCGCATATGCACTCATTCCATCCCACACTCGTGAAAAATTTGATGAAAAAGGCAAGAAGTTTCTCTTTATTGGCTACATTGATGAATCCAAAGGATACCGACTAATTGATCCAACCACAAATAAACTCACGGTATCTCGAGATGTTATTTTTGATGAAGCTTCTACTTGGGACTGGAAAGAAAAGCAAGTCGTAGAATCGCCAATTTATGAAGATCCATTAGCATCTCAAGCTAGTCCGTCTGAAAAGCCAGCTCCTGTTCCAAGATTGGATGAATCCGAAGATGAAAGTCCTCCAAGACGAACACGCTTGTTAAGCGATATTTATGAGTCCTGTGAACTTGGATTATTCTCTTGTGAACCTCAAAATTTTGAAGAAGCATCAAAAAATGAGCATTGGAAAAAGCAATGGATGAAGAAATGTCCACCATCGAGAAAAATAAAACTTGGGAGCTCGTTAATCTGCCGGAAGGAAAGAAAATAATTGGGCTAAAATAGGTATTTAAAGTCAAGTTCAATGAAAATGGAGAAATTCAGAAGTACAAAGCTCGCCTCGTTGCAAAAGGGTATTCTCAGCAACCCGGAATTGACTACACCGAAACATTTTCTCCGGTTGCTAGAATTGAAACAATTCGCACATTTCTTACTTTAGCTGCTCAACTGGAATTACAAGTGTATCAACTTGATGTGAAATCAGCTTTCTTAAATGGAGAAATTATTGAAGAAGTTTATGTCGAGCAGCCTGAAGGATTTAAAGTCAAAGGCCAAGAAGAAAAAGTTTATCGGCTAAGAAAAGCACTATACGGGCTAAAACAGGCACCTCGCGCATGGAATAGCAAAATCAATAGCTATTTCATTGAAAGTGGTTTTAATCGAAGTTCTAGTGAATCTTCTCTCTATGTGAAAGATGCCGGGAACGATTTTCTTGTGGTTTGTCTCTGTGTAGATGATCTTATCTATTTTGGGACAAACACAACCATGGTGGAAAATTTCATAACAAACATGATGGAAAGATTCGAGATGACTGATCTAGGTCTCATGCGATATTTTCTTGGAATCCAAGTCAAGCAAAGCCCTGGAAGAATTTTTCTGTGCCAAGAGAAGTACATTGATGATTTGTTGAAAAAATTCAATATGAACCAGTGCAAGCCTATTTCTACACCATTGGCGTTAAATGAGAAATTGCAAGTTCATGATGATGCAGAAAAAGTTGACACCACACTTTACCGAAAGTTGATTGGTTCATTGATCTACCTCAATACAAGACCGGACATAACTCATTCTGTAAGTCTACTTTCAAGATTCATGAATGAACCAAGTAAAATTCATTTCTCAGCTGCAAAAAGAATCTTAAGGTACTTGAAAGGTACTAAGAGTCAAGGAATTGAGTTTAAAAAAGAAGACAATTTCAAGCTTGTGGGCTACACCGACAGTGATTGGGCTGGATCACTTGATGATCGAAAAAGTACATCAGGCTATATATTTTGTCTTGGAACAAATATCATTTCATGGAGTTCAAGAAAGCAAAAATCAGTTGCCTTATCATCAGCAAGCCGAATACATTGCAGCCACGGATGCAGCTTGTGAAGCAGTTTGGCTAAGACGCATATTGAAAGATCTGAAGTTCAAGCAAAATGAACCTACTACAATTTATTGTGATAATATGTCCGCAATTGCTATGACAAAAAATCCAGTCTTTCATGCAAGGTCCAAGCATATAGAGATTCGAAATCATTTCATCCGTGAGCTAGTAAACCAAGAAGAAATTTGCATGAAGTTCATGAATACCAATGATCAACCAGCCGATGTTTTGACAAAAGCAGTGACCTCCGATAAATTCGAAAGATTCAAGAAGCAAGTCAAGATTACAAATTAAGGAGGGGTGTGAAAACATAATTTCTAATCTTGAATATCCTAGAAGAATCAAGAAACATTGGCACAAGAAGATGGATTCAAACTTGAATTCAAAGTCTCACATTTGGAAAATCAAAGTTTCACATTTGGAAAATCAAAATTACACATTTGGAAAATCAAAGTTTCACATTGTATTTTGTAGGCTAAAACTTTCTATGGTGCACTATATATAAATAGAGGGGGTTCTCATTTGTAGTGATACAACAATTAGAACAACAATTAGAGCAAAAAAAAAAAAATCAAGTTAAAGAGGTAGATAGAAATTGTAATAGAGTGAGCCGTAGCTACTCTACTCCTATCAAAAAATCCCTTCAATAAAAATATAATTTCCTACCATAGCTTCCGCACCCAACATTTAGATGGTGGATAATTTTGTATGATCAATAGACCAAATTTTATGAGGTTGATTTCTATATCGTCTATGATCATGTAGTGACAATCACAATTTACTACTTTTTCGACATATCTATATCAATATTCATAACATGGGAAATAATTAAGAGGTCCAATGTAATAATTATTCGTCAATATTTTAAGCCAATTATGTTATATTTTTTTAGGATAATGAGATTGAATTATTCGAATTTTTTGACTTTTGGCACTTCTATAAATGACTTTTCATTTTTTTATTTGAACTAAGCGAGTTTACACATTTTTTATTTTGTCTGATTTTCAACCGGTGGAGTTTAAACATTTTTTTTATACCTTTTGATCCGAACTTGTTTTTGCGAATGTTTACTTGTAATATAAATCTAATTCTTTTACACTTCTCTATTAATATTTATCATATGCAATAAACGGCTCCAAGGAGTATTCCTAAATTTAATTACTGAACATACAAAATAATCAACTTTAAATCAACTAATGTTTAAAATAAACAATCATTTGTTATTATGTTATTGATAATTAAACTAGTATAACTTCATGGATTGATAACTTTTAAATTCTAATATGTTAATTATAAAAGAAATAACATTAGAAAATTAAGCACATTACTTGCTTATCTGGTGAAAAGTAAATACTAAATTGGATATTTAAGTTGCTTTCCATAATCCAAATGTTTACTTGTAAAATTTCTTTAAGGTAAAATGCATCAAATATGACTTCTTATTTCTTACTTTTCATACCAAATAATGCTGCGAATTTTCTTCGGTTGCGATTTATAAGGCACATACATATGTATTCAATGTGTATTTCATGCACTTCAAGAACATGCTTTTTCTTTGTGAGTTACATTTTTCTTTGTAAAAATTATATTTTTCATCAAATTATTTAGCTTGTTTTTAATTTTAATCTCGTTAGTATGCTTCTCTCACATTTAATTATATAACTTTCAAAATATCTTACATTTAGTTTTAATCGAAATTTTCGTCTAAAATTTTATCGTCAACATCGTAGTCAATATTTTGATCAGACTTTTAGGATTTTGTTCACAATTGGCACGTGATATTGAGTAGAACCACCGTGGTATTGAATATAGTTTATGCATGGTTTTGCGCATGAATTCTCCCAAAATGAATCAAACTGTTGATTAACAGCGTAAACCATTAAAATATGGATGAAAATTTCAGTTGAGATTAATATGAGACATTTTGAAGGTTGTTAGTTAGTAAACAACACCTGTGTCGCACGTGAATAATATAATCTAGTTACAATAATAAAAATACTTAGATATGGTTCAATTTTAGAATGTTATATGCTTAAAATTTAAATAATAATTAAGTGATAGATTTATTTTCCCTTCAACTATATTAACATGAACAATTAAATGCAAATTGATGCGATCATGAATTAATATTCGAAGAACCTAGCTAAGTTAGTTGAAAATTTAAATTTAAATTTAAATAATAATATAACTATGAAAATTCAAGTTTCACCTATAATTTTTCTTGTATAGTTTTTATGAACTGATTTTTTTTCTCTCATATTCATTGTCTTATTTATAAACTTATAACAATCTCTTCATTGTGGCTCAAAATTTGATATTTATGTAGGCTTCTTTTTTCTTAGTCATTTTTTATTTCTTCATTTTGTAAGGATGCTAGCTATATCATAATTCTTATCAAAATCCTTCAAAAAATCTCTATTTGAACCTTAATTTAATTTTGCAAGCACTTGCAATAATTGTCATAGATGATGTTTTCCTTTTTGTTTGCTTAAGCACCATAGAATATGTATAATTCCATTCATAAAATTAAGTTTAATTTTAATTTATTGCTAAAATATAAAAAGAGTAAAAGTACATATGTTGCATGTAGAAAGTTAATGCATAATAGAAAATCTAATTAAAGCATGATGAGTATTTTTTTAGCTTGATTTTTGTTATTATCATTCTAATTTTTTAATTGTTAAATTTTTTTTTCTAAAGGATGGGCTAGCCAAATACTAAATAAATATTCTTCTCTACTGATTATTTAATTTCACAATTTAGTATTGTAAAATATTCTGAAATAATTGTAAAACTATAATTGGTTGAATTAAAATTTAAATATTTGATGGTGATAAAATGAGAAAAGATCGAGATTCGAACTCTTAAACAGATATATAAAGAAACTGATTTATTGACATTATTTAAACAATAATTTGACTAACTAAATTCTTATTAAATTAGTTATAAGTAGTTTAAACTCATGATTCATGCATTCTATTGTTTAACCATGATGGTTTGTGATATTATCTTTATTCTGCTTGATAGGGTTTTCTTCGTTCTTTTGAATGTTCAATTGTCTATCATGTACTTAATTGTTGATTTTGTTTTCTTCTTTTTAATTGATAAAGTTGAATGGAATAAAGTCAAAAAGAAAAATAATATCAACACATTTTTCAATTATTTTGTCTGCTATAAATATAACGTTTTCTATAAAACTATGTAATATTAAATTAATATTAAAAATTCATGAAGCTAGAAGAACAAATAACAAATAATTCCATTTTCTCAATGCATTTGACAAGTATAATTTGTTCATTTTGTAAAATACATTTGGGATTGTCCGAATTGAGAGCGGACAAGAGTTTTCCGTAATGACTAAGTTATGTCTTAAAATGTGTATCATTAATTTTCAACAATGATAACAACTTTCTTGATACTAATTATCAAGAATGATAATTTGGATACAATAATTAAACTTGTGAATTGACAAAACAAAAACTCTCATCAGTTAATATTTATAATTAGTGATAATATTAACTTGTTAATATCTCACATTTTTTTTGCAGTTAATTGCTTCATAAATGTATATCTTATGTGCACCTTTTATAATATATTGCGTACATTTATCTATATTGACATTTATTAATTTTCCAACATATATAATGCCATACTTAATTGATACCAACGGAAGCAAAATATCACACTCAATTCAATCATTTCATTCTGTCCACTGTATTTAAATTCAAACAAATCTTAGACTAATACATAAGCAAGTTATATTAAAGCCATATTTCTTTTATTTTAATTTTTTATTTCAAAATTTTCTTATATCCTTCTTTGTTCCATTTTCATATTTTCCATATTTAAAATTAAAGCTTAAAATAATTTATGATTTACAAGCAAGTCTGCTACTTGGGAATAAGAAATTTAAAAGAAAGTTTTTGAGATAAAACGAGAAAATGACTTCAGCCCACAACTAAAGGAATAAGGAATTTTACAAGTTGCTTTTGGTTAACAATTAATTAAAAATTTTAGGAGCAATATATATATATATATATAGTAATGCTATATACCACCGTTTTCATACCACCGTTTTTTCACCTCCCCTTGATTTAGAAAGTGTGAATATATTGAATTCAATTGAATTAATTAAATCAAAATGAATATTTACTAATAATAGAAGGAGTGAAAAATCGGTGGTATGAAAACGGTGGTATATATCATTACTCATATATATATATATAAGACCACAAAAATAAGGACCAAAAAATTTAATGTCGAAACTACAGTTACATATATATACATATATGTATACTATTTTTTTTTAATATTTCCTATAATTTTTGATATATTCATACTATACTACATTTCACTATATATTCTTATATTTATTATAATATGTAGTGGTCTATAATATATGTATGCATAGATATTCAAATATATTTTGTAAAAAATATATTTGTATATAAATATATAGTACATTAATATAAGTAATATATATTATCTATATGTATGGGTAGATATATCCTAAATAAGACAAAAGAAAGAAAACCATTATACACAAGAATCGATGTCTGCTGACATTAACTGTCTGAATTGACATTAGTGGGCCTGACAATTTTTGGACCAAAATTTTCAAATTTGGATCAAATTTTTTGATTTTTTCTCGACCCAAATTGTACAAGCCGAACACAGTTTGGTCAAAAATTTGGGCCAAAAACAGGCCCATAACAAATCCAAACATAGTCTTTGTTTTGGATTGATGTTTATATATAATTTTTTGTAAACATATTTTAATTAAAACTCATTAATTTAAAAATTCAAAAAATCGGTAACATGAATCTTACTTCACATTTCATTAGACAATATGATTTATTTAACTTTTGATATTTAAAAATAACCGGAAAAGACCCATTTCAACGATGGGTAATTATTAAATTATGAATAATAAAAGTTCAATTTTCTCTTTTTGCTAGAATTATTTTGCAAATTTGATAAGCTTTGAGATGTTTTTATGAAAAACTTTTATAAGTTGCCATTCAAATGCATTTTTTAGAGAATTGTCTTCGAGAATTGTTTTTGTAGTATTAACATGCCATTGCCAACCAATTATATTATTCATTGTCAAGAGAATAGTCAAATTAACTATTGGAAAAATCAACCCTTGACGTGGATCTGATTCGTTCATAATTAACATGGGACTGAATCTTCATTTAAATGAAATTAATTTACCTAATATAATAATAATATACCTAATTGCCACACCAGTGATCCCAATTTTGTTTCTTCATCTTCAACGACAATATAAGCTTAATTAAAAATAAATTTATTTAGAAAATTCTACTAAAATTCCTTAGGTTTTTCGTCAAGACTTCAAGCATAAAAAATATTCAAATTTGAATTTAGATTATTTCAAGAATGTCAATAAAAAATATTTAGCTTTTACTTTGATTCTTGAAATCTTATTTGACGTAATTTTATAATAAGCGACGTTCTGGGAATGCCACTTTATAGAATATATTTTGTAGCTGAAATACATTAATTTGAGGTCAAGCACAAGACAATTCATAAGTATATGACATCTTTGTCCAAATACTTTAATTATCCTATATTAAAATATTAGAAAGATACAAAGTTATTGTATGTATTTTTTGAACAGCATCCTTTAAAACCTGTCATATTTTTTCTTTATTTCAGATTGTATAATCTCAAAATATTGACTTCACAATAACAATTTATGATTCATTTCTCTATTTATAGATAGATGACGGCTAATTATATTAACTATTTTCTTGGATAATTAATATAGTCAGTATTTTTTATAGAAAAATAGATTATTAGTACTACAATTCAACTTTTATGTTCGAAACAACACTACGCTTTACGTGCATGCAACACATTTTTGTTATTTAACACATTATAGAATAAACTTATAATAAACTTCACAAATTTTCAAGATTAATTGATGTTAGGAATATGATGCCAATGAGTAAACACACGAAAAAAAAGAACAATAAAAGAATACACGAATTGTCTACCCAGTTTGTCAAAAAAATTTGACTACGTCTGGGGGCGCTGCCAAGCCAGGATATTCACTATATTTTGATAAATTCGTGATTCAATGAATTACAATGAGATTCTGATTCATAAGTTACAATGATATTAGGGCTATTTATAATACAAGATACGTAACCCTAATAGGAAAAAGATTACGTAACTCTAATAGAAAAAGGATTAGAGTCCTAATATGAAAAGGATACGTAACCCTAATAGGAAAATGATTAGAGTCCTAATAAAAAAATGATTAGAGTACTTCAGGCTCCATAACTCAACAATCTCCCACTTGGAGACTAAACTCAACAATCAATGTAACCATCTCTCGATCTTCTCATTCAGTAGCCCATAATGGTCCCGACAGCGCCAAACCTCTCAACTCAATTGAAGCCATGCATAGCTTCAATTTTTCGTCATCCATCGCAAGTTTTCATTTGTTCACGTGCACATATTGACTATCTGGTGCATGACGCTGTCTGCTAGATCTTCATAGCGAAAGTGTCGGTATACTCGATTCTGCTTCAACAGCTACCTGATCATTCTGAGTAACTTTGCTCCCACCCGAGTTAGAGATATCTAACTCAATAACCTCGGGATTTTTAGCCTGATCAGTACCCGCATTATCAATTTGTGGTGCTTCCATCATATCCTTGTGCAAAACATGTTCATTGAATATAACATCTCGACTACGAATTATCTTCCGATTCTGTTCATTCCAAAATCTATAACCAAATTCATCACCACCATATCCAATAAACGTACACTTGACAGATTTAGCATCCAACTTACTCCAAGCAGTAGCATCACTGTTTTCTCCTGCAAGAGATACAGTCTTTGGTGTTAGTTATCATATACAATGTACTTTCTTTTTTACCTCGAGCCAGTATCATGGACCTTTTGGTTATCTTCCAGGTACTGCAACCGAAAGTCACAATATATCCATCATTGTCTATTGTCCTATGGAGACTAAATTCCTCTTCAAACCAGGAATATGTCTCACATCGCGCAACTACAACACACTTCCATTCGAAGTTTTAATTCGAACATCTTCCTTCTCCACGATTTTCAAGGGCTCATTATCAGCAATATAAACCTTACCGAATTCTCCGGAAGTATAATGTTCAATTATGTCAGCATCACTACAAGAATGGAACGATGCTCCAGAATCCAAAATTCACGATTCCAATGGACTACTTACGCTCAATATCAAGGCGTCAGTGATATATTTAGTTCTTGCATTAGCTGATTTTCCATTCTTTTTGGGTGCTGTGCACTTGTTCTTGTAATGATCAAGTTGCTCACAGTTCCAACACTTTATCCAACTTAGGTCCTTCCTCGACTTACTTTTACCTCTCGACTTTGACCTACCTCTGTTCGAATTCTTTGATTATGATCTGCCTCTATTTTTTGTATTCAAAACTAATCCCGAAGCTATACCCGATTCTCTCCTGCGAATTTCTTTACTTATAGTCAGATCTCTTACTTCGTCAGATTTCAACATATCCTTCCCTGCTGAAGCACTAACAGCGGTAATCGTTCCCCTCCAACTTTCAGGTAGAGAAGACAACAGAATTAGGGCTCTAACCTCATCATCAAAATCAATTTTAACTGAGCTTAATTGAGTTGTTATCAGATTGAACTCATTAAGATGGTCAGCCCCCACAAAATTCTCTGACATCTTTAGGTTAAAGAGAAGCCGCATCAGATGAACCTTGTTTGCCGCTGATGGCTTTTCGTACATGTCTGCTAAAACCTTCAGAATACCCTTGGTGGTTGTCTCCTTCGTCGTATGGAACGCAACGTTCCATGACAGAGACAAACGAATCACACTCATCGCCTTCCTGTCAAGCACCTTTCACTCTTCGTCTTTCATATCCGACGGCGTATCACCAAGGGCATTCAATTTCCAATCCACAGGAGGACTGACCATACAGATCTTTACCAATACAGATCTTTACCATACAGATAATCTTCGATCTGCATCTTCCAAAACCTAAAGTCCGTCCCATCAAACTTTTCAATCGGTATTTTTCCTTCACCCATCATATCCGCTCCCACTCAACCTTGAGCTCTTGATACCAGTTGTGAGGAATATGATGTCAATGAATAAATACACGAAAGAAAAGAACAATAAAAGAACACACGATTTGTTTACCCAGTTCGTCAAAAGAATTTAAATTTTTCTGGGGTGCTGCCAAGCCAAGATATTCACTATATTTTGATAAGTTCGTTATTCATGAGTTACAATGATATTGGGACTATTTATAATACAAAATAAATAACCCTAATAGAAGAAGGATTACGTAAATACTAAAATACCTCTCAGCCCAATTCAGGCTCCATTACTCAACACACTTGGCAAGTCTGCTCCCAAAAAATTGTTTATAGTAAAAAATTTCATAAAATTCACTAGCTATATCTAAAGTGTATGATTTTTTGTACGTGGAAGAAATAACACAATATATTTGAATAGGATCTCTTTCAAAATCATCATCAACAACAACAATGACATGTTAGTGCTAAAAAAGCCCTTCAAAGTTGTCTAGAGCAGCTTCAAAGGACAACATTGATGGCTTTTAGCACTCAGCCCTATAGATTTCTATATTAATTTTAAAATCTAACACGAGAATGAAATTTATATATAGTTGCGGATATGTATACATGAATAACTTTTTATTTAATTTGTGTTATAGGTAATTTACAGAAGTTTATGTTTTTTATTAATACGAATTACTTTTCCCGTAAGAGTGATCTAACGATTTAGGTAAGGTAATGTATCAATATAATTTATTCATTTTAAAGTCCTAATAAAATGATATAATTTATTATTTGATTCTTTTACCATTAAAAAAAGAATTTTATAGGGATATAATTCAAATGATATAACTCAATCATCGTACTTGTTTTACATATTTTTTATGCATAAAGAATAAAAAACAGCAGCCAGCCAGTAATTGTCAAGTGTCAAAGAATTTTCACATTCGTTCATAATTGGCTGCCTTTGACATTTAACATAAATAACATCTTTTGAATGAAATTAATTTTCAACTGACATATTACAGTCACGTACATGTCAGACAACTGATTGCCGCAGTTAAATTTGATCCAAAGTTATTTATTTTTATCATTTTCTTCATCAACGAAATAAACTTCAATCAAATTAAATTTTTATAGATAATTATACTTTGAAGGAAGGCAATTCGGATCGCACTTGTCTATATTAATTTGTGGATAAGTTATAATTATAAGAAAAAAAAACATCAAGTTTCTGTTATATATTTACATATTTATATATTATTTATTTTTAAGAAAGAAAGAAAGAAATAAATAATATTGGCGGGCCGGTTACAAACGGTTGCTTCCTTTAGTGAAAGGTTCTGAACCGTGAAATGGTGTGTTTCATATTGTTTCGGTCCATTGATCATAAAAAGAATTGATTTCTACCCACATAATACTAACAGTTTCAACATAGAATTTTGATTCTTTTCAATAATATCAGTCTGTTTTAAAGGCCAATAAATATATCTTGCTTTTACTTTGATGCTTGAAATCTATACATGAATTAACTGGCCCTTTTTTAGCTAATACCCAAATAATTCATGAAAACTTATATTTTGGAACAAGGGATTTTTTTTACCACTAAATTTTGGATGGAAGTTTGGCCTGAGACTAAAACTCTCAAATTATAAGATATATTGTGAGAATCACATAATACAAAAGGTCTAAATTAGAAATCAGATAAAAAAATGGAATGAAAGAATATTCTTCCTAAAACAATTCATAATTAATTGACATGACGATCTTGTGATGTTCACCTACGCCAATGATAATAAGATTAAAGTCTTAGAAAGATAAAATGTTGTTTATTCGTATTTAACATCTTCAATATTAATCTGAATTTAAAAATAATATTCAATCATCTGATGTATTTATTTGCCAAACATTTACTTTGCAAATTACAATACAGTTTTCCATCTTACTAAAGATTGTGCCATTATTTCATAATGTTGAGTTCATGTTACTTTTTTTGTCTCCTTTCCCCAATTATAAATAAATGACGGATAATTAATGTTTTTATTGGATAAATGATATAGTTATAAATCAATTATTAACAACAATTAGTCAGATTTTCTGCTTGAGAGAAATAGTATACAAGAATAATATTCATATGTCTAACTTTGAATTATTCTTTAGACCAAGATTACGTGTATGGACTTTTATGAAATAGGCATTGGCCTTAAACCCTATATAAAGGGGCTTTATTTCCAATTACTAGCATGAAATACATTTTGTGATTTTACCAAGTATAGAAACTCGAAAAATTTATTCTTTTAACCTTTTAGATTAAGAATGGCAATCGAGCGTGCTATCATCCTTGTGCTTATTGCCTCGAGCCTCATATGCATGGCATCTGCCATACCTGGAACTGCAACGTACTACAATGTCTACGTTCGTAAGTCACACAATTTTTTTAGTTCATCGTATAATTTAATTGATTATTAAGTATATTAGAGCTTTAAATTGGGGGGAAAAGAAATAGTTAGAGCTAATAAAACAAAGTTTAGTGAGCATATATAATAGTCTTTCCAAAAAATTAATGCAATAATATGCCAAACCAGACCAGACCGACTATATTAGACACGAACGACAATTAATCCCATCTTATCCAAATGCATGAGGTATCATGATTAGAGCTTCATGGTTCATAATCACACTTATAGAAGAGTTTATTCAAATTTTAGAATTATATATTGTGTAGATTTTAATATATAGTGATAGGCTGTGATTCACGGATATTATAAAAAATCATGTGTCGGGTCGGACATCTGATCGGACACGAGACTCGTCCGACACTCTCCGACACCTTGTCCAATATAAAAATAAATTTGTCTGCATAAATAAAATGAAAAAAATAAAATACGAACACTGTAATGAACGCAGTTAGAGAATATGACTACTATGTGTCCATTATTTGTGACACTTAATGTTATTTCACTTATTTTTTGTAATTTTGAAAACTAAAGTATTTATTTTTCTTTCAAACATATATAACTTTACAAATCAAATACAAATTTATAATGTATAATAGTCATTCTTATAGTTTATTTCTCTAACCAATCTTATTTAAATTAGAATGAAAAGACTAATTTATATATTTTAACATAAATTAATGAAAATATATATGTATATTAATTTATATATACACATTTTATTAGCAGTTTTGAGGCCGTGTCGTGTCTTAATATTTTTAAAATACCGTATTTCGTGTCCGTGTCGAGTCGTGCGCCGTGTCCCGTGTCCGTGCATCATAGGTGATAGGATATGGGCTTTCATATAATATTAAAATTAGTAATTTTATTTTATTAGTTATTCATCTTTTCTTTATTAGTTGTAATTAATTAGTGACCTGATTTAGTGGTTAGTTATTTTAGATCAGTGATCTATTAGTGCCTTAGTGGATTGATAAAATTTTATATTATTTTAGTATCAAATTACTGTATAAATAGGATTATCACTTATTAATGAAAATGGAGGAAAAAGAAAAGATTGTGTATTTTAATTAATCTTTTCTCTTCTTTTGTATCTGGAGCTCGATTTTTGTTCCAAAGAAACTAATCTCTCAATTTCTGGAGTTGATTTCCTACTTGAAAAGAAATACTTGATACATGATTGTATCATATAGCCTCGATCATTAACTACTCACATATACTTGCAGCATCATCATGCTACGGATTCCAAGACCAAGGCACACTGATAGCAGCAGCGAACCCTGGTTTGTTCAACAATAGAGGAGCATGTGGGAGAAGGTACAGAGTGCGGTGCACAGGCGGCACAAACCAGGTACCCAATCCATGCCGCAATGGTGAAGTTATAGTGAGGATTGTCGATCTTTGCCCTGGATGTGGACCTGATCAACTTGATCTATCCCAAGAAGCGTTTTCTAGGATCGGTAACCTTGACGCAGGCAGAATCCGCATTGACTATACTCAGTAAGTAAAAAAATGATAAATTCAATTACTTTTTGATGTAAATTTAGTATTTTGATTTTTCGTATTTGTTTCACAAATGGGATTTTTTTTAGTTTTTTACCACGTCGATTTATTTTATTTTTTTCGTTTTTTGTTTTGTCCTAATAGTAATGACAATTGTTTTCTTATTGTTTTGTAATTTACAGGGTGCAGTGACTTTGCATGAACATGGAAGCCCAATCGACCAAGAATAAGCTTTATAGCACATATGAAGACAATTAAATAATTATTTGTAATCCCCCATGTTTTTTTCGTTTTTTTTCTTTTTTTCCTTTTAATCTTGATAGTTAAACATATATTGGAATAAATGTGCTTTTCCTATTGCAATCCATGTTTTTATATATTGGAATAAATTTAATAATTATTATTTCCGTAAATGGTGGATTAAATCGTACGTACCAATTTGGACTTTACATTTACAATGTAGCACGAATGATCATAATATACATATACGACTTTTGGAACTTTCCTCAATCATTTGAAGATAGGAAATAAGTGGTCCAAGATGGACGCTAAAATTGAATTGACAATATATCTAAATAACTAACTATTAATTTCTTTTCTGCTAATTAATTAGTCAAACGTGATTTCATTATTGAATGGTTAATTCTTAAATAGTTCAATGTTTAAATATGAGATATGTTTGATGTAAATAGCCATTCACAACAAGGCTAGATAAGAAAATACATCTTATTTTGATACCCTAATCAAAAAGCGATACGATTTCTATATATTCTTAAGAAACAGATAATTTTCTTATATTATAATCACGATATGATTTGTCTTACCTATGCTTTAATATAGTGGGGTCTGAAAGAAGCTAATCACATACCTGTTAAATCTGTTCGGAAATATTTGATTTTTCGATCCAAGATTTTAAACTCTCAAGTCTCAATTATATTCCTTATATTCAGATAAAAAATAGGAAAACTTTTAACTTACTGTCTATAAGAATGTAATTATAAAAACTAGTATGTACCCCGTGCTATGCACGGAGTATAATTTAAAATATCTCTTTTGAAAACTCATAATTATCATATGTATATCCATTAACTCAATACAAAAAATCATTCAATAGAATAATGAAGAATTTTAAAATATAGTTACTTAATGACAACTGATAAAGTAACATGATCCAACTTTGTTAGCTAAGGTATAAAACGGTCCTTTACTGAATAAAAAAAACTTATAACCAATTGCAAATCGTCCAATTGATGTGTGTGAAGAATTAAAATGCTTATTCATTTATAAAATTGTTTAGTGATATTTTTTCGTTACGGTAGTAAATATGCATAATTGGGAGTTATTGAACTTGTTTCGGATATTATCTTGAAGCTCCTCAAATATATGATGACTATATGAAAATTAAAAAGAAAATTAAACATTGATCTTAATCTACATGGCCTTCCATAGGCCATATATATATACTATCCTAACTTGCTTGTACTCTCTTAACTTTACGTTATATAGTGGCCGTATATGCACAAAAAAATAGATCAAATTTTAGTAATGTTAAAAAATCATAATATTATGACACCTTATTTTTCATGAGAAATATAAAATAGTGTCACTGAATAGTAAAAAAATCCTTGTGCCAAATAAACAACAAATTATTTATTTAATCCAACAATACTTTTCAACAAATTTATTTGGTGGAAGAAGTTGAGAACATTCTTTAAGAAAATAAATAAATAAACAATTTGTTGTCGAAAAGAGTACCACAAAACAATAAAACTCATTCCTTTGAAAAAATTATTTCCAATTTATTTTTCTTTAAAGACTATTATAATCTTATTATTATTATGAAGAATATTAAAGTGGTTTACTAAACTAAAATTGAAATTGTAATTTGTTTTTGAACATATTCTTTTATAAATAAATTGTCCAAATATATATTTTTAAGATTTTTAATATAATAATTTAATTCTAAACGATTTTTAGGTGATATATTTGAATTTTAATCGAGCAATTTTTTCTTTTAACTTTAATGTAGAAGATGAAACAAACTTATAAAAAAGATTTGGTGAAATCCATAACTTAGTAGATAAAAAAATATTAAATATGACCAATCACATCAATATATTTAGTGACTAATTATGTAAAGTCATGGATATCTATGTAAATATATTAAGGGACTAAATTATATAATAATAATAATAATAATAATAATAATAATAATAATAATAATAATAATAATAATAATAAACAAATGTTACTTATAAATAGAATATGATTATACTCAATTGTAATATGTTTCATTTATCATACAAAAGTTAAGCTTGTAAATCAAATATTATGAGCTAAGAATGAAGTGACTCAAACTCATTGAGTTGGAATACAATAAGTTTAAGGCCAACTTACAAATTCTCTTATTCTAACTTTACTCAAGCTTATTGTAACTTACAAATTCTCTTATTCTCAGACTTTTACAAACTTCAAGCTTATTTCGACTGGCTCATTAGTCTTTATCAAATAAAAAAGTCCTCAATATAATCATAATAGTTATTATTCATTTCCATTGAAGAAAACTGAATGCCATAATAAATTATAAACATAAGAAAATATGTAGAGATATATAAAAATATTTTTTTTACATGAATATTGACTATTTCAATTCCACACAACTAATTAAACCAATAAATTATAAAAAGAATATTAATGGGAAAAATTATTAAAAAATTTACTAATTACACTTAATATCCACTCAAACCAAATAAAGATAAATAAATAAATAAATAAAATATAGTAGTCTACTTCCACATTTGCCAGCTTTGTGTCCATGGAAGTCATTTGATTTATGTTTGTCATAGATTAACAGTAATAGAAAATTAAAATAAAAAACAAATAAAAAAATGAATAAAAAATTGAGAGTAATAACATAAAAATAAGAAAGAAATAAAAACTTTATGATCTTGTAAATGGGATGTTAGACTATGAACATGCACAATTATGATATTACAATGAAATGCTAATTTATAGAGAATTGAGAAAAGTAGCCATTTAATTTTTAAAAGAATTAATTGCTCATTTTATAAGCTTAAATTGTGGACATTAAAAATTATAACTATAGTCAATTACTCATTTAATTAACATCAATTATGGACGTCAATATTTATAATAATAGTGAATTACTCCTTTAAAAAATCAATTACTCATTTCTTCATTCCAAAAGAGTCAATTACTCATTTAATTAGCATCAATTATGGAAACTTATTGTTTGCCCTAATTGTCTGTAAAATCTTTTCTTTACTATCTTTAGAAGTCCAGATGTAAGGAACAAATAAATACTTTTATCCCAAATATTGTTCAAATACTATTAACTATAATTTTTTATTGTGGAATTTCATTTCTTAATTAATACAATAAGTCTATTTACATCTAACAAATCTTAAAAAATTGAAATTTAGCCAACATATTATAATCTCATTTAATTGTAGGCTTACTAACAGGAACTTATCATAAAACTTGTTATAACCGCTATCAATCATGAATGCAAAATACATTATCCAAATATTGTGTTAGTTACCAAATAAGTGTTTTTATATTCCTAATTAATATGTTTAAATTCAAACTTTCAATTACAAACTCAATTAATAAAATTTTTCTCAACAATAAAAAAAATTAAAATTACCGAAAAAAAGATAGAGAGCAAAGTGGATCCCACACCGCTTTGCTATAATATATATAATGATAATGATAATGACATTAGTTCTCAATTATTTTAATCAATAAAAAATAACATTAATAAGTAATGTAGTGAAATTTAGTACATGAAGCCTATCTATACAGGTTCACATATAGACTTGAAGTGCTAAATTTTCATAATTTTGGAATATTAAAATATAAATTCAACCAGAAGATAATTTCTATTATATTAAAACAATAAATCAATTAAGTTGTTTTTTATTTATAACTTGTAAAAAATGAAAAATTATTTCCAATAACAAAAATTATATTTATAATATATTATATTATTAAATTAAATTTTCTTTCTAGTTCTAATAAAGAAACTAAATTTAAATTCAAAATTTAATCTAATAAGAAAAGGAAGAAGGGAATAGAAAATAGAAATCAGAGGTTTGTCTTCAACCTTCAAAATTCATTATCGAACGCTTTTATTTGCCACATTCATAATCTAAAGTTTTCCCCAATTTTATTAAATATATTTATATATATTAAAAAAAGATTATTAGTACACTCCTTTGCACATATATATTAAAAAGAATTGTTAATATACAATAAATTTAACAACAAAAATAATACAATAAACAGAAAAATAGTACACAATGGTATTAACTACAAAAAATAAAAATTAATGGAGTGAAATGATTACCTCAAGCTAGCATATATGTATAAGTATTCCATTGCTCCATTCATAACCACTCAACGCCAAATAAAATATGGACTAATAATTTCGATCGACTAAGAAATTCTCACAATGTCATTAATGTTTAAGATTAAATTAAATGAAGAAAATCGAACAAAATTGAAAGCGAAAAATTCAAAACTATTGAAAGATGAAAAATAAAGAACTAATAAAATAAATTACCTCACATCAAATCAAATTCACTTTTGTAGATGAAAAAAATAGTGAACATAGAGAAACGTAAAATTGATTTATGAAGCAGAAAAAATACGGCATAATTTATAAGTTTTTAAATTAAATGAAAATAATTTATAGATGTATCAGTTTCCTTATTAACTGCATAATTCCATCAATTGTGGAATGAATTAATACGTAAATTTAGCAAATGTAAATTAAATATTCCTCCTAATTAAGGATTTCGATTTGGTAAGTCAATTTTAAAATAAATTTTAAATTTAAATTTAAGCCTAATGTGAACGTACTTAATTTAGACCATTCTTTATTTAGATATGCTAAGAATTATACATGGTAATAAATTTTGGTCTTTCTATTTGCATTAATGATCACAAATCACAATCAAAACATTGTAACTCTTCCCATTTTGGTTGCAAGTGAATGTAATAGGAAAGTAATTTAATTTGATTATCTAATTTAAGAATAGTAATCAATCTTAAAAAATTCAAACCAACCAATAAGAATTTTTCATTTTATTAAAAAATTCAAAATTCTAGAAAATTAGGATTAAGGAAAAACTGTGCTATAATATAGTAGAAGATAACAATAATTAATGTACTTATAGAATGTAATTCATGTGGATTTAAAATAAAATAAGAGTTCTATTTGAAGGATTATATAGAACAAATTCTGAAAGTATTTTTCTTTTTTTTGTTATATTACAAGCATTATATAATGTGAGAGAAACTATTTAAGATTATTATAAAAATTTCTCTAGAGTTCTCAATCAACCAAAATAAAGAGAGATTAATGTTTTCGAATATTATGGATTGATTTCAAAGCAAATATGGAATAAAATAATAAATATTAATCTGAAGCGGGGATTAGTAAAAAGTCTTTTTTTTAATTATCACCCTCTGTCAAAGTTAATCTCACATATTTCTGTGAGATTAGCATGACTCTAAAATATATTAAAATTTTTACAAGTAAAAATATGAAATCTAAATTCTGAACTTAGAATTAGTTACATGATGTCTTGTGTTAAAACCTAATGATACGCATAACCAAAACTTGGAAAGAAAAGAAAGAAAACCAGAGTTTATTCAAGAGAGATGAATCAGAGTTTATACACAGACGAAGCGTTTTTCTACAGAGATGGAGGCGGAAGAGAAAAAATAAAGATGAATAATGAATGAAAACCCTAAAAATATTGGGTTTTATATTACAACCCAAACATTACTAAATTGAAAATAAGTCCTTCCGTATTTTTCACTTTGCTCCTGCAGTCCCTGATGTTTGGACTAAGGCTTTTATTATAACTTGGGTTTATATCACTTAGCCCACAAAGTCAGTTTGGAAGCCCATCACCAGTTTAGGTTTTAACACCCTCCCACAAGCTGACTGTGGGGGAAAATATGTCAATCATACCAAGTTGTTTTACCAATTCTTCGTGTTTTACTCGTCCCAGTGCTTTTGTGAAAATGTCTGCAACCTGTTCCCCTGTACGTATAAAACAAATATTAATAATTTTTGTTTTAACATAGTCACGAACTACGTGACAGTCGATCTCGATGTGTTTCGTCCTTTCATGAAAGATCGGATTAGACGAAATGTGAACAGCAGCCTGATTGTCACAATAAAGATCAACAGGCGTTAGTTTTTCAATACCCAAGTTTTTAAAGATGCCTAAGATCCACACAACTTCACTACACGTTTGAGCCATTGCTCTATATTCAGCTTCTGCTGAGGATTTTGAAACAGTCGTTTGTTTCTTACTTTTCCATGAAAGTAACGAATTTCCTAAAAAAATGCAAAACCCGGTAACAGATTTCTGAGACATAAGACACACTGCCCAATCAGAATCACAAAATGCTCGTAATTTTAAAACAGTATGTTTTGAAAAAAACAGCCCTTTACCAGGAGCTGATTTCAAGTATTGAAGAACACGTAGAGCAGCCTTTAAATGAGAACTCTTTGGCTTGTGCATAAATTGACTAAGATATGTACAGAAAAGGCAATGTCAGGCCGACAATGAGTAAGATAAATGATCTTTCCCACCAATTTTTTACAAGAGTTGATATCAGACAAAAACTCATCAGTATCAGATTTTTCTGTTCAGTTTCAAATTCTGCTCCATGTGAACCAGAGATGGTTTGGAGCCTAATAAACCAAAATCTATAAGAAGTTCAAGGGTGTATTTCCTTTGATTTAGAAATAGCCCTCGTGATGATCTAGCAAATTCAATCCCCAGAAAATACTTTAACTCACCAAGATCTTTAACTTGAAATTTTGAGTCTAGAAACTTTTTTGTCTTCATAAGAGTTTCCAGTTATCCCAATATCGTCAACGTATATTAATAAAATCACACACATTTTTCAAGGTTTTCACAAATAGGGAATAATCATGCAAACTTTGTAGAAAACCAAAACTACTCAAGCAATGTATGAATGTTTCATTCCATTGTCGTGGGGCCTGTTTTAGCCCATACAAGGATTTACGTAACTTACAAACACTAGTTTCACCCGAATCAAACTATCCTTGAGGTAAAGACATGTAAACTTCCTCATTTAAATCACCATTTAAGAAGGCATTGCTAACATCTAAGTGAAACACAGGCCAATCACGAGTAACAGCTAAAGCAAGTAAAGTTCTAACAGTCACCATTTTAACCACGGGAGAGAATGTTTCAAAATAATCAATGCTCTCCCGTTGGCTATATCCTTTGGCAACCAAGCGCGCTTTATAGCGTTCAATGGTGCCATTAGAAAGGTATTTGACCTTACACATCCATTTACACCCTATCGGTTTACGGCCAGGGGGTAAGGGGGTAAGAACCCAAGTATTGTTTTGTTCTAAAGCAGCCATTTCAAGGTCCATGGCATGTTTCCAGTTTTTGTCTTTTATAGCCTCATGGAAAGATTTAGGTTCTTGAATTTTATCAAGATTTGTCAAAAAAGCTCTATATGGGTAATTAACATTTGAGTAACTAAGGCAACTATCCAAAGGATATAGAAAATCAGAATTAGAAAAAGACATATCATAATCTTGTAAACGATTAGGTAACTTAGATATACGAGTGGATCTATGAAGTAAATCACCAGGGGTACTATCAGATAAGGTACTCTGATTAGGTAAATTGGATGAGACATCCACAGTGGGGGATACAGGAGAAGTGAGTGAGGGGTGATCAGTCTCAGTTCCTTGGCCGAAGTTAGGATCTCCCAATATATCAAAAGAAAGTAAATCAGTGTCATGACCGGAGGAATAACCTCCAGTTCGACTGTGAGAGGTAATATTGGGGCCACCTACCATGTCCTGAACAATATTAACAGTGTCACTACCAATGAAAATATTCATGGTTCGACTGTTGATACCCGTTCTAGACTCAGCCAACTCATCATCGACACTCATACCTGGTTGTGTAAGACCTTCATGTATCCTCTCATCAAAGAACCTGCTTCTGTCTACAAAATCAGACTTATCAGATTAAAAGGGAAACACAGTCTCAAATAATTTTACATCACGGGATACAATGACAGAATGATCCTCAAGATCAAGCAACTTATATGCTTTTCTATTCTCAAAGTAACTAAGAAACATGCATTTCCTAGATCTCGATGCAAATTTATCTTTACAGGAAAAAATGGAGGCATAACATAGACAGCCAAACACTCGCAATATATCAAACTTGGGAAGAAACCGATACATAATTTCAAACGCAGTTTTGCCATTTAAAACTGAACTAGGCGTTCTATTTATGAGAAACGCAGCAGTAAGTATGCACTCAGACCAGAACTCAATGGGACAGTTACTTTGAAACAAAAGAGAGCGTGCAACATTGAGAAGATCCCTATGCTTACGTTCAACAATACCATTTTGCTGTGGAATGTTAACACATATAAATTGTTGTTTAACACCCATAGTAGACAAGTAAGCAGATAGTTCATAATTCGTAAATTCAGTCCCATTATCGGATTGCACACATTTAATAGTTTTGGAGAATTGAGTTTGAACCATGGCAAAGAACAGTTTGAGTACGGAAACATTATCAGATTTGCACTTAAGAAGATAAACCCAAGTATCACGCGAAAAATCATCAACAATAGTTAAGAAAAACCTAAAACAATCATGACTCTCAACCATATAAGGACCCCATAGATCAAGATAAATCAAATCAAAAGGTGCATGGCAAACATGTGTTCGTAAAGGAAAAGATTCACGTGTTTGTTTAGCATAATGACAAATATAACAGGGGAGAGTATTAACAGATTCATGTAAGTTTATCACAAGTTTTAAGGCCTTGAGCACATTGTCAAAGGGGTGACCCAAACGATTATGCCATAAATTGCAAGAACCACTAAAGGACGTATCAATTAAACCTGTGGGGCGATGAAAAGAATACAGGCCCCCTTTTTTCTTACCAATCCCCATGTTTTTTCCACTGTGAGGATAATGAAAGACACAACCATCTTGAGAAAATTTTACCACACAATTACAGTCTTTAGTAAGTTTTGAGACTGAGAGCAGATTATAGTGAAAGTTAGGAACCACAAAGACGTTACGCAAAGTAACATCTGGGAGCAGTTCTATTGTCCCAATGTGGGAGATCTTAGCACTGGTCCCATTTGGTAAATTAATACTCATATTGTTGGTAACTACCTTGGCCAAGGAAACCGAGCTCAGATAAGACACCATATGATCGGTGGCTCCAGAGTCGATTATCCATCCATTTATAGGTAAGTTACCAGCAGAGGAATTGGATGATATACCTGCCATAGAGGCTTTTATATCATCCGGTTCCTGCTGACTGCTCAACAGCTGTAGGATCTGGTGCCTTTGTTCAGGGGTGAAATCAATGCTAGATGAATTAGTTTCAACACAGTTATCTTTATCAACAACAGCATCATTAGATGTTTTATTAGATGATTAGTTTTGCCCAATCTTTTTCTTTTTAAAATTTTTGCGGAACCCAACAAGTTGAAAATATCTATTAATAGTATAGCCTGTTTTCCCACAATGATCACAAAGTCTAGTGGTATTGAGATTCTTATTAGCATTATTACTAGGTGAAACAGTTGTACTTTGAGTGGAGAAAGCAGAAGCATGTTTAACCATGTTGTTATGAGCAGAAATATTCCAATGTGATTCTTCTTGAGAAATGATATTAAATGCACTCATGACATCAGGTAAGGGATCACGAAGTATGATATTACTACGAACGGCAAAGTATTGTTCATTCAATCCCATAAGAAATTGCATGAGTCTAAGATTTTGAGCATGCTTTTTTGTTTTTTCAAAAGCAGAGCAAGTACAATGAGGAATGTCAACAAGTGCAGCATATTCATCCCATAACATTTTTAACTTGCAATAGTAAACAGCAACAGTGTCAGATCCTTGACGGATCTATGAGATACTTTGATGAATGGAAAACACACGAGATCCATCAATTTTGTTATAAGTACAACTTAACTGAGACCACACCTCAGACGCCTTAGTGGCAAAAACTAACCCAGCATATAGTTTTTTGCTAACAGAGTTTAATAGCCAAGATAAAACAACAGCATTACACTTGTCCCATTGATTTCAAAGAACGGGATCAGTGGGGTATTCAACTGTGCCTAACACAAAACTAAGTTTATTTTTCCCAGTTAATGCTATAGTCATGGCCCTACTCCAAATAGCATAGTTTTCAGAACCAGTGAGAACATATGATATGATCGACAAGTTTGTGTACTCAGGTGCATTTAAGGGGTCACTAACATCAATGTTAGTTATAGAGGTGGTACCGGGTGATGCAGCAAATGTTACAATGTCTGACATGATTATGAATGCAGCACAAAGGCAAAGCAAGAACAGATAAAGACAGACACAACACAGCACCACAACGAAAAAGAGGGCAAAACGTTGATAATCACAGATCAACGGTAACAACAAACAAAAAGAAATACCCCTGTATTTTTTGTTATCAAAAAATACAGAAAAAACCAAACAGAAACCAAAGAGAGATGCAGTGGAGTAGTGTGAGTCAACGAACTTCTTCCCAAGATCTGTAGGAAACAGAGAAACACGTTACACACCAGATGTTAAACATTATTGTATATATATAAAAAAATACAAACAATGTTAAACAGAAAAAATCGAAACGATACAAAAAGGGTGGTTGAATCAAGAACCACGGATGGGTGCATGTACTGGTAATCGGTAAATCTGAGCATAAAAACCGGCAAGGCACTACAGATCCCAGATCTGAAGGCTATAAGACTGATAACGATAACGTCTTGCTCCTTCAACACAAAAAGAAATGATGTCCTAAGATCTTAGAAATCATGACTAATTAACTTATATGTTTGATACATAGTATTCAGTAATATTCTCTTACAATTTTCAAGCCCATGCCCTACGATCTCTCTAAGAACATCTATTATGATTTGAATATATATTATATATATTATACTTTATCTTTCCTTTTATTTAATTAGCAAAACTACGTATGCTATTATCTTCAAAATTCTTCATAATTACAGAACTAAATTAAGTTGTGAAATTTATATTCGTATAATATAATGAATAAATAAATAGAGTTTTGTAAGTTTGTATTGTTCTAATACTTCTTATTGTGGCGGAGACTCAAAATTTATTTTCATGATTTGGTTTTGATTGTTTTGCCATTAAAAATTTAAGCTATATAATTAGTTATATCAAAATTTCAATAAACACCCATAATTTTATAATATAGAATATAATAGATGAAACGAAATATGAGAAATTCGTAAAGAATTGACCAAAATTTAACTCAAAATAAATTAAGGGAAACAAATATATATAATTTCCCACCTTTTTTTGGTGAGCTAGAACATGCTTTCAGTAATGAATAGAATGATCCTACAATTTATGAAATGGAATATGAAAATCAATGCATTATTGCTTAAAATATTGTCGATTACTATAATAATATATATATATATATATATATATTTAATGACCACCAAGTGACAAAAAATGGAGTGACAACTATTTTTTTTTTTTAAACTATCGTTAATTCTATCTACTTCCTATTTATCCAACCTGAAATATATTTTACAAAATGAACAAACAAGTTATAATTTGTTCATTTTGTAAAATATATTTGGGATCTTCGGAATTGAGGGTGGACAAGAGTTTCCCATAGTGACTAAGTTATCTCTAAAAAGTTAAAATGTGTAGCATTAATTGTCAATAATAATAACTTTCTTGATACTAATTATCAAGAATGAATTTGGATACAATAACTAAACTTGTGACAAAACAAAAACTCTCATCACTTAATATTTATAATTATTGATAATTTTAACTTGTTACTAATATATCACATTTTTTGTTGTTAATTGCTTCATAAATCTATATATTATGTGCACTTTTTATAATATATTGCCTGTATTCGTCTATATTAATGATGTCCACTTATGATGTACCATAAAATGAATCAGGCGGACTTATTTGGATGGTATGTTAAGAAATTTTTCGTAAACAGTTAAAGTAAAATATTTTTTAGGAATAAAAAATGGTGTTAAAAGTATCGATGGTTATCTATTATTTTCGATGTGAGTGTCATTTTTTTGGGAACTTTTGTGTTGGGTTGATGTTTATCTATTATTTTCTGTAAATATATTTTAATTAAAATTCATCAATTTAAAAATTCAAAAAATAGGTAAAATGAATCTTACATCGCACGCTTGATTAGACAATATGATTTATTTAAGTTTTGATATTGAAAAATAACCAGATAAAACCCATTTCAATGAATCTGTAATTATAAAATTATGAATAATAAAAGTCCCACTTTTTTTCTTTTTGGGAGAAATATTTTGCAAATTTGTTAAGCTTTGAGATGTTTTTATGAAAAACTTTTATAAGTTGCCATTCAAATGCATATTTTTAGAGAATTTTTTTTAGATTATTCATTGTCAAGTGAACAGTCAAATCAACAATTGAAAAAATCAGCTATCGACGTGGATTTGATTCGTCTTAGTTATACCTTAATTTATTGAATCTTCATTTAAATGAAACTAATTTTACTTAATATAATAATACCACCATCGTAAATGTCAAATTTAATTTGTATATAAAATATCAAATACTAATTGCCACAGCAGTTGATCCCAATTCTTTTTCTTCATCTTCAACGACAATATAAGCTTAATTAAAAATAAATTTATTTTATAAAATTCTACTAAATGTTCAAACTTGAATTCTGATTAATTTCAAGAATGTCAATAAAAAATATTTAGCTTTTACTTTGATTCTTGAAATCTTATTTGACCTAATATTATAATAAGTGACGTTCTGGGAATGCCACTTTATAGAATATATTCTTGTCGCTCAAATACGTTAATTTGAGGTCAAGCACAAGAGAATTCATAAGTATATGACATCGTTGTCCAAATACTTTAATTATCCTATATTAAAATATTAGAAAGATACAAAGTTATTCTATATATTTTTTTGAACAGCATCCTTTAATTTATGTTTGATTTAGCTAAACTGTTAGTAATATGATGCCAAAGATAATCGCACGAAAGAAAAGAATAATAGAAAAATACATGAATTGTTTACCCAATTCGTCAAAATAATTTGACTACATCTGGGGCACTACCAAGCCAAGATATTAACTATATTTTGAATTGTATGATTACAATGAGACTAGGACTATTTATAATACAATGTACGTAACCTAATAAGAAAAGGGTTACGCAAAAGACTAAAATACCCTAAAAAATTTTATGATCGGCGAAAGCTGTGGACCGGTGTACAGCTCCTTCAGGCTCCATTACTCAACAATCTCCCACTTGGAGACTGAACTCAAAAGTAATCATCTCTCGATTTTCCCATTCAAAAGCCCATAATAGTTCCGGCAGTGCCAAGCCTCTCTTCTCAGTTATTGAGGCCAATTGAAGCCATGCATAGCTCAATTTCTCAAAGGTGACACTTTTAGTCAACATATCAACAGGATTCTCAGTTCCTCGAATCTTCATAAGTTGCATGATTTTCTTTTTCAAGAGATATCTTATGTAATGATACTTCAATTTAATATGCTTAGTTCTCAAATGAAACACTGGATTCTTTGCTAAGTGAATAGCACTCATACTATCACTGTATAGAACACTATTCATTTGATCCTTCCCCAATTCACCCAAAAATTTTTGCAACCATACCATCTCTTTACTAGCCTCAGTCACTGCTACATACTCAGCTTCTGCAGTAGACAAAGCCACGACCTTTTGCAACTTTGAAGCCCAAGAAATCGTTGTACCACCCAAAGTAAACACATACCCCGTAGTACTTCTTCTTTTATCAAGATCACTTCCCGCTAAATCAGCATCGACAAATCCTTCCAATTCGACACTTTTGCCTTCAAAACATAAGGTTTTCTCAGTAGTACCACGCAAGTATCTTAGGATTCACTTTACTGCTTCCTAGTGTTGCTTTCCCGGATTTCCCATAAACCTACTAACTACTCCCACTGCATGCGCAATATCCGGTCTAGTGCACACCATCGCATACATTATGCTACCAATTGCCGAAGCATAAGGAGTCTTCTACATATAGGCCCGATCTTCGTCACTACTAGGCGAGTCCTTGTTGGATAGCTTAAATTGGCTACCCAACGGAGTATTAACCGGCTTTGCATCATGCATACTGAACCTCTTCAAAACCTTTTCGATATACTCAGCCTGCGAAAGATACAACTTTCCTGCCAACTTATTCCGATTAATTCGCATACCCAAAATTTGATTTGCCTCTCTTAGATCCTTCATAGCAAAACGCTCAGACAATTGCTTTTTCAACTTGCTCAATTCTCGAGCACACGACCCTTCAGACGAGTACCCTTCTGGTTGCATCATATAAATATCTTCTTCAAGATCACCATGAAGGAAGGCCGTTTTTACATCCATCTGCTCTAACAACAAGTTTTCATATTTCTATTGAAATCCCTTTCACAACCAGTCTCGCCTTGTAACGTTTGCTTCCATCCGCCTCTTCTTTAATTCTGTAAACCCACTTGTTATCCAGAGCTTTCTTTCCCTTCGGAAGCTCAACAAGTTCCCAAGTATCATTGGACTTTAGAGAGTTCATCTCGTCATCCATCGCAAGTTCCCACTTGTCCCCATACTCACATTGACTAGCCTCTGCATAACATTCAGGTTCACCACTATCAGTCAACAATCCGTAATGTAAAGAAGGCGAATATCTATCTGGTGCATGACGCTGTCTGCTAGATCTCCACAGCGGAAGTGTCGGAGTACTTGGTTCTGCCTCAATAGCTACCTCATCATTCTGCGTAACTTTACTCCCACCCGAGTTAGAGATATCCAACTCAATAACCTCGGGATTTTTAGCCTGAGTACCCGTATCATCAATTTTTGGTGCTTCCAACCTATCCTTGTACAAAACCTATTCATTGAATATAACATCTCGACTAAGAATTATCTTACGATTGTATACATCCCAAAATCTATAACCGAATTCATCACCACCATATCCAATGAACGTACACTTGACATATTTAACATCTAATTTACTTCTAGCAGTAGCATCAATATGAACATATGAAACGCACCCAAATACACGAAGAAAGGACAAATTTACCTCCTTACCACTCCAAGCCTCCTCAGGTATGCCATTACCCAACGGAGTTGATGGTCCTCTATTAATCAGAAAAGCAGCAGTGTTAACTGCATCAGCCCAAAACATCTTCGGCAACCCGCATTTCAATCGCATACACCTAGCACGTTCATTCAATGTCCTGTTCATACGTTCTGCAACCCCATTCTGCTGAGGGGTTCCTCTCACAGTCTTTTCCATGCGAATATCGTTCAGATCACAATATTTCTTAAACTTAGCGAGTTCATATTCTCCACCATTATCAGATCTCAGGCACTTCACATTCAGACCTGTTTCGCTTTCTACAAGGGCTTTCCATATTCTAAAAGCGTCAAAACCGTCAGATTTATGCTTTAGAAAATAAACCCATACCTTTCTCGTGGAGTCATCGATGAAAGTCATGTAGTATGACGCACCACCAAGAGATGTAACTGGTGCAAGTCCCCATAAATCACTATGCACCAACTCTAACTTCTCGTTCTTCAAGGTCCTGCCTTCTTTCGAAAAACTCATCCGTTTCTGTTTTCCGAATATACAGTCCTCACATAAACCAACATCAACTGTTTTTAGGCCTGACAGCTTTCCTTTCGAACAAAGCTCCTTCATCCCATTCTCGCTCATGTGGCCAAGTCGACAATGCCACAAATCTGCATCACTGTTTTCTCCTGCGAGAGAAATACAATCTTTAGTATTGGATGTCATATATAATGTACTCTCTTTCTTACCTCGAGCCAGTATCATAGCTCCTTTGGTTATCTTCCAGGTGCTGCAACCAAAGGTCAAAACGTATCCAGCATCATCTAGTTGCCCTACAGAGATCAAATTCCTTTTCAGGCCAAGAATGTGTCTCACATCACGCAACTGCAATACGCTGCCATTCGAGGTTTTGATTCGAACATCTCCCTTTCCTACGATTCTCAAAAGCTCATCATCAGCAAGATAAACCTTCCCGAAATCCCCTAAAGTATACCGTTCCATTATATCAGCATCACTACAAGAATGGAACGATGCTCCAGAATCCAAAACATTATTCATTTGCTTCTTCCCCAATTCACCCAAAAAACTTTGCAACCATACCATCTCTTTACTAGCCTCAGACACTGCTACATACTTAGCTTCTGCAGTAGACAAGGCCACGACTTTCTGCAACTTAAAACCCCAAAAAATTGTTGTACCACCCAAAGTAAACACGTAAGGTTGTACTTCTTCTTTTATCAAGATCGTTTCCCGCTAAATCAGCATCGACAAATCCTTCCAATTCGGCACTTTTGCCTTCAAAACATAAGGCTTTCTCCGTACCACGCAAGTATCTTAGAATCCACTTTACTGCTTCCCAATGTTGCTTGCCCGGATTTCCCATAAATCTACTAACTACTCCCACTACATGCGCAATATCTGGTCTAGTGCATACCATTGCGTACATTATGCTACCAATTGCTGAAGCATAAGGAATCTTCTTCATGTAGGCACGATCATCATCACTACTAGGCGAATCCTTGTTAGATAGCTTAAATTGGCTACCCAACGGAGTAGTTACCAGCTTTACATCTTGCATACTGAACTTTATCAAAACCTTCTCGATATACTCAGCGAAAGATACAACTTCCCAGCCACCTTATCCCGATTAATCGCATACCCAAAATTTGATTTGCTTCTCCAAGATTCTTCATAGCAAATTGTTTAGACAATTGCTTCTTCAACTTGCTCAATTCTCGAGCACACGATCCGCTATTAACATGTCATCAACATATAATAGCAAAATAATATAACTATTGTCAAACCTCTTGAAGTAGCAACAATGGTCGGCATTGCAACGCACAAAATCAATCTCATGCATGAATCCATCAAACTTCTTGTACCACTGTCTTGGAGCTTGTTTCAAACCATACAGGCTCTTCTTGAGCTTACACACTAGCTCAATGTTATCTTCAGACGAGTGCCCTTCTGGTTGGAATGCCGTTTTTACATCCATCTGCTCTAACAATAAGTTTTCTGCAGCAACCATACTCACCACTAAACTAATAGTGGTCAGTTTCACAACAGGAGTAAAAACATCAGTATAATCAATACCATATTTCTGCTGAAATCCTTTCACAACAAGTCTCGCCTTGTAACGTTTACTTCCATCCGCCTCTTCTTTAATTCTGTAAACCCACTTATTATGCAAAACTTTCTTTCCCTTTGGAAGCTCAACAAGTTCCCAAGTATATAGAGAGTTCATCTCGTTATCCATCGCAAGTTTTCACTTGCCCCCATGCTCACATTGACTAGCCTCTGCATAACATTCGGGTTCATCACTATCAGTCAATAATACATAATGTAAAAAAGGCGAATATCTATCCGGTGCATGACGCTGTCTGCTAGATCTCCACAGTGGAAGTGTCGGAGTACTTGGTTCTCTCAACAGTTACATCATCATTCTACGTAACTTTGCTCCCACCCGAGTTAGAGATATCTAACTCAATAACCTCGAGATTTGTCTGAGCACCCGTATTATCAAATTGTGATGCTCCCAACCTATCCTTGTACAAAACCTGTTCATTGAATATAACATCTCGACTACGGATTATCTTCCAATTCTACTCATCCCAAAATCTATACCCGAATTCATTACCACCATATCCACTGAACGTACACTTAACAGATTTAGCATCTAACTTACTTCTAGCAGAAGCATCGATGTGAATGTATGAAACGCACCCAAACACACGAATAAACGATATATTTACCTCCTTACTATTCCAAACCTCCTCCGGTGTCCCATTACCCAACAGAGTTGATGGTCCCTATTAATCAAGAAGGCAGCAGTGTTAACTGCATCAGCCCAAAACATCTTCGGCAATCCACATTTCAATCGCATGCACCTAGCACGTTCATTCAAGGTTCTGTTCATACGTTCTGCAACCCCATTCTGTTGAGGAGTTCCTCTCACAGTCTATTCCATGCGAATACCATTCAGATCACAGTATTCCTTGAACTCAGCGAGTTCGTACTCTCCACCATTGTCAGATCTCAAGCACTTCACTTTCAGACCTGTTTCATTTTCTACAAGGGCTTTCATTTTCTAAAAGCATCAAACGCGTCAGATTTATGCTTAAAAAAATAAACCCATACATTTCTCGTGGAGTCATTGATGAAAGTCATGTAGTATGACGCACCACCAAGAGAAGTAACTGGTGCAGGACCCCATAAGTCACTATGCACCAACTTCAGCTTCTTGTTCTTCAAGGTTCTGCCTCCCTTCGAAAAACTTACCCTTTTTTGTTTTCCGAATACACAGTCCTCACACAGGCCAACATCGACTGTCTTCAGACCTGGCAGCTTACCTTTCGAACAAAGCTCCTTCATCCCTTCTCGCTCATGTGGCCAAGTCGGCAATGCCACAAATCTGCATCACTATTTTCTCCTGCAAGAGAAATACAGTCTTTAGTATTGGTTGTCATATACAATGTGCTCTCTTTCTTACCTCGAGCCAGTATCATGGCTCCTTTGATTATCTTCCAGGTACTACAACCAAAAGTCACAATGTATCCATCGTCATCCAGTTGCCCTACGGAGACCAAATTCCTTTTCAAACCATGAATATGTCTCACATCACGTAACTACAATACGCTGCCCTTTGAAGTTTTGATTCGAATATCCCCCTTTCCCACGATTCTCAAAGGCTCATCATCAGCCTGATAAACCTTCCCGAAATCTCCAGAAGTGTAATGTTCTATTATATTAGCATCACTGCAAGAATGGAACGATGCTCCAGAATCCAAAACCCACGACTCCAATGGACTACTCATGCTCAATATAAAAGTGTCACTAATCTCTTCAGTTGCTGCGTTGGCTGATTTTTCATTCTTCTTGAGCGTTGTGCACTTGTTCTTGTAGTGACCAAGTTGCTCACAGTTCCAACACTTTATCGAACTCAAGTCCTTCTTGTTTTTGCCTCTCGATTTTGACCTACCTCTGTTCGAATTCCTTGATTCCGATCTGCCTCTATTTTTCGTATTCAGAACTGACCCCGAAGTAATACCCAATTCTCTCCTGCGAATTTCTTCACTCATAATCAGATCTCTTACTTCGTCAGATTTCAACTTCTCTTTACCTGCTGAAGCACTAACAGCGGTAACCGTTCCACTCCAGCTTTCAGGTAGAGAAGACAGCAAAATTAGGGCTTTGACCTCGTCATCAAAATCAATCTTAACTGAGCTCAATTGGGCTGTTATCAAATTAAACTCATTAAGATGTTCAGCCACCACAGTACTCTCTGACATCTTTAGGTTAAGGAGACGCCGCATCAGATGCACCATGTTTGCTGTTGATGGCTTCTCGTACATGTCTGCTAAAACCTTCAGAATACCCTTGGTAGTTGTCTCCTTCGTCGTATGGAACGCTACGTTCCGTGACAAAGACTAACGAATTACACTCATCGCCTTCCTGTTAAGCACCATCCAATCTTCGTCTTTCATGTCCGACGGCTTATCACCAAGGGGCTTATACAAATATTTACCATACAGGTAATCTTCGATTTGCATCTTCCAGAACCCAAAGTCCGTCCCCTCAAACTTTTTAATCAGCGTTTTTCCTTCACCCATCATATCCGCTCACATTCAACTTGGAGCTCTGATACCAGTTGTTACGAATATGATGTCAATGATAATCGCACGAAAGAAAAGAACAATAGAAAAATACACGAATTGTTTATCTAGTTCATCAAAAGAATTTGACTACGTCTGGGGGCACTGTCAAGCCAGGATACCGAATAAACCTGTCATATTTTTTCTTTATTGCAGATTGTGTAATATCAAAATATTGACTTCACAATAACTATTTATGATTCATTTCCCTATTTATAGATAGATGATGGCTAATTATATTAACTATTTTCTTGGATAAGTAATATAATCAAATTATTTTTTATAGAAAAATAGATAATTAGTACTACAAATCAACTTTTATGTTCAACACAACAGTACGTGCATGCAATACATTTTTGTTATTTAACACATTATAGCTAAAAACTTATAATAAATTTAATAAATTACTATGAGATCTGAACAAGTTTATTTTTCATTTGAATGCCACCACAGGAAGTATAAATTTATTTATTTATTTATTTATTTTAATGTTCATAAGTCGCACTCTCTGTATATATACTTTATGGAATTATTAACAAATTCTAGGGTTACTTAATTGTAGAGAAACATTACTTTTTGCTCCCATTGGAAGCCATGCATGTCCTTTTTAGTTTTACAGGAAGTTTAGTGACGGTTTTAGTTTAATTAGAGTAAAATTTCGACAGTTTTGATCTGAACGGTAAGTTTGTGCCTGTAAATGCGTTGTTATAATCTATTTGTGTATGTTTTAACGGTGTGTTGTTACTAAAAATTACTTTTCATAAATGAACATTTTTATTTTTATTTCACCAATGTAAAATAATTTTTTAATATACTTAATAATTCAATGTTATAGTTTGTTAATTATTTTTTATAAATTAAAAGAAAAATTTAAATAAAAGTTTGAGATACAAATTTTAACATTGATCATTGTCCTAGTTTTGAGTTATGATGTTTTCTTTTACTTACAATATAGCGTTTAAAAAATTAAATATAACAAACAAAAAAAATAAACTAAAATGTATAGTCTCGGGGTTCTAATGGTGAGCGCATGAGAAATTTTTTTTTAAAAATGAATAAGAAAATCATGTACATGACAATTTTTTTTAAATTTAATTACATCAACTTTCCCTCTTATTTAACGTAACTAGTGTGTAACCCGTGCTACGCACGGCCTGAGTGTAAAAAAAATTGATTATAAAAATTTTCTAAATTTTACAAAGCCTTGATTTGGTTGTATTCTTTTTTCATTAATTAAAGATGTTGATTGTTAATGGAAAAAATAATGAAATATGTTATTAATATTGAGCATCAGAAATATTCTCATAGACACACAAAACTAACAAAAATACACTCTATAGTAAATCATAGATATGTCTTAAATTTTTTAACAACTAATATATTATATACTACAAAAAGCATATATTGTGAAGTTATATAGAACATAATTCTCATTTCCAAAACTTATCTTGCGAAACATAGAGAATAAATTATCTAAAAAAACTAACTTATCAGGGAGATAAACACTCTTCAGACCAATCTAAGGTAAATAAAATTAACTATGTAACGAATATTTGGCCTCGTAAAGTAATTACATTAAGGATAAAGAATGTATTTAATTATTTTATCTTAAATTAAACTATGATGAAATAGTTTTTTAACATAATCCATCACAAAGTAATTACCATATCCTCAATTTTGAATTGAAACTAATTTTTGCTATTAGATTAATATTTATATGTTAAATGTGGTTTCACTTAGCAGTCTAGTGTTTTTTACAATATTAAATATTAGTTCTTGTAATATTAGTTAACTTTGATACAAAACTTATTTACTCATAATTAATCAAAAATTATAACTTTAAAAAATATTCACTAAATTTATGGTAATTAGACCAATTATATTTATTTACTAAATGTAGAAGTTTATAAATATTTTGAATAAACTTAGCCAAACATCTTCTAACACAAATATAATGTAATTCTCCTATTAAATGTTTCTGAACTTAAAACAAATCTTAGTTTCCTTTTGCATGAGTTTAAGAATTGATAAATATAGTTATATTTAATTAAGTATATTAGATTATAAAAATTAAAATTAAAATGTAAACTATCCAAAGTATATTTGCTTAGTGCTTATAGTACAGACAAACCGAAGTCATATTAAGTCAATGAACTTCAATTTTTCACCAATTTCTTTACCTAAAGTGCCGAAAAAATAGATGTAATTGTACGCCAAGTATGAGACTTATTTAGAGTAAATTAATTTATTACCTACGAAATATATCCAATAATTAATACGTGTGAATTTGAAAATCAAACCACTACTAATTAAGGGATTTAAATAAGTAATTTCAAATTTGCAATTATGGTGGTGGGTTGTAACTTGAAAATTGATAATAAAATAACTCAAAATCATAAAATATAGAACTAATACATATGTAATAATATTTTTAAATACAGGTTAAATATTTGCGATCACCATACGTATTGAATTGGCAAATGCTGATGCCACGTGTGCTTCGTTCACAAATTTAGTGACACTTCGTATTATAATCTACAAAACACAGAAAATGTGATTAGATAAAATTGCAGTCATCCGTATTAAAATATATCCAAAAAATAAACTAATTAAATAGTACAAAATGTACCTTAAAACACGAATCATATATTACTAAAAATGAAGAAATATTAGCAAATAATTACCCAAGTTATCAGAAATAATTGATTTTCAAAAATCAAATTATTACAAAGGAAGCAATTTCATGGGTTAATTGTAAGGCTTCAGTTGCTGCCTTTTAAATTCAGTTTATGTACATTTTTCATCTTGTTTAAGAAGAAATTGAACTGTGTGAGTATAATTTTGTTTGAAGGCACAAAATGGAAGAAACAACAAAGAAATAAATTAAGAATTAGCGGGGAGGAATCAACCGAAAAAGTGGGTCTATTGAGATTTAATACATAATGAATATAAAATTGTGCAATAATATATACAATAATACCATAATAAGAATTAGAAATTGCTCATTAATTTAAACATGCATTGTGGAAGTCGCTTCAAGCTTCACCTTGTTTACTACAAATCGTCTAATTTTTGTGATGCTGATAGTTTCCAATCACGACATGCCATGTCACTTAACTAATCTCAAGTCGTCTCTATTAAATTTCAAAACAAATGTAAAATATATGAAAGAGAAAAAACAAAATAATTATTATAAATAAATAGAAATCATGCAAGTTCATAGCCCATTTCAAAGTAATACTTTTTAGAAAAACAAAATAAATACTTTTCTTCCCATGGTCATTGACTCATATCTAACATTTATTTCGGTTTAGGTGAAAAATTAAAAGAGCACTACTTTTGTTTAATAACTCAATTCAAATGAAAAAATGACAGATAACTACTTTGGTTTCTTTATAAATATTTTTAATAATAATAAAAAATCCATTGTTACATGAGATGAACTTAAATTTTTTGAAGTTTATAAGTGCTTTCTTCAAACTAATTAGATATTCTGGATAAAATGTGCTACTGAATTACCAGGTTCGAAAAAAGGAATTATCATCACATCATTCCCATCCTTTTCCATAAGAAGCGCAGTTTTGCTGCCAAGCATTTACAATCTCCCCATTCCATCTGTGCACATACATCCGAAAAATCAATGAAAATAAAGAAAAACATAAAATTATTGATAATATACATTTAAAATTGGCACCAAAAACCAAGAAATTAACAATATATAGTCTCATTAAATGGAAAGGAAGAATCCATCAACAACTAAAAAAACTACAGATCCTCTCAAATCATAACAAAATTTAACCAAAGCTATACGCATTTAAGAACTAAGATAACATTTTTGAGAGTATAACAAACATCCTACCCCTTATATTAAGTTATTAACAATTGCCCCTTACACTAAGAAAACTTATGGAATTTTGAAAGACATCAAAACATATTTTTAAGGTGGTTAATGTAATTTTTTAATTATTGGGTGTAAATTAGAACTTTATACTCTTAAATATATGATTTTATAAGAAATTAGTTAATATCTTGGTTATGAAGAGAAAATTCATATTTTTGCAAATTTGAGATAATTTAGATGAAGTCAACTAAGTTATGAAAACACAGTTTATGAGGTGGTACCCAATGTGATCCAAAATAGGATACTTGTATAGGTAGGTAATTTTCAAAAACAATCAAGATATGTAGTCAAATGTTATTACATGATAAAATATATGTCCAAATTAAATAAAATATGGTATCAATGATTAACTTGAGATAATTTGATAGAAAATATAAATATAAGGTTATAAAAATTAACAAAAAGATATCGTGGGAAATACAAAATAAAAGTTTAAGAGGAAATTACAACAGTTGAATGAATAGTTTTATTACTAAATGAGTCTTATGCGTGCAAAATAAGTGTACTAAATTGTAATAGATTAAATAAGGAGAATAACCAGTTTACTAGCTTTTTAAAATATTCTATGTTTTTAAGGTGAGGGTAATGTTATCATTGTACACTTTTTGTTGTTGCATGACTAATGACTATTATTTGAGAGACTTAATGTACGATTTTAGTACAAGAGTTAATTATATGTATAAAATAAGTGGATCGCAACGTAATTATACGAAAAAAGAGAGCAGTTAATGCAGATAATTATATTTTTACAACTTGTTTTTTTACTTTGGACCTCTTTTTATCTTAAATATTTTTTTTATTGCATCATACAGTATGTTCATTTAACTAAAGTCTAATATCATTCTGATAATTACAAAATACAACTAACTTCAAATTGAAATTTTAACTTATTGAAATTGATAATATTTGAGATAAATTTAAATAATATGGTGGATATTTGAGATGATTTTTTGGCATTAATCTCCTCATTGGCTGAGCTAGAGGTGTATGTGGTCGGCTCAATAATTTTATGAATTAAAACTTAACACAACCTGGTAATTATTTTTGAACCATGGGTTCAAGATATTTATGAGTGAGCCAACTTATTGTGGTCAACGAATACCACATCAACAAGCTCCGAGTACGAAATGTGGTAGATTTAAAAGTTTTGAGATTTTGTACATCGAGGACATATCTATTTATAGGAATATATAATATTTATAAAACAATAATTTCTCCTTATATTTTAGCCCAAATGTATTTTATAGTGATAAAAATTAATACTCTATCTGGTACCAAATCTTATCTAATACTTCAAATTCTATATAACTGATATATTATCCAAAAAATTCTCCTTTTTTATATTTTTGGACAATTTAAAATTATTCTGGACAAGGTATTCAGAACTATCCATAGAGGCTATGGATATGATTAGGATCAAGGTTTTGAAACCCGGCCCGGACCGGCCGGTTCGACCGGTTTGAACCGGAACCGGTCATCAAAACGAGCCGGGTAGAGTCGTAAAACCGCTCGGGACACAAAACCGGTGTTTTTTTTTCAGAAAACCGCTCGACCCACCGGTTCGACCGGTGATCCGGTAAACCCGGTGGTGGGTCAAGGGAACCGGCCGGGTTTGAAATAATAATTAAAGAAAGTCAAAAAACTAAAAATTGATGTAAATTACATAATTCCCCCAAATCAAAAACAGAAACCCTCGACCTCCTCACGACCTGAAGGCTGAAGCTGAAGGCTGCTCTTCAAGAGATTTTGACTCTTGCCAAATCATTGAACTTGAAAGTTGAAACTTGAAATCGAACCAGGTATAGTTGTCTTCTTTAATTTATTTTCTCTAACTTTTTGTTGATGAATTGTTATTCCTATTAATTCTGAAAATATTGGCTCTTATCATTAAATCTGACTGATGATTTAAAATCTTTTTCTTGGTTTATAATTTAGACACTTAAACTATTGATAACTTCATTCTACCTTTGGATCTTGGCTGTTTCTTCACATCAAAATAGTCTTAATTAATACGTTTTTGGAATTTAATTTATCTAAAATATTAATCCAATACTTATATATGTTATATAAATATGTAATATATAGTGATGTAGCAGAATATATACGTCCTAATTTCATCATTAGCATGTCATTTTTGAGAATTAGGTAACAATGGGTTTTCTGACAGACTTATTAGTGGAGTATTAGAAGAAAGATGGCAACCAAAAAAAAAAAAAAAAAATTAGAAGAAAGATTTGGCCTGGTAACATAATTAACATCCTTGAATTCAAAATAAAAAGTGAAAATATTAAACCTGCAAATTGTAGTAATTGTAGTAATTGGGATCCTAATGTTGTGTATGGGCTCTGTTTCTGTGGTTTATTTTGTACTTTGTAGGAATAGTTGAGCAAGGCTAATAAATGGTGAATCACAATAATTTAAGCAAGGAATTTAATGATATCAAATATTGTTATAATTTGTATAATTATTTGTGAAGTGGCTAATAAGTTATTTAACAAAACACACCCAAACAATACTCAAATTATTTATTAGTATTTTTATTGATATTTATTGCGTAATTATGACGTCACCGGTTCGACCGGTGTTGACCCGACGGTTGAACCAGTGACCCGTGACCCGGTAAATTTTCCGGGTCGATAACTGGGTTGGGTTTCAAAACATTGATTAGGATACAATACCTAAGTCCTTTTTGGGAAAATTCTAATTTGGTCCGGGACCAACAATTCCGGACCCTTTAGAACCACATATTTTTCATGTTTGGTGGGGTGGTTTTCATTTGTGGAGTGGGAAAAACCACCCTCCACCCCACAAATGTGTGGTTATAAAGGCCCGGGACCAACAGTCCCGGACCTTGAAAGAATCACCCGTCCTTTTTGTGAGTCTATGTGAAACGGATGTTATCGAACTTCAATTATACCCTTCCAACCTTTTATGTATTTACAATTAATAATTAAAATTTTAAATAACATGCATTTTTGTGTAAATCTAGTTAAAATACGTTATTATAAGTATTTGGTATGGAGAATAACAAGTATTAAAAATGACATTATCATAATTTGTAATACTTGAAATCTTTAATATTATATAAACTAAAGAATTTGTTTAGTTATATTAATCAAAATTTCTGATCCATCAAAATTAAAAGAAGATATTCATTAAATAACATAAGAATTTGTTTAGTTATATTAATTTAATTTCTTGATTCAACATTTCACTCAATCAAAATCTAATCTTTTAAATGCTTTATAGTTTATTAATGAATAACTCATTTAGTTAAATTATTATTGAAGATTTTGGATATAAAACATTCTCAAGTTCAATAATATTTTTTAATGAATTATTTTAGCGAGATCATATGATACACATACAATGTTTTTACTGTTTACTAGTGTACCATTAAAAATTAAATGTGAACGCACACTCAGTAATAAGTTATATATAATAATATATATACGCTTGCACTACATAATATATAGATTAAACATAGCAGTCTCATGCTAAGTACTTTTAATTTAGTTATCCTGTTGTATGTTTTGTGTGATGATAGTCAACTGTATTAATAAATGTAATATTTATATAATCAATTAATAATTAATATATATAAATAATGTGAACCATTTATACTACTCTTATATCTCTATCTTTATATTTTTTTTCTTATTCCGCAAAATAGCAAATTCAACTTCTTTTTCATAAAATTTGTGGTATAAATGTTAAAATCACAATTAAGATCGTGAATGGCTAACACATTCTACCAAAATCAATCAATTTTCTTGTGCAACATCAACTAAATGACATGTGATGCATGTGGATTATATGCTCTCATTGAAATAATTTGTATATATGGATAATATTATTTTATTAATGTTATACAAGCTTGGAGTTTAATATTTTAACACTCCACAATTTTATAAATAATTTTTAAATAGTTTTCATCTTGTCTAAGTCATAATTTTCCTTTTCTTTTATTTTTAGTTATATCACATAAATTCTCTATCTAAAAATAAATATCATGAATTCTTTCAAGCAATTACTACTATAAAATAATACTATTTTTAAAATTAATTGCTATTTAATTATTATGAATATATATGTATATATTTATAATTTTCAAAGTAGTAATTTTTAATTATAATTTAAAATATATTATATTTGTGATATGTATATATATATATATATATGTGTGTGTGGATACTGTTTGATGCAATAAAATGGATATACTGATTTTTATGCAGTAATAAAACACAATTAAAA